>BSBM01000976.1:6817500-7417500 GCA_027924585.1 Larix kaempferi | reverse complement strand
CATTTGGAAGAACATTGTAAAAGGGTTGAAATTACCGGGAGACCAACGCTTAACCATAAGCACCCCTCTGTCTATAATCCATGTTTTTTTTGCAACTTTTTCCAAATCCTCCACTGACAAGAAGTGGAAATTAATCCAATAGTTGGACAGTAAATTGAACCGTGGCCAATAGCCCAAAACTTGTTTCCATTCAGTGGAAATCCAATTTTTCAGTCATAGCCTTTGTCACCCGTAGGTAAAAAAATTTACCCACCAGCGCCTTCATAGCAATGCTCATCATTCTATCCATTGCAATGTCTTTGCCGAGGACAAAAGAGGGTCGAGTTTGTCTTACCTTCATAAACTTATTGATATTCCTCTTCTCTTGAGCATCCGATCCAGTATGTTTCCTTGCATAGAATGCTTTCTGAGCTCTCTTATCATCTAAAAAACTAGGATGACACTCCACCAGAGGCAAGTTTTTCAGAGCGCTCCCTCTAGTTTCCAAAATCTTCTAGGTTGCCTTCATGCCTAAACCCATGCCTTCTGAAGGGATACTAGGGTTTTTGCTTTTCTTTCTGACAACTAACCCCTCGCCACTTGTACTTCCATCTAAAATCTGCATTGACGGGTCATTTGGATGATGTGGTGGTCCTACTTCAGCAAATCTGTCCAAATCTAAAGGATTGAGGGCCCACACATTTGGATTGTTCTCTCCTTGTACTCCTCATCCGAAATGAAGATCCCTTCCTCTGCCCAAAGGGCGTCCTCCGACTTCCATTCCACCTCTAACAAATACTCCATTCTTCCACATATACACAGCTAAATGGAGAAAGTCTTCATGCACTTCTAAAACACTAGAAAACGCCAGAAAAACCCTGAAGGGACCTGAAAAGATTTTGTACTGGATGCATCCTCCATCGCTCCACTCAGTTCTAAATTGGAATCATAATTATTTTATTAAACAATGTATTTAGTAATTTATTGAATTTAGTAGTTTTTTTGCCAATCCATATAAATGTATTTTAATATGTGATGTGCCTAGCAGGCTTCAAATTTGAAGCCTTTGGGGCCCTTCAAAGCCATTTTACACGTCATAGAAGGCCACTTCAAATTTTACCATGCAAAAAAAAATTAATTTCATGGTAAGACCTTCAATAATTAAATTAACCACTACTGTTTAAAATTGCAATAGAAGTGTAGCTTCAAATTTCACCCATCAATCGTTTTCAGTGGGAAATTGGGAATGTGGCTACTAGCTAGGTGACTTGGGAGTGGGACTCGGTTACTCTCCAATATCCACGTGTTCGATCATCCATGGATCATTGACCATTGGGCCTCTAATAATATCATTGACCAACTTACGTGGACGGGCTTACACTGAGCAGCCCATGGGTTGAACGCTTCCAAGTTCTCGTGTTTGTAGCGAGCGCTTACGTGTTTAAAAAATTTATTGGCATCAACAAATTTATTAAACCTAGTTGGTGGCTCATACGTGTCATTGGCAGCGGGCTTACTAAGTTACCAGTTATCACATACCAATTCGTGAATGCTAACTCTGTGAGTTAATTGAGTATTCAATGTATAATATATTATGTTAATGTGCCCCGAATTTGGCATTTCAGACAAAATCCACAATCCAGAAACTTCTTGCAATGTTGCAGGTTGTTGCTCCTGCTCGTGGCCCCTACCTATAGCCCTGTGTTTTCTTTGTTGTATCAAGTCAATCCTACAGCTCCCGAGTCCCACCTTGTGTTTTCTTTGTTGTATCAAGTCAATGCTCGAATTCCATGCTTCCATGGATCCGACCATCGATATATAATATTACAGGAATACAAACAAGATTTTTCTTATACCCCTACTCCACTGTGGTTGAGATACTTCCAAGTTCCACCTACCCTATCTCCTCCAGTCCTCCAGGAGAGTTTGCGGAGCGAAGCTGGCAAAGCCAGCCTGCCATAAACATATTTAAAGAAATTTGTTTTCTTTGAGGAGCTCAACTTCAAGGAAGACTAGATTGCTGACATCCTATGAATTTACTGGTATGTGCATCATTTTATCCATTCATGATCCCATCATTTATTTAAAAATTTTGTTATTTGATTAAAATTCTTTAACTTCAAAGTTCAAACACAATATTATTATTTGAATGAAATTTTGTTACTTCAAATGGGCCTTGAAGGATTCAAATTTGAAGCCTGGACCTGAGAGTGGGTTTGTCACAAATCTCTGTTAGAGGCTGTTTAGAACGACATTTATCAATTCCCAATTGTAGCAACAACAACAATTGCTTATTTCTTCATATGTCCTATGTATACGCATATGATTCCATGTGCTCCTTTCCTTTCCCTATTTTCGATTGTCGCCCGATCAAAGCTCTTGAGAATTTAGCTACCCTTTAAATTTCGTAAAATGGAGGGGACAATGAAGACCATTGTTTTCACTTTGAAACTGAGTGCTTCCCCGTTTAGCTGCCACTGGACACGGTTGCATCCCTACAGGAAACAGGTGTGCACAATGCGCCCCCCAGCTTTACCAAAAAGCCCAGGGATTTGGGGAAGTTCTCACTCTGCCAACCTCCATGCATCTAGTTAATGAGTCAGATAAAGAATCCATAATTTGTATCTAAAACTGTATTACATGATCTATTTTCCCGAATTGTTCAGTCATCGAATCGACACCTTGCTCTAGTACACGGTTTAAGATTCTTGGTATTTATTAATATGAAGACCACTAATGCTACTACACTTACAATTTGCGTTCGACTGTATGAACTGGGACAAAAATGTTTTTGTAATCTTGATTTTTAGAATGACAGTGCTACTTTAACTTTTGATTTTGTTTCCCTTATCGGTTGGTTATGGAATAAAACATGAACTTCAACCATATAACAAGAACTTCGACCATCTATGCATATCCTCTCTACTTTGTCTACCTACGTTTTACTTATGCTTCACAACCCATCCTTTACTCCATCATACCACAGATTTAGTATTTATAACAAGATCTCGGGGGGGGGGGCTATAAAGAAGAAGCATGCAGGGTCCATAATTAGCTATTGAGAACAAAATTTTCCTGGAGTCGAATAGTCCTCTTTGCTCAAACCATAACATAGCATGTAACATGTAAGGAATGCTTAAACTTATTCTATCCCAAGTACGTGTGGCATTCATAGTGTTGAATGAAAAATTAAAACATATATTGTTGTCATTGGCATTCAATTTTGCCGTAGGGTACACAATTAGAGTGACAAAGAAACTTGCTATTAGTTTTCAATCCAATCCAACTTCTTTGTTGAACTGTTCTCTCTAATATACTTGCGTGAATGAGGATTATAAATGGCAACGCAGTTGTTTGATAGAGGTGCATGAAAGTGAATTATGGTCCTCAATTCAACAAAGTAAAAAAAAGTTACCATTTAGATTCTTTCCCTTCACCTTTTTTACTACCTTTCTACCTACATCTCTATTGTTCACTAATTTAGCAACAAATATAGACCAAACTCAACGTCTAATGTTTTTGGCTTCTGAAACAATTTCTTCCTTTTTTTGCTTACATTATCATTTTTTCCATTGTTAAGTAGGCTAGATTTTATATAGGCTAGAATTTATATTAGTTTGAAGAACGCTAGTGATTTACAAAGATTGAACTTTTCCAAGAATAAGCATCACATTTCTTTTAGAAGAGTTGAAGAACCCAATTCTTTATCGATCTTGTATTGTTCGAAGCATCCTAGGAACCCATTTTAAGAGGTATTAAATATTATTATACTGGTTAAAAGTTGGATTGGAATTGGGCTAGCAAGCTAATTGTAGATGATGCAAAAAAAAAGATCTATAAAATTAGTTATGGCAATTCACATTGAACATCTGGAAAGTGGATTTTCTATGTGTCTCCAAGTTATGTTTCACTAATAAATTCCTCATGTTCAAGCAGATCATGAAAGAGTAAAATAGTATTAATTTTGGCTGTAAGGATTAAAGTTGGATTGGAATGGGGTTAGCAAGATAACTATATTATTATACTGGTTAAAAGTTTAAGAGGCAAGATCAATATGGGAAACTGCTAAGATGGAAAAGGTGGCATAGTGGCCTACAGACTGAGCCGCTAGATCGGGATGAAATATGGTTGTGTTATATGACATATATAATGTTCAGTGCTGCTATATCCATTGCAAAATAAAGCCTCTCGACTTTACTACATCAGCAAACATTGAAATTTTGATGTACTATTACATTTTCAAATGAAAAGAATAACTTATTTTTACATGGCAGCATTGAAGGGTTCAATATCTCATAGCCCTTCAAAGTGAAATGGGACCCCACCCTTCAAATTTGATCCCTGGTGCCTAGACTTGTCCTAAATGTCTAATTAACTTTTTCATTATGGGAATGAATTCAAAATCAAAATGATGTGCCTAGCCTTGTCCTAAATGTCTAATTAATTACTTTTTCATCATGGGAATGAAATCAAAATCAAAATCATGTTTAGGAATCCCTTGCCATCATTTGGAATAGTGGTTCCCACCACTCCATTTTGTGATATTTTTTTAAGAAATTGGTTCAATCCCACGCTATTTGGACAGACTGGTTCTATGAGCACTTGGTCAACTCGATTTGGACAGACTGGTTCTATGAGCACTTGGTCAACTCGATTTGGACAGACTAGTTCTATGAGCACTTCTTCTATGAGCGATTTGGACAGACTGGTTACTGGTTCGCGATTTAGACAAACTGGTTACCGGTTTGCGATTTGGACAGACTGGACAGACTGGTTCCCAAGCACTTGGTCAGACTGGTTCTATTACGAGACATTTAAATATAGAGAGGTAGTGAAAATAGATCTCGATTTCTTCTTCTTTTGTTGTTGTTAGACCGCCTCACCTCCAATACGTGAGAGCTAGTGCATCTTCTCCAGCTCTTAGAAAAAGAGATTTATCTCTATTTATTTCTTTTTCAATGAATGCAGTAATAGCTCTAGGAATCATCCTATTTATTTCTTAGAAAAAGAGTTTTATCTCTATTTATTTCTTTTTGTAGTATCATTCATCCATCACACTCTCTGTATCAGCACTTGGTATCCTTCATCCATCGCACTAGACACAACAAAATGCATCGTTCATATCTGAGACTGGCATTACCATAGATGCTAGCACTGGGGCTATCTCTCAAAGCAGGGGATCCATTCAATTGGTGTGGTAATTGAAGAACCTTGAAAGGGCAAGGTACATCCTCATATTTTTGTGCAGTCTTGTTTATTCTAATTTAGTTTTAATGATAAATTCCTCGTTGATATTTTCCTCTGGTGCTGCCTTTCTCTAGTAATGCTTCCCCTTCTTTTACACATCTCATATATTCTATCACTTCTCATAACAATACTTATCCTTTCTAATGGTCATCCAAAGTATAAGATCCATGAATCCAACCACCCTAATTCGAATGAACTCTTCAAAGGCTAGAACAACCATCGTTTGACATTAACACTTCAACCATATGCATTCCTTTGTGGATTCCATCCCTGGGTGGGGAAATAAGGCCACTAGGCAAAGGAAACTGATTTATGACACTCAGGTCATTTACCCAACCCAACTACTATTAGGGTTAACCGTAGCTATGAACCATATAAATCTTCAGGAAATATTTTGACTAGACAAGCCATGGCACTCCTTACCATTTCTCTACAAACGCTAGGAATATACCCTTTCTTCAATAAATAGTCCCTCAATCATACTTGAAGGCCTTTCATTTCTTTGCTTAATAGTCCTTCAAGAACCTGCATCCCTCTTTGTGTTCTATGTGTGTGCAAAAGGGGTCCAATCTGTTTTTTTCCTTCATGATCAACTCAATAGACCCATCGCTTTGCTCTTGAGCATTCATTGAGGAAAATTCTATAGGAATTGCAAGTAGGTTCCTACCACCCTAGCCTATATTCTCTTTTGCACCCTTCCCTTTCTCTTCTTAGCTTCAATATCCACCCTTCTTTAGCTCTCTCTCGCTACTCAAATATTCGAATGAGGATGGTTTAGAATCTAGATGAATGGGAGAGCATAGTCTGGGAACACACAAATTGAGTCGACGGCTAAAAAATGAATGAATGGATGAAAATGTGAATAGATGGCGATGAATGAATGGATGAATGAATCATAACAAGCAAATGGAATGGTTAGTCCAAATATTACCTGGAGAGAGTGCACGAAGATAGAGGTGGTTCAAATTCCCACAAGGTTCAAATTTTTATGGATATGGAGTCTCTTACACTCTTCATGGACTTGTACTCCACCCCCATGCTCTCATAACTATGGAAGGTGGAATTCTCCTCCAACCACCACCTACACTTAATGATTGTCAATAGAGGTTTTTAACAAGCCAAATGGTGAAAATATGAAGGCTATGAGACTTAGGCATTTTGGCATTGTTTCTCAACCTCTTGGTTTTTTCCATTCATCTTCTCCTATAGTGGACTCATAGATCATCTCATGCCCTTAGCAACCAACCTTGTAACTTTGAATTAATTTTGAAATAATATCTACACGACATTGAAAATTTCATGGTTAATCTACCTCATGGTATATTCCTAGGGATTCACTAGTTGGGCCTTAGCTTTCAACTCTACATTTATATCCCATCATTATATCCAAATATTTACAATGTGACCCAAAACATCAAAAAAATCAAAATGATAATATTACAATTTAAATATTATATTTAACCAGTCCAAACCATAGCTTCTCTATCTAGGATAGTAAACATGGGAGAGACAACTTCTAATTATCTACATCAGAACTAGTTAGATCCCTGTAATGCTTCCTTCCTCCATGAAACCTAGATCCTTAATATAGCATGTGTTGTATCTATGATGATGAAACAACATAATTCTTCCTAAAAGGGCGTTGATGACCACCATGCTGAATAACCTTTGCATTGATTGTTGAAGGCAAAGCCAGTACCTTTCCATACTTTTCTAGATTAGAGGAAACCCTTGATTTGTTACCAACTTTGAAATTATTCTTCAAAAACCTATTTGTTTCTGCTTCTTCTACTTTTCTTCCACCAACCTTTGTTAATTCATTATTCTTTCCTAGATTTGTTGTTGAACCTATTAGTACCTTCACCATTCTCTAAAACCCTTAGTAACTTGATCATTCTTTAAAACCCTTCTCCCCGAGATTTTGATATATTGTGTGGGTTTGGACCAGAGTTTTTAATCCCAATAACTAGAGGACAAAACATATAATGCCGAGGGAGAGATTTTTGGATAGGAAACAATAGTAGCAAGTGCACTACACAGTGGTACAATGGATGGTTGTGAACCCTTAAAATCTCAACTTGCTCCTTGACTTGGAAGACTATGTCCAAGAACAAGTATCGTTTTTTCTTTTTCAGGTTTGCATTGAAATGGGTTGTTGGTGAGAAAGTCCTATTACCAAACCCAAATCACCAAGAATATTTGTTTTTTACATTTTCTTCAATCTCTGTTCAAATATATCTGGATCTGAGTGGAATATCTGTCTTGATCAATCAATTACTATTTGGTTCTTAAGCAAATTTGGATTTGGTAAGCCTTGTGTTTATAAACTAGTTCAAACCTGTATTTCTCTCCCAATTAGGGATCACAAATGTCCTTTTGAAGATTGGGGAGGCTTATGAAAACTTATGAAGTATATTATTTGTTATAAAATTGGAATTGAATATTGATTTTTCATGTGGTTGATTACTGATACAAGATTTTTTTTTGTTATTTAGGTTGTGTACAAGTGCATACATGCAGGGAAGTGATTGTATGTGCTTTAACTATATCATTCTTTTCATGACATTTCCATGCTCATAACATATTATCTTGTACTTTAGTAAGATTCTAATAGGCTACAACCAAGTAATACTCTCATCCATTTGAGAAAACATAGGGAAAACAAATTATGACACAAAATCAAAGAAGTCTAATTATGGAATCTAAAAAAAGAATCTTTAAGAAGGATAAAGTGGGGAATACAAGAACATGCACCCCTATAGGTAAAGATTTAGAAAAATATCAGTTTATTTTCTTATGCAATATAATTTTTATTTTTATTGTATGGCAATGTTATACATATGTCTATTAACATTTATTTCTATAGTTACTAAGAAGAGGAAGATCCAAACAAGAGGAAGCTCCAAATTGCCTTTGAATGATTGTAATAGTCCCAATAATGAAAGAAATGATGTTGAAGAGATACTTCCTTCTTTTCAAGAAGAGGGGCAATAAGAAGAACACGGTATGTGCATTAATTATTAGACTTTAACTTTGTGATAACTTTAAATTTTTCTATTAATCATTCCTTAACACATTTACAATTCCTTCTTCTATAGATGATGTTCACGAATAATCATGCCAAGAAGATATTAACATAGAAGGGGATGATCCCTCTACACATGCATCGGTTGAGACGATCAAGAAGAAGTGTAGAGGACCAACAAGATGTGCAAACATCAATAACTTGGAGGCTCCACTTGAAATTGAAATTAATGAAAGGAACCAACCAGTTGGTCCAAACTCTGTGAAGCTATCGTCTTGTTGGTTGTGGAGCCAGATCTTCCAGTCTCATAGATTATATTGTCTCAGTTGTGAACCCCGGAGGACTATACACCCATTCTGCATTTTTAGGGGTTCAGGGCATCACCCCGAAAAAGGGGGTTTGGGGTTCGAGGCAACGCCCCCAGCTGTTTTGTGGGCCCATGGTTTTGGGTATCCCGTGGTATTTTTCCCATTGTATTTTCCCTATAAAAGAAAGACATTATAATACGACTAGGGTTGATGTATTAGGTTTTATACATTGTAAAGATCTCTAAGATCAAGAGAGAGACTGTGAGACAGTGAAGAGGAAGTGCAGTGGCTGTGCTACAGGCTGTATTCCTTCACCTTGCTGGATGGTAATAATAATAAGGACTGGAAAATTCAGTGTGGAAGTAGCCCAAGTTGGGGTGAACCATGATATATCTATGTCTCTCTTGTAATGTGTGTGTGATTATATTTGCATTTCTATTTATTTTTATTGCTCTGCGATCCTGTTTTCTCTAACAATTGGTATCAGAGCCAAAGGTCTATTTGACAGATAAACCCGCAGGAATGTAGGGTTTCTAGTTCAAGTGGGAGCAATGGAAGAAGAAGGAAAGTTTAAGGTCGAGAAGTTTAACGGCCAAAAATTCCAGTTATGGAAGATGCAAATGGAGGACTATGTGTGCCAAAAGGATCTATTCCTACCATTGGGAGGAAGAGCAAAGCAGCTGGCGGCCATGAAGGATGAAGAATGGGAGGTTCTTGATAGAAAGGATCTGGGAACAATACGGCTGAGCCTGGCTTCGTCGGTGGCTTTCAATATCTCAAAAGAAACGACAACGTAGGGTTTGATGAGCGCACTGGGTAAGCTGTATGAAAAACCCTCAGCCTCCAAAAAGGTATTTCTAATGAAGTGTTTATTTAATATGAAGATTTCTGAAGGTGGATCTATTACTGATCATTTAAATGAGTTTAATACGGTTACAAATCAGCTAAGTTCTGTAAGTGTGAACTTTGATGATGAGGTTAGGGCTCTTCTAATCTTGTGTTCATTGCCAGAAAGCTGGAATAGCTTGGTCATGGATGTAAGTAACTCTATCTCTGGGTCAAACACCTTGAAATTTGATGATGTTAATGGTGTTATTCTTAGAGAGGAAATGCAAAGAAAAAGCACAGATGAGACATCAGGTAATGTGTTTACCATGGAAAGCAAGGGAAGACAAAAAGAGAGAGGAAAGAGCCAAGGTAATCGTGGCAAGTATAAAATGGGCAGATCCAAGTCCAAACTGGGAAAAATAGAGTGTTGGAACTATGGAAAGAAAGGACATCTGAAGAAAGACTGCAGATCTTTAAAGAAGGAAGGAGATGCACAGAAGGAAACTACCCATGAAGCAAATGTAGCAAGTGATGTGTTACAAGATGCTTTGATTCTTGCATTAGATAATACCAGTGATTATTGGGTATTAGATTTAGGATCTTCATGTCATGCTACACCCCATAGGAAATACTTTCATGAGTATGTTCTTGGGGATTTTGGACATGTTTTATTGGGTAATGATGAGCCATGTAAAATTGTTGGAATGGGTAAGGTATGGATAAAAGTTAAGAATGGAACTGACTGGATGTTGAAATATGTTAGGCATATTCCTGCTATGAAAAGAAATTTGATCTCAACAGGGCAGTTGGGAGATGGCGGCTATCTATCTACATTTGGAGAAAAGTGGTGGAAGATGACTAAAGGATCAATGGTGATAGCAAAAGGTGATAGGATAGGTACGTGGTATTTATGTCCTCATAATACTGACCATTCTATCTCTTTAGCTTCCACAGGAATAGATACAGCATTGTGGCATCATAGGCTTGGCCACATGAGTGAGAAGGGGATGCAGATTCTCCACTCAAGGAAGTTGCTACCAGATTTGAAGCAGGTAAGTTTGGAATTCTGTGAAAACTGTGTTTATGGAAAACATAAGAGAGTCAAATTTCTCGGGGTTGGGGAACATAAGAAGAATGAAAAGTTAGAGCTAGTACATACAGATGTATGGGGATCGGCTCAGGTACAATCTCTTGGTGGCTCTCATTATTATGTTACATTTATTGATGATGCAACTAGGAAAACTTGGGTTTATTGCATTAGATAGAAATATGATATGTTTGCTACTTTTAAGAAGTGGAAAGCTTTGGTTGAGAATGAGACAGGGAAAAGGTTGAAGTGTCTCAGATCTGATAATGGAGGTGAGTACTATGGCAAGGAGTTTGATAGTTACTGTTCATATCATGGGATTCGTAGAGAGAAGCCAATCCCAGGAACACCACAAGAAAATGGTGTGTCAAAAAGGATGAATAGAACAATCATGGAGCGTGCAAGGTGTATGAGACTGCATGTAGGGTTTTCCTTACAGTTTTGGGTGGATGCTGTAAATACTGTTGTTTATTTAATAAACAGAGGACCTTCAAGTGCTTTGGATGGTGGTATTCCAGAGGAGGCATGGACAGATAAAACGGTAAACTACTAATTTATGAGAACGTTTGGTTGTGAAGCATTTATCCATATTGATAAAGAAAATAGAACAAAGCTTGAATCTAAATCCAAGAAATGTACATTTATTAGATATGGGGTTGATGAATTTGGTTATCGCTTATGGGACTATGAAAATAACAAAATAATCAGGAGTAGAGATGTGACATTCAATGAAAAGGTCATGTATAAATATCAGTTGCAGGGAAAGAAACAGGAAAAGGAAACCACAAAGTACACAATACTTGATGAAATTCAAGAAAATGAAGTTCCAAAGGTGCCAGAAAATCAAGAACAACAGCAAGTACCTGAAACTCCTGCAACTACAAGAAGATCTACCAGGTTAAGTAGACTCCCTAAACGATACTCTCCTTCAATGTATTATTTGTTGATGACTGATGCTGGTGAACCAGAATGTTATGAAGAAGCAATGCAGGTGGAAACTAGAAAGAGGTGGGAGCAAGGCATGAATGAGGAGATGGACTCATTGGTAGGAAACCAGACTTGGGATCTGGTTCAATTTCCTGCTGGTAAAAGAGCATTGCAGAACAAATGGATTTACAGGATGAAGGAAGAAGAAGGAGGTAAGAAGCGATACAAGGCCATACTTGTTGTAAAGAGGTTTGCACAGAAGAAAGGTATTGATTTTGATGAAATAATTTCTCCTGTTGTTAAGATGACTTCAATTAGGACTATCTTAAGTCTAGTGGCAGTAGAAGATTTGCATCTTGAACAGTTAGATGTAAAAACAAGCTTTCTCAATGGGGATTTGGAGGAAGAGATATATATGTAGCAGCCACAAGGGTATGAGGTCAAAGGTAAGGAGAACTTGGTATGCAGGTTGAAAAAGAGTTTGTATGGCTTGAAGCAAGGTCCAAGGCAGTGGTATTTAAAATTTGACAGGTTTATGACAAAACAAGGTTATAGTAGATGTCATTCTGACCATTGTGTTTATTTCAAGAAGCTAGACAATGAAAGATATATTATCTTGTTATTGTATGTGGATGACATGCTTGTTGCAGGGTCTAACATGCAGGATATAAATGTACTCAAAAGGAAGCTAGCTAATTCATTTGCGATGAAGGATTTGGGTGTTGCAAAGCAAATCCTTGGTATGAGAATAACAAGAGACAGGAAAAATCACAAATTGACATTGTCTCAGGGTGAGTACATACAAAAGGTGTTGGAGAGGTTTAGAATGCAGAATGCAAAACCAGTTAGTACACCTTTGGCCATCCATTTCAGTCTAAGTAAGGAAATGTGTCCCAAGACACAGGACGAGACAAATTACATGTCCAAGATTCCCTATCAATCAGCAATTGGCAGCTTGATGTATGCCATGGTGTGCACAAGACCAGATATTGCACATGCAGTGGGAGTTGTGAGCAAATATATGAACAATCCAGGTAAAGAACATTGGAGGGCAGTATAGTGGATTCTCAGGTATTTGAGAGGTACCACCACTCAGGCATTATGTTTTGGAGGTTTAGACACTGTTCTACAGGGATATGTTGATGCAGATATGGCAGGTGATAAGGATAGCAAGAGGAGCACCATAGGGTATGTGTTTACTGTAGGTGGAATAGCAATAAGCTGGATTTCGAAACAGCAGAAAGTTGTTGCACTTTCAACAATAAAAGTAGAGTATGTTGCTATTACAGAGGCTAGTAAAGAGATGATTTGGTTGTAGAGGTTTATGGAGGAAGTGGGTAAGAAGCAGAAGGATAGCAAGTTGTATAGTGACAGCCAGAGTGCCATTCATCTTGCAAAGAAATCAGCATTCCATTCCAGGACTAAACATATACAGCTCAAGTACCATTTCATACGCTCTGTTCTGGAAGATGAACTGTTGAAGCTGGAAAAGATGCATACTAGCCAGAATTCTGCAGATATGTTCACAAAGGTAGTGACCAGAGAGAAACTGAGTTCTTGCTCAGTTTCAGTTGGCCTTCTAGCATGAAGGTGGAGAGGGGAAATTTTCCAAGTCCAAGTCCAGCAAGTGCAGCAGTGGTGGAGTTGCTGTGATCAGTCTCCAAGTGGGATATTGTTGGTTGTGGAGTCAGATATTCCAATATCATAGATGATATTGTCTTAGCCGTGCACCCCAGAGGACTGTACACCCATTCTGCATTTTTAGGGGTTCAGGGCTGTTTTCGCTAGCTATTTTGCGGGCCCATGGTTTTGGGTATCCCGTGGTATTTTTCCCATTGTATTTTCCCTATAAAAGAAAGACATTGTAATACGGATAGGGTTGATGTATTAGGTTTTATGCATTGTAAATATCTCTGAGATCGGGAGAGAGACTGTGAGACAGTGAAGAGGAAGTGCAGCGGCTTTGCTGCAGGTTGTATCCCTTCACCTTGCTGGACGGTAATAATAATAAGGACTGGAAAATTCAGTGTGGACATAACCCAAGTTGGGGTGAACCATGATATATCCGCGTCTCTCTTGTAATGTGTGTGTGATTATATTTGCATTTCTATTTATTGTTATTGCTCTGTGATCCTATTTTTTTTAACAATTACTAGGTGTACTTTCTAGGGAGATGGTTCCAATCACATATTTTGATTGGCGAAAGGTTCCAATTCTACTAAAGGATAACTTGTGGAACATCATCAATGTGAGTATTAGAACTTTGTATATTTTTTCTCTACATTTGTATTTTTGCATGCTTTCAATGTTTATTTTCAAACAATGGATGACGTATAGTAATTCACTTCTTATATGTTGCAGTCCAAATTCATAATCCATCCCATCCTTAAAGATTATTGTATGCACTCTATAGGCCATAAGGAAAATTGTCATAGGCATCATTTGGACAAAATATTTTGTGATTCTCATGAGTCCAATGAAGATAGATTAAAAAGTGTTCCTCCAATTAAGATAAGTGAGACAATTTGGAGAGAGTTTGTACTATCACGAAGCACCACTGAATTCTAAGTAAGCAAAAAGTTCAAATATTTATACCATCAAGTTACATGAAATGTCTATTGGCTTGTAATGTTGACCTATATTATTTTAATTTTTTAATTGATTTGTAGGATACAAAGAGAAAAAATAAGCAAAACAGAGAAAAGGAGCAAGACTTGCACACTTGTGGACGTCGTGGTTATAAAAGGGTCGAACATGACATGGTAAGTACTTTTGACCCATTCTATTTTATTTATATTAGCATAGTTGGGATTCATCGTAATTCTACAAATTAACCATACTATTTAACTTCTTGTAACTAGAAAAACTCTAGATCCTCCGATGATACATCCACTACCATTAATAGAGAAGACCTATGGAAGAAGTGCCATCAAAAGAAGTATGGCACTCCAATTACACCAGCTGTAGGAGAAACAATAGTAAGTTCCCAACCTTCTATTTTAGATACAGATTAGAATTCCATTTTATGTCATGTTGGAAATTTTTTTAACATGATTTTGTTTAATTGCATGAAAATGCCAGCAAAAAATTGAAGAAGCACAATCAAAAGTGGCATCTAAACAATTTGCATCTAGGGATGATGCCCTTGCTAGGGTATTAGGGCCTTATGTGAGGGGACGATTTGTGGGGTTGGCCTCAGAGTTACGCCAACTAACGTTTTTGGAAGAAACCCATACAAGGAAGCCCTAGTTGCAAGCCACGTTACAATCAAAGAAAATGCACAAGAAATATCATGTCTAAAAACAACAATTTATGAACTTATGAAATGAGTAGAAGCCATGGAGAAAGAAAGTGAAATAAAAAATGAAAGTGTTAGTATCAAATTATTTACTCTTCTCCCAATGTACATTTTTTGACATTAATGAATTGAATTCTAATATCACATTGTTAATATGAACAACTTCCTACTGTACAAAATTTCCAATCTGAAATCATGCCTACGGTGGAGGTAAGTTGTCTAAATATTTTTTTGAAAAAAATTTTAGTATCAATTTTTCATTGTAAGTCTTATATTATATTGTATTTCCAAAGTAATTTAGGGGAGACAACAATCCCTATGAAGGAAACAGTACAAAAACAACTATCTCCAACACAAACTCCGGCATCCCTAGTAAGTTTAAAAAATTATTGTAATTTAGTTCTATTTAGTTCTATTCTTTCAATATATTACAAATCATTCTTTATTAGGTGCAAAGCTGTGCATCAAATTATGCTAAGAATTTGGAGCAGAAAACCCTATTGACCACTACATTTCAAACTAACAAAATGAAGTCCCCAATCTTAGTAAGTTTTCTATTTTTTTAATTTTTTGATAACCAATATTTAACTTATTATTTCAGCTTATCTTACTTTGTTTCATTCATTGGCATGAAGAAGAGAATTCTATTGAGTTGCCAATCTCTACCTAATTAGGTTTGGAAGGAAAGAAGTGCTATCTCATTGTGCTAAATTCTCTGGTCAAAGTTGCAAGGGAGACAATACATAAGACTTACCCAAATACAATGACCCACTGTTGGGGAGGACTATTATGTTTTCAATCCTACAGAGATTCTAGAACCACAATTAATAATTCTACCTCTACCACGTCCCAATAGCACATTGTCTACTATAGAAGATGCTTTATGGAGCTACATTCCTTGGAATAAGGATAATATTGAGCTATGTGACTAGTGATTCTAGTTAGCTGCAATAATAAAGCATGTTGCATATTGTAGAAATGTATTGAATAAATGGTAAATACATATTACACTAAAGTGGTTATATGTAATATCCCTTTTTCAAATTTTATTAAAATGCCCAATTTTCCACTTTTTTTCCCAATTTCGACCTTTGACTAGTTTTACTGTTTTGACCTCCAAATCAACCCAAATGCTCCCAAATCTTCTGTAGGAGTGTATGAATGGTATTTAGACTTGAATATAAGGTTCAGGGATGTTTTATGGCCCTCAAAATACTGCTGCAAACTTGATTTGTATTCTGATCAATATATGTAATTTTGACTAGTAATTTGTGCATCAAATCCCCCTCGGTTAACACTGCAAATGGCCTTCCAAATGCCTCCAAACTCCCACAAATTTATGAAAATAGGTATATAATGTGTTAAGTATGTGATTAAGGTCTCATATGCACCATTAATTGATTTTTAATACTGTTCTAACTCTCTCACATTCAACAGCAAAAACCCCCAACTCGACCCTTGGGGAAATGACACTATTTCACCTCCCAATACAACTAAACTGAGTAAAAATGCTTCAAATGCTCAAGTACAGTACATGAAACTTGTAGAAGACATCCATGGCAGTATATTTATCACAAATATATCAGATAATCATCCATCCATTCGAAATAATCAACATTATAGTGTCATACATCAATGCATTGGGGAAATGGACATTGTTTGCTCATTAATCAATAGTTTTGCATACAACTAGTGGGTATTTCGACCTGATACTTTCTGAATATGAATAACAGAGGATATGAAGCCATTACAATCATAAATATATAATGAGAATCTCTCTCAAGAAGCACAAGTGCTCACCAAAAACGCCCTCCCTCAAGGAGCACGAATATGCCTTCAAAACTGGAAACGGTGGAGAGAAAGTGCTGCACTAAACCAAACCATTAAACTTCCTATAGCTGATACCTTCAAATACAAACTCCATTAAAGCACCATGAAATACCTGAGTGGCCTCTCCAAACACCAACTTGGATGGGAATCTTTCACCCTCGAAATTGGCTAAGGCAAGAAACTAGTCATCCACTAGCTCTCTCTTCACAAATGCAATTTTTCTCAAATCATCAAAAGCCATTCTCATAATTGATTTCTACATTTTATAACCAACATTAGCCTTCAAGGGGTCAAAATCCTCTCAATAGATTCAATAATTTTCCATTTAGAAAATATTCCTCATTTGCCACTTGTCTCCTAGTTCCAACCTTCCATCTTCTCCCAAATTCGAATTTGAGTCTCTTTAGATTCCTCGAACTCCATGAGCACCTTCTTGAGACTATTTTTGGGGTTGACATGTCATAATGGTCAGGTGTAAGAAGTCAGGTCTGAATTTTTTCATAAAATGTCATAAATGCTTCATTATTGTTGTCATAAAACTAGGGAATCTAGCCCATGTGTCCACTAGTCTCCAATTTGACTCTTCCTCTCCCATGGAGGTTACTATTCCTTCCCATTTCGACATAATATGTTCAATGCCATGTGTTATGACTTACCAACTCACCCAAGAGTGTTCACCTTCCCATGAATTCGAATTGGCAAGAGAGAGCTGCCATGTGTCATTGAAAAATCAAGCTAGTGTGGGTCCCACCACCTCCATATGTCTCCAAAACCACTTGCCACCTAGAATTCCTCTTGAATTTATTTATTCATCATATTTATTAAATTCTTGAACCCTTCTAATGTCTAAATATCATTTATTAGTTTCCTTATTACCATCCCACATGTGCCCATCCAAACTAGGAAACTAGTAGGATTGATGGGATTGTCTTACTATGCACTTATTTGAATGGGGACATTACATTATATGATAATATATATATGACATTTCTGGGATATCTTGTAAGTTGGAGTATATTGGTGTTTATAGTGCTATTGGGCATGTCCATTGTAGTTCCACCTTTATTAACAATACTCATCTTCTGCATTCTATGTCTTCTTTGTATGAATACATGGATGAATAGATAGTTGTATAAAACAATGAATAAAATGGTGTTATATTCATAGTGGCTGGAATCAGTTGTGAAGAATTATCCACAGTTCTATTCATGGCATATTCATTAAGAAAACCAAGAAATTTGTCACTGGAATTTTCATGGATATATGTTGCATTTAGGTCATATGTAAAATAGCATGGATATATGTTGCATTTATGTCTAAATTGGAATGTATGTTACATTTATGAATATATGTTACAGTGTTCAATCTCAAATTATGAAAATAGGGATCCCCATTGAAACATTAACCTTTACAACAAGAAAATTTGGTTGTGAGAAATACTCCTTATCCACGGAATAAGAAACAATCAGATAGGACATGCACAAATAGGTCTTGATTACATTATGGTAATATTGCCACAGAAACATGTTTAGTTCAAGTAACCTATCCAAGGGTTTCAACCACAGAATAAAATTTTTTTTAATGGATTCATCGACGCTTGGACTACATTCTATAGGGAACTAAGTATTGATGCAAACTCCCCAGATTCATCATGGCCACCATTAAGTCTGCATCCTTGTTCAAAGGCATAAATACAGTGAAACTACACATATAGTCAATGAAGAAATAGCTTCATCAACTGCTAAGGTCTGATGGCTAAGGGTTAATGAAGAAATAGATTCATCCAAAGAAACTAAAGGTTAATAGATTAGACAAACAATTTGCTTTGAGAATTTCCATTAATGTCCCAACTAATTCCCTCTTTATAAAATCTACTTTGAATGATTAAGATTTCTCATCATGTGCATATTAGCATGTTGTTACAAACCCATCCCTTGACACCCTTCATGGAAGATTTGTAATAACTAGAAGGAACGATGTTCTGATGCTTTCCATATGCATCATAATCAAAATTTAGAGGTACTTGGAGATTCATGCTTCTTGGGTACCTTGAGTGAAGGGAAAGAGTATGACCATGATCCACTAGACCACCTTTCATGGTAAACCACTTGATGATAATTGGAATTCTTCATGCAACCAAAACTTGCATGGTCATGTCTCACTAATCTATTACCTCATTGTGTTGTCATATCTGTGATCACTCATAATATCTGTGTCATATTCTGTATAATGTAATTTTCCATCATTTAAATTGTTTATATCCCATCCCAAATGCTTTCTTGTCCCTCGCACGTTTCCTTTTCTTTAAACCTCTGTTGTTAGGTGATCACTTGTTGATGGAGTTCCTTCTAAATGTGCCAACTTGTATGAAGTGAGTTATTTTCTCACCAGGCTCCAATTCCACATTATGTTGTAATGTCATGGTTTCATATGTCATATTATTCAAGGGATCCTAGTCTAGCTCACTCAATTTAAAAAAAAAAACTAATTATTAGTAGAGACAAAGCTAACATTGCATATGATTACCAATTCCAAGGCCGCAACTAATACAGAAAAAATAATCATGCAAATTAAATCTATGTTAGGTCTTAGGTCTCTTGAATCTTTTGTAGGTAATATGGATAAGTGATCCAATGGGGGATGAATTGAAATGGAGGAGGATGTCTAGGTGGGGCCTGTCCATTAACTCCAAGTTATTTTTGGATGGTTTGATCCAACAAATGGGTGTCATTTTTTCATGGCTTGATCCAACACATGGGTGAACTCTTGGTCACCTTACACTTCAGTGGTAAAAAACAATATACTGGGACATTGAACATTTGTTAAAATCAACGCATATAATATTATGAGCAATTTAAATATGACCAAGATGATGGTTAGATTATACAAAATCCCAACTAAAATTACACACTCAGATATCCTAAACAAATCAAAGTAGAGGTATTATACAAAACATTTTCCTTGAATTTCTACTTGGGAACTTCCAAATGGAGTATGTGTGAGTCATCTACTCAACGTATGTTGACTCTCAAATGAAAATTGATATTGCTTGTGAACCTATACAACCAACATGTCAAATATCGGAACCATGGCTCAAAATGTTGCCCCTAGATGAATTCAGAAGTATTAATTCACACCTACCAAATTAATCTAAATTACAATGATAGTCAACTCTCACAAAGTGGTTTAACCCTCTCTATCAATATGTACGTATATTTTGATGGTTTACAACAACAACAATGTTTAGTGGGGTACTCTTTTGTTCGTAACCAAAATTGCATCCCTTAAAAAGTCCAAAGTTAATGACACGAGACTAGTTTGTGGTATTCTTTGATTCGATGAAGAAAGCAGTCTTTGAAAATTCTAAATACCCTATTGATTACTCCCAGGGGAGATTCTCGATACTTTGAAAGTTTTTGTTAACCTAAAGACTACATGTGCATTTTGTGGTTTTATAAATCCTTTTTGATGGAGATATTACTTGGATGTCTTTATTGATAACTTGACTATATACATGTTTGGAAAATACTAAAATAATATACTAATATTTAGACCAGAGGTTAGAGTTTCTAAGATTTTCCTAGCTTGTCTTCATCTATAAAAGAATCTTGTGAATTTATAAATCCCCCTTAACAGGTTCCTGGTTTATTTGGGGCAGAATGGTCAAGCAATGCTTAGCTTCTCTTCATTGAACAATCAACAAAATGCATACAGCATTTTGCACGGGCAGTCTTATTAAAAATGTTTCCAGTAAACTATAATTATGAAAAAATGGTAAACATAATTATGTAAAATAATAAACATAATTTCTTAAAATAGTTTACCTACATAAAACTATCATAGAAGTGGTTCCCAATCTTATTGCTAAAAGGCATGATTGGTTTTGCTCATAAAACCGTTCACTCGAGAGATTTTACTATGTATTAAGGGTTTGGATGGATCATATTATTGCCATAATAAGACACGCAAGATAATTAAATTATTGAAGTCTAAATTTTCTTTCTAGATCCCCTATTGGAATTGTGTATTTTTCAATTCAATTCATATAAAATATTTGCTTGCATTTGTATTGTATACATAATCTTTATTTCAGAAGATTGAGTTTAGTCAGATAAAAATTATAATTATAAATATAAATTTAAATAAAAAAATAGAAGTTCAGTTAGGTAAAAATTATAATTATAAATTTAAATTTAAATGAAAAATACAAATTGCTAGACTTTATCATTATTGTATGCTTTTTCCAATATTTTATATGAAGAATGGGAACTACATTTATATTTAGAAGATGATAAAAGTATACAAATAATTAAGATATTGTATTAGATTTTCTAGAGTATCACTCTGTAGATGTTTAAAAGTGACTATCTACACTTTGGTACTCCAGAAATTTTGATACAATTGATCACTTTTAAACATATCTACATAGTAATATTCAGAAAATCTGATACAATTAATCACTTTTAAACATATCTACACAATGACACTCCAGAAAATCTAATATAATTGGTTATTTTTAAACATCTAAATGATATTCCAGAAAATATAATACATAATTCAACATCCTAAAAACCTGCATGCCAAAATATCTACACAGATACTCCAGAAAATCTAATACAATTGGTTACTTTTAAACATCTATCAAGTGATTCCAGAAAATATAATACATGATTCCATTCTGAAAACCTGCATACTCTCATTAAGATATTTCATAAACAATTATTGTAATAAAATAGACATAGCATAACTATTCTCGGAATTTCTACTTCCTATAGCAAGGTTCCGCTCTATTCTTATAAATTGAGAAGAGCTTTACAAATCACAAAAGTGCAATTAACTTTGAATCAATTTTCAAGCAAATCAATGAGATCAATGTGAGCAGAACCTTACCGTCACCATTACAAATCACAAAAACAAAAAATGCATTTAGTTTTAAATCATTTTTCAAGTAAAATGATGAGAATGTGTGCAGACCCAGCTGTTGATAATTGATGCTGTGTAAAATTTGACAGTGTCTATTTTAGGTTGTAGGTGTTTATTAAATAAATTTGCAGCAAACTTCACTGCATGCTAATGCATGTGAAGAATTAAATAATTTGCAGAATTATACAGCAACCTACAGCGAATTTTACGGCATGTAAATAATGTCTTTATTTCTATGCAATGTAATCTATATAAGTATGTAGCTATGAAGTCTAAAGATCAATGGGAAATAAACAATTAAATTTTATTTTCCTATGTTTGATTAAAAGCTTCTCTCTTGTTTTCTGTGTTGTTTCATTTTATTGTGCTATTTTAAACTAGGCTCTTTTATAATCTTTACCAACTATTTCTGTTGAGACATGACGCGAATGTATGCATACTAAAATTTAAAAGTCTTAACACTTAAAACATGGTCTTTAAAGGAAAACAATCATCTCTCAATAAAAATCTTAAGATTCCAAAAGGATTTTAATTCAAATTCAATCCATGGTTTTTATAAAAGGATAAAGAAACCAGAGTTACTAGGGGAAATGTGATCGTATATAAAAAAAACAGGTTCATTATAATATCAAATCTCAGATTCATTTAAAAAAAGACATTTTAATCTATTTAAATCAAATCAATCCATTCTTAAAAACGTTTTGACTTATCTAACTTGCCATCTTAATATCAAATCCTAAACCCTAGATCCATCCTTGAAAAAACATTTTAACTCATCTAATTCAAGCCATGTTTTGAGTTATCTAATTTGCCATCTTAATATCAAACCCTAAACCGTAGATCGATCCTTGAAAAAACATTTTAACTTATCTAATTCAATCCATGGCTAACATATGGGGCAAGTAAAGACTGGGGGCTCTCCCGTCAACTGTTGTTGAAGCGTGAGAGGGCCAACATTATGCCCACCGTTGCATTTGAGGCAAAGATAACCAATCCGGTAGCAGTTGCCAGTCTCTGTTTGCTAGTGGAATCTCCAAATGTAGGAGGACCCATCTCGCCGTCGGATGGCCTCTTCAAAGCTCAATACGCTACAGGTCCCCAGTACAGATGTCCAATCCTCCACCGTTTCCCTATCTGAAATGAGTGCAACTCTCTCTCAGCGTGGAATGGCTGGTCTCTTCCGGCCTGTGGCACCACCGGACGTGGAATGGCTGCCTCCGGTATCTTCCGGCGTGTAGCACCAGCGGACGTGGACTTTATGTTTCTGCTGGCCAGAACCATCACGCTGAATCTTCGTGATTCTAACCACTGGCGTGGACTGCTCACATCGGAGGCGCACGAAGCTGTCCACGTTCATCCTGTCGTTGCTCCCGCAGATGCTAAGGCTCTCCGGCTCTGGTCTACGGCTGCTCTTCCTTTTCGACGACGTGGCAGCTTTGGAGACGGCTTTCCCTTTTCCTTTCTCTTCACTTCAACTTCGCCATGAGCTGGCGCTTGGTCTTGGTCGTATGAACTGTTCCATTCCATGCTTCTGCTTCTGGCAATGTGTTGTTCCTGTCCAGCACAATATTTAGGACAGTTAGTATTGCTGTATGCAGGATTGTCAAGGCTGCCCATGGCCTCAACAGTCACTAGCTTTTGCGGTTCTCCACGGACATAATTAGTAATGTAGCTAATTAATTACTACGGTCATTTTACAACGGCCGTAGATCTTCATAACAAAATATATACTCTTTCAACTCATTTTTTTGTGAGAGCAACGATCCATATTTATAGGTTCTTATTGAAGAAAACCATGGACAAATACCATGGGTTATCTATCTAGAATATCATGGACTCCCTAAAATATGATAAAATATATTATTTTTGATTAATTAATAATATGGTTAATATACCCGGCCCTATAGAGAATAATAAACCAAGAATTATTATTATTACTATAAAATTAAATAAATAATTTATTTATTGGTTCACAGGGTAGAAGTGAATGGGTGTACTGTTATGATACTCTTAAGTAAGGTCATCGATACTCGTGGGTATGAACTCTAAAAAAATTTATTAAATAAATATTAATTATTATTATTACCACCATAGATCCATCTTAAACCCGTATCTATCAAGCACCGAGAGGGATCCAATTTCTTGATTGACAGATCCATGTTTAAGTTTTAAGTTTTTATTTTATAAACGAACATTGATTTTTTAATTATTTTGTTAGGAACAAGCGTTACAACATCTCGACAAACATTACAACAGCTCCCTCATACTCGGCTGTAGAGCACCGAGACTCAACCAAGAGATCTAATAACAAATCATCAACTAAGAACCACATGGATCCAGGAACTCAACTGCATGTCCTTCAAGATCTCACACAAGTTGAAGAGATGTTGATAGCACGTGCAAGCCCAATTTTGCAGGTGATGCATTCAATAGGTGGACAATACAAATATCGAGGACACACCATTAGTTTTCCACAAGAGATTAAAGATGTTGCTAAGGCATTGCCACGACATATTAACAACTTGGACTTAATGGTCATTGTGGGGGGAAAAGGATAACAAGGATCTAGTTATGATTTTACTGTTAAAAAACAAAGAGTTATGGATGCATTATTATATAAGATTCAGATGATCCATATTATCGAGATGTTGGAGTTGATTATGACGCAGTAGAAGAGTTACTTGAAAATGAAATAGATGTCTCACATATGTTTAATTCTGTTACTCTTCCTGATATTGACGACGACACAGAATTTGCAATGTTGGAAGGGATACAAGAAGTTGATGACATGTTAGATGGTTTACAAACAACTTCTTTTGCATCAAGACTTCCAAGTGCACCACGAGAGATAGAAATTATTAGAGCATGGGAAAATAATCCTAATCCTGATGAAAATAACGCAAATGATGAATCGACTGATGTGCTTAACCCGCATGGCATTGTCTCATCTCTAATTAACGAGTATAACATTGTTGGATTATTTGATATGGCATTTCCAGCATTGTTCCCTAAAGGAGAGGCTGATTGGTTACAACCGTGATTGTGAAATTTCCATCTACATGAGTACGCAAAAAATCTTCTTAGATATTGTGATAACAGATTTGGAAGGCACCCTCACTTCAGATAATTTTTACTAAATATCATAATGAGACATTGTGCTCAATCTTTCTCAACAGTTTTTGTCAAAAAAAATATTGGTGAACTACCCACAACAATGGAGGAGTTATGACAACATTTACAAAATCTTCCAGATTCAAGATTGGGAGAAAGATTAATGAGATTTGGAACAGTATTAAGAGGTACACGTGCATATTGGAGCAAGTGTCGTCAAGAGTTATCTGACTTGATTCAACAGATAGGTTGTCCGACAATATTCTTCACACTAAGTGCAACAGATATGCAATGGTCTAATTTGCATAGATTAATGCCAGGCACAAGTCCTACAGATCCACGTGAAGCGAGAAAATGTCGACATCAAAATGTAATTGATAATCCTCACATCATGGCACATTATATGCACTTGAGACATACAATGTTTCAGGAAGAGGTTTTCGAACATTTTCATCAAGCTATAGATTATTGGAGTCACTACTAATGACAACATCATGGATCTCCTCATGGACACTCTGAATTGGGATGATCCTAGAGAAGTTATATATGCAAAAATGTATTTCGACAGATGTGTGCATGCAATAAATCCACGTGAGGGACATCAACGGAAGATTCAAATTGGAGAGAATGTAGATGATCATCCTTCTTTGAAAGGCACAGAACAAATATTTCAGGGCATGTGCAAGCTAATGAGGGTCACTTTTGGCGCGTTAGATGAAATCAAAAACTGAAAAATCAGGAATCCATCAACTTACTTGGTTTTTTTTAGATACTTACACAAGATATCTTGCATCGAGCAAAAAATATGAAACATAGGAAATTGAGTCACGTTTCCGAATATATAAGTTTTAAGGTATATGTTTTTGTGGGTGCAGCCTTTCACTACCTAAATGACAGTTATAGGCTACAAAGTCTGGTATACATGTATAGAACCCATAGCACTAGTGCAGCACTATTTTTCCTAAATTTAAGGTTTAATTCTTAGTTTTTTTAATTATGTAAGTGATCAAACCTCGAGAACGGCACATCAAATGTGGGTGCATTCTTTGAAGGTCTTAATGTAGTTATTTTGACTTGGATTTTTTACAGGATGTAGAGGTCAGTGTCCTATAGTGCAGCATACAAGTTTTTTTTTAAATGGTTGTGAAATGAAAAATTTACGGAATAAACACTAACAATATGTTTTTTTACCAACAGAGTGATGACACAAGAAAATTAGGAAATAAATAGAAAATCTCAACATTTAAAAAAAAAAATTTACATATTTGGAATCTGCATAAAAAATTCTATCTATGCCTAAATGTTCGTCAATAATGGTCAGGTATGTCATGCTGTAGAGAGCGGTGAAAAACATGCATACTTAGAAAAATGTTGAAAATGTCAAATTAGCTACGGTCTAAAAATTCCCTAGCACAAGTTTGGTAAGTCCGAACCGGCCACACAGGACAGTAGCTGACAAGCGAGCGCGGGAGGAGTGGGTGAGTAGGTGCTCAGGAACGCCCGCGTGTTATGTTTAAATTCAAATAACATGTGCGCATTTTATTGCACCGAGTGAAATGAAGTGCTCTATAGCCTAGTATGGGAGAGATCCTCTAACGTGATATAATGTTTCAACATTAGTAACAAAATAATTTAAAAAATTCATGTCGACTCATAAAATAAAAAATTATGGAAAATATTTAAAAGAAAAAAATCCATGTTGGTTCATAAAATAAAATATTATGAAAAGTAATTAAAAAATAGATGTTCATTTATAAAATAAAAACTTAAAACTTAAACCCGTATCTATCAATCAAGAAAGATCAAATTTCTTGAGTTTAAATTTAAAAAAAGAAATACACCTCAAGAAATTGGATCCCTCTCAGTGCTTGATAGATACGAGTTTAAGATGGATCTATGCTGGTTTAAATTCAAATTTTAGGGAGACATGCAGGTGTGTCTAGGATGGTTCCAGCTAGGAACGATAGCCACAAGTGCCCAGCGGATGATTTTTCAAAGTTGACCCCCCGTGGGCAAAAATTGCCCAGTCCCTCACTAAGCAAAACCCTAGTTTGAAAAATGCACCTACAAGATGACACATGGGCCATTGGCCAGAGGAGAGGGGCACCCCTAGTACTATCCTGACATCCTGAATCCAACTGAGTTAATGGTTCGTCGATACGAGCCACGGTCTTCATTCTATAGCTCGTTCCGTCAGGCATCCAAAAGGCCTTCAGGGACACCTGCTAGATACCTGTCGGGGCCATAGAATCCCAACCGTGCAACAAAACTAGGTTCCGGGGAGTCCTGTAGGTGTATCTAGGATGGTTCCATCTGGAAACGCTAGCCACAAGTTCCTGGTGGATGATTTTTCAAAGTTGACCCCCATGGGAAAAAATTGTACAGTCCTTTCTGAGCAAAACCCTAGTTTACAAAATGAACCTACAAGATGACACATGGGCCACGGGACCGGAGGAGAGAGGTACCCCTAGCACTGTCCTGGCTTCTTGAATCCAACGGAGTCGACGGTTTCTCGATCGGAGTGGCGGTCGTCATTATATGGCTCGTTCCATCTCGCATCCAAAAAGCCTTCAAGGACACCTGCTGGATACCTGTCGGGGGCATAGAAGTCCAACCATGCAACAAAACTGGGTTCCGGGGAGTCCTACAGGTGTATCTTCTAGGTAGATTCAGGCATTCTCGAGGATATAAATTTATAATTTCCTTTTGGATAGATTCAGGCATGGAATAATATTTGGCGGCACTTCCAAGCTCCACAGACCATTTGATCAGCCACAATATGTACGACTCCTTTGACGAAAGATAAATTCTGGTGTGGATGGAAGCGTTTGATACACTAGCCAAATCTATGTTGGAAGAACTTACATATTTCAACAAAGGAGCGTTTTGTAGGTGACTTGAAAATACCTTCCAAGTTTCAGCAATAAAACAAAGAAGTTCAGCGTACAGATTTGCAGGCAAGCTTGTCAACCAATCAGACAACCGAATACAGAGAGATAACCACACCCAAAAAATTCAAGCTATTATAAAACTCTTGTTTATCAAGATAAGGATGGACTATGTGTGCGTTACGAGAATATAGATGAATGAAGTCGCTTTGATGAACTTGTTGTCTTGATTTCTACAGAATGTGTTTAAAAGCAAGGAGTATTGTCCGAGCTTCTGTTGGTTTACATAAACGGTTATTCCCAAAGCTGACGTCACATGAAACCACTTCCTCAGCTCTCAATTGGGTCTGAATGGCATCTCTAACTTCTGTTAGATGTGGATAACGAGGAATATGAAAGGGAAGGTACCTAGAGACCCAAGTTTTCGATGATAGAGGTGAATTACCACTTATCAGAGCACAAAATGCTGAACAAAAGGCTAATGGAACACAACGAAGGATTCCCTGGTTCCACTTGTTATTGAAAATGATACTTTCTCTTGACGAAACTTGTAAAAAATATGCCTGTATTATAAATGGAAATCCTGTTACAATTTTCGTCGGAAAAAAAAGTATAGATACCTACATCCGCCATATTTCCTTTTGTAAGTCACTCGCCCATCGAAAAAGCTAATGTAATAGCCCATTTCCCAACATCTTTCCTTTGCTCAACCCTACACTCGTTTTCCACATGAAACCGCTTCCTCCATATGTAATAACTACATTGTTTTGTCAAAAATTGATCTTCTTCTGCTAACAAATGCAAAATGAAGGATTCATTGTCATTTCTACCAGAAGTTCTAAGGTCAGTTTCTCGTAAAACAAAGATTGTATAAATCATGTTAAGATCGATATGTTCCAGCTCACGAACTGAGAGCTTCTTTATCTTAGACATAAACAAAAGAGCTGTAGGATGAATACTAGAGAGCTGTTGCTTTACAGCTTCAACCTTCTCAGGACATGGGAGTATAAAACGAGCCATAGAATGACAACCGTGGCTCAGATCGACGAACCGTCGACTCTGTTGAATTCAGGATGTTTGGATAGTGTTAGGGGTGCCCCTCTCCGTCGGTCCCATGGCCCACGTGTCATCTTGTAGGTGCATTCTACAAACTAGGGTTTTGCTCAGTGAGGGACTGTGGAATTTTTTCCCACGGGGGTCAACTTTTTCAAAATCATCCACCGGGCACTTGTGGCTAGCGTTCCCAGCTTGAACCGTCCTAGACACACTTGCAGGACTTCCTAGAACCAGTTTTTGCTGCATGGATGGACTTCTATACCCCCGGCATGTATCCAGCAGGTGTCCCTGAAGGCCTTTTGGATGCCGGACAGAACGAGCCATAGAATGAATACTGTCGCTCCGATTGACGAACCATTGACTCCATTGGATTCAAGACATCGGGATAGTGCTAAGGGTTCCCCTCTCCACTGGTCCCATGGCCCACGTGTAATCTTGTAGGTGCATCTTTGAAACTAGGGTTTTGCTCAGTGAGGGACTATGCAATTTTTCCCCACGGGGGTCAACTTTGCAAAATCATCCACTGGGAACTTGTGGCTAGCATTCCTAGATGGAATCATCCTAGACACACTTCCAGGACTTCCCGGAACCAGGTTTTGCTACACGGTTGGACTTCTATGCCCCCGACAGGTATCCAGTAGGTGTCCCTAAAGGCCTTTAGGATGCCAAGCTGGAACTTGTGGCTATCATTCCCAGCTGGAACCGTCCTAGACACACCTGCATATCTCCTTGAAACTTGGTTTTGTTGCACGATTGGGATTCTATGGCCCCGGTAGGCATCCGACAGGTGTCCCTGAAGGCCTTTTGGATGACGGATGGAACGAGGCATAAAATGAAGACCGTCGTTTCGATCAAAAAACCGTCAAATCCATTGGATTCAGGATGTCGGGATAGTGCTACAAATGCCCCTCTCTGCCGGTCCCATGGCCCACATGTCATCTTGTAGGTGCATCTTGGAAACTAGGGTTTTGCTCAGTGAGGAGTGTGCAATTTTTGCACACGGGGGTCAAATTTGCAAAATCGTCCGCCGGGCACTTACGACTAGTGTTCCCAGCCGGAACCTCCCTAGACACACTTGCAGGACTCCCTGGAACCCATTTTTGCTACACGGTTGGACTTCTATGCCCCTGGCAAGTATCTGACGGGTGTCCCTGAAGGCCTTTTGGATGCGAAACAGAACGAGCCATAGAATGAACACCGTCGCTCCGATTGACGAACCGTCAAATCCGTTGGATTAAGGACATCACTACAGTGCTATGGGTGCCCTCTCTGCTAGTCCCATGGCCCACGTGTCATCTTGTAGGTGTATTCTGCAAACTAGGGTTTTTCTTACTGAGGGACTATGCAATTTTTTCCCACAGGGGTCAACTTTGCAAAATCGTCCGTCGAGCACTTGTGGCTAGCGTTCCCATCCAGAACCTCCCTAGATACACTTGCAGGACTCCCTGAAACCTGGTTTTGCTACACGGTTGGACTTCTATGCCCCCAGCAGGTGTCCCTAAAGGCCTTTTGGATGCTAGACGGAACAAGACATACAATGAATATTGTCTCTTCGATCAATGAACCGTCGACTCTGTTGGATTTAGGACATCGGGACAATGCTAGGGGTGACCCTCTCCGTCGATCCCATGGCCCATGTGTCATCTTGTAGGTGCATTCTGCAAACTAGGGTTTTGCTCAGTAAGGGACTGTGCAATTTTTTCCCACTGGGGTCAACTTTGCAAAATCATCCACTGGGCACTTGTGGCTAGCATTCCCACTTGGAACCATCCTAGACACACCTGCAGGACTCCTCGGAACCCATTTTTGCTGCACGGTTGGGATTCTATGGCCCCGGTAGGTATCCAATAGGTGTCCCTGAAGGCCTTTTGGATGTCAGACGGAACGAGCCATAGAATGAAAACCATGGCTCAGATCGACGAACCGTCGAATCCGTTGGATTCAAGATGTCGGTACAGTGCTTGGGGTTCCCCTCTATGCTGGTCCCATGGCCCATGTGTCATCTTGTAGGTGCATTCTGCAAACTAGGGTTTTGCTCAGTGAGGGACTGTGCAATTTTTTCCCACGGGGGTCAACTTGTAAAATCGTCCGTCGGGCACTTGTGGCTAGCATTTCCCTTCTTATGGTGAAAAATGGGATGGTGATGGTGACAACATGGGTAGGAAGAGCACGATGAGGATGAGGATGATGATTAGGGTGAGGATGATGATGATGAGGGTGAGGATGGTGAGGATGAGGATGAGGGTGACGGTGATGATGATGATTACGAAACTGGTGCAATTTATCAAAACAAACATAGGACCATGAAGATGGTTATGTTGATGATGATGATGATGATGAATATGATGATGATGGTGGTGGTGGTGATGAGAATGATGATGGTGGCGATGGCGATGGTGATGATGATGTGAGGGTGAGGATGATGAGGATGAGGATGAGGGTGATGAGGATGATGATCATGATGATGGTGAGGATGTGGATGAGGGTGAGGATGATGAGGATGATGATCATGATTGTGGTGGTGATGATGATGAAGATGTTGATGATGATGGTGATGAGAATGATGATCACGATGATGAATATGTTGACTATGATGATGATGATGAATATAATGGCTTACCATGATGATGATGAGGATGAGAATGAGGGTGAGGATCATGAGGATGATGATGATGATGGCGGTGGTGGTGGTGGTGGTGGTGATGAATATGATGATGATGGTGGTGGTGGTGGTGGTGGTATGAAGATGATGATCATGATGAAGATGATGATGATTAGGGTGAGGATGATGATAATGAGGGTGAGGATGATGAGGATGAGGATGAGGATGAGGGTGATGCTGATGATTACGAACTTGTGTAATTTATCAAAAAAAACATAGGACCATGAAGATGTTGATGTTGCTGATGATGATGATGATGAATATGATGATGAATATGATGATGGTGGTTGTGGTGGTGATGAAGATGATGATGATAGCGATTGTGGTGATGATGATGAGGGCAAGGAGGATGAGGATGAGGGTGATGAGGATGATGAAGATAATGGTTTACCATGATGATGATGAGGATGAGGATGAGGGTGAGGATGATGAGGATGATGATGATGATGATGATGATGATGATGATGATGATGGTGGTGGTGGTGTTAAAGATGATGATGATGATTATGATGACAATGATGATGTTCGTGGTGGTGGTGGTGATGAATATGATGATCATCATGAAGATGATGATGATGGCGATGATGAAGATGATGATGAGGGTGAGGATGATGAGGATGAGGATGAGGATGAGGGTGATGATGATGATTACAAAACTTGTGCAATTTATAAAAACAAACATAGGACCATGAACATCTTATTTTTGTTCATCAATACAACATTATCAAGGAATATCATTAAACTAGTTAGGTATTTCATTTTCCATGGATTCTAGATGATTACTTTTGCATTATGACAGGTGAAAAATGGACATATGAAAGATGTAAAGCACAAACTAGGGTCTTACATACTAGGGTTTAGTAAGGATAGGGTTTATATCTTCAACGATATTATGAGAGTGAATTCATGACCAGCTATTGGTTAGCATATTTTAACAAACTAGGGTATATTTGTTGCATATATTTGACCATATGTACATGAAGGCCCAATGAATTTTATTACACTTTAGCTATGCATTCCTTGCCATTCAATCAAACTGCATAGATGCTCATGTACATATAGTTTAATGAAATACAGTAGCATTGATGAAATGTGTAGCATCTATTCGACTTCCTCTTACTGTCTGAAAATGTCATAGGATTACATTGATGGTATGCGTAGCATGTTACTATTATGACAAAGGTTTTTTCCTTGCAACATATTTTCCTTGCAAACAAAATCATGATCAATGGGTATGAACCCTTGGAGTTGACAAAAAACACAATTTTAAATTAGATATCAAATTAGCATGCGTGTGCTAAGTTCATTGAATTGTTGAAAGATATTATTAGTTTTTTCCATTAAGATAATGTTTTCATAACACAATGGTGAGATGTTACTTGATCAATGCAATAAATGTAAGAGAATAAATATTGCTTGAAATGTAATTTTATAAATTTCAATAGCATAATTTATTAATTTTTGGAAGAGGTGAATCATCACAAGCACAAGTCGAAACTCAAGAGAAAATATGGAATATATTGATAGTCAAATGTTTGTAATACAAAATATGGGAAAGTAGTCAGCCCTCAAATGACCTGTCAATGTACATGTATCCCTAAGTACAACAATGTGTACATGTATGTCAAAATACATCTATCCAAGAATATGCAACATCAAAAATCAATCTTTCTATTGTTTTTCCCCGACTTTCCTCTATCGACCATCTCCCTGGGATCGCTCGGCATCTCAGAAGTCTGCAAAAAAATTCATTATTTTTATCAAATAACTGCACTAATACCCTACCATCAACAAACTTAAAAAATTAACTTATGGCCAAATGATTTATGACAAACACTCACCAAGTCCTCATGGGGTATAGATGTGAGCAGTGTGCTCATGGAAGGCATCTCTATAGTTGTTCTCTGCAAATAAAGCATCATATCTCAATTAATTCAACAATTCAACATTGATCAACATGTTTGGGTAAATTGAATAAAAAAACTTGGTCATTAATGAACATCTCACCGCAAGAGGAGACCCGATCAGAACCATGGATTGAGCAGAGGGGCCGGGCACTTCTGCCGCTAATGGCTACAATCATCAAATGGAGAAATAGTTAGACATGCATGAATAAACAATATAGTAACATGGTTAAATACTATGCATTGTGATTGTCCAAATAGTTACCTCTATATGACTCGTGGATATTGTAGATGCGGCACTGACTGCAGCATCAATGACCTTTGTTAGGTCAGGGGCAGATGGATCTCTCATGTGTCTGCTATAGAGGACATCCACATTCTTTCTAGGAGCGGAGCCTCTCTTGTACACTTGTCCCTTTTGCACGTTGGGACTATGGGGAGATCGAACTGCTAACAATCTCAAACGTATATCTACTAGTGGCTACAATCACCAATACTGACGAAGTTAGAAATGCATTGGTCAATGGAATAGCATGTATTAACAAACTGAAAATGATGAAATACATACCGATGTACTATATACGTCAATCAATTCTAAGAAACGGTCTGCCGTTCATTCTGTCTCCACGGGAACGCTATCGATTTTATTCCCACCGAGGGGGAGCTCAATAGATGAAATCATTTCCATCTGATGGGGATCTACAACCTACAATTTATAAAATTGTAAATAAAAGATCGTGTAGCATTAATTAAGTAACATGTGATAAAAAAATAACATGTGTTGAAATAATGTCATGTTGAAATAGTTACCTTAGCATGAGATGTTGTCGCTAAAGGTATGGCAACATATTGTAACTCAGAAGGTTCTGCTACATGAGCCTCTTGGCCCTCATGCCCTTCTTGTGGCAACTACAAGTTTTAAAATCATTAAAAATATTAGCAATCTATATATGTGTATAGTAAGGAAAAATAATTTACAAATGACACTAAATTGTTAACTGGATCTACTCATGTATTAAAATAATGTCATGCTGAAATAGTTACCTCATTGTGAGTTGTTGTCACTGAATGTATGGCAACACCATCATCATCATCATGTGGTGCTAGTGCATGAACCTCTAGACTATGCTCTACATCATCAGTGCAAAGGTCTTCAACCCCGTTCCCTTCTTGTAGTAACTACAAGTTTTAAAACCATTAAAAATATTAGCAATCTATATATATCTGTATACTAAGGAAATATAATTTAAAAATGACACTAAATTTTTAACCACTTACTTACCTATGTGAAATACCCAGTAAAGGTATCATTTGTTCAGATTGGACCAAAGCAAGGATGGCCACATACTGTGCATGGGTGGAGCTGATGGCTGTGCTCATGTTGTGTAGGTACAGTTCCACTACTAGATGCTCCTCGGCCACTAGAAGGTGGTGGCTCTACCCCACTGGGAGGTGGTCGATCTACCCCACTGACAGGTGCTAGCTCTACTCCACCCATATATGGTGGCTCTGATGGGATTACCTGGTGCGTACCATGAAGATACATTCTATGGTGAACAACCTCCTATGCCAATAGTAGGAATGCCTCTTGTGTCTCTGGCACCAACTGATGTGCAGGTGACACATCTGGCCTGGGTAGTTTCCTACGAGGTGGAGCTACTAGGCGATTGGGATCTATGTGCCTCTCATTGGGATGTTGCTGAGGCATCCCCATCCCAACACCCTGGTACTCCAAGATATCAAAATAGTTAACATTCTTCCCCAGCACAAACTCCGCATACATCTTTCTCAGAAAATACAAAGGCATTTCCCTGTTGTTGTGTGGTGGTGCATCAAACACCATGTACCATCAGTCCATCCAGTTATCTACGAATGGTTGATATGTACACCACTAGATAGAAATGTTCCTTTTGTTTTCATTAGGGACTTCACTATCCCATGGATTTCTAAATAGGGAAAATATTTGTTCTTTTGATATTTTCAACTTCTTAACTTCTCTGTAGCTAAGTCCATCTGCATATTATTGCCTCTTTCTTTCTCTGAATGTGGCAATATCTTGCAAAGCACCATTAGACCTACTAAAGGTCTCTATCATTGCATCCAAATTGGATGCAAGCATAACATGCCTATCATCAACAATAGTAATTGAGGCTCGAATTTCTCTGATCCTCTGAATTTCTCTTTGGATGTCAGAGTGGGCATCCATGGTTGTCACTGCAAACAAAAAATAAAAATAAAAATCATTAGAAACATATACATGTGCTATAATGGCATCTCTCAAAAATGAAAAATGTACAAACTTTGTACAAGAACGAATACATTACAAACATAAATATCATTTCATTGACCATTGCAGGCATACATTATGGGTCATTGAGGGCATAAGGGTGGATACCATGTGGGCATAAATACCATGATGATGTGGCAAAGATATGTATTTTTATTCGTTAAACTGAGGCAGCCTATTCATGGACATAATGAAGACATGCTGGTAGAATGATGAAGAGATGACTAATGATATGGGCATAATGTTGTGATGTGCATATGGACAGTGTAAAGTGTATGAATGGAGATATGGCAGCAGATTGATATGACATGAATAATGATGACATAATGAAGATGTGATCTAATTGGTGATATTTGTTGATGGAAAGAATGAAGTTATATTGAATAATGAGTGCTTGATGAGAATGATGAAGTGCTTTGGAAACAAACAAGGGCTTCTGGTTGATGATGTATGTAATCTGCAGACTTAAGAAGAGTTTGAAATATCATTTGTAAATCTATGGTTTTTGGGGTGTTGGTGCATCCCAGTGAGTTGCAGCTGACATAATTATCTTGTGAATAGGATTGTCATTGATGACAACATTAATGACAAAGGTGTAAATGGCATGACAATAAGCAAACAAGGTGACTTGACAAGGACTTGGAAAAGACAAGACAAAAGACAAGGTGATGGGAATTGGCACACCTAATGAGCCAAATGACCCATACTATGGCCATTTGGAGTTGGTCCTAATACCCTAGACAAGGATGACTTGGAGATAAAAAGTTACATGAACAAAGAAGCTTGAAGTTGACACTTGGAAAGGAGATTGCGGGCATCCCTTATGGCATCTGCGGGCATCCAGAAATGAAGCTGATGGACATGTGGGCATGTGGACAAGGTGACATGCGGGAATCTTGAAGATGCATATGCGGGCATGCTTGTGGAAGCTGCGGGCATCCTGGAGGCATGGAAAAGACCCCCATGCGGGAAATTGAAGAAGGTCTAACTATAAGCATGTTCAAAGGCATAAATATGGCCCTTGCGGGCATGAGTTACAAGCTAGTGCGGGCATGCTAGAAGCAAAAGAAAATGGTGATGATGTGGGTATGAAGAGCACGTTTAGGTGGGAAAAAGAAAGTCTAAATATAAATATATATATATATATATATATACATGTATATATTTATAATTTATGAGGTGTTTATGGAGAAAAGGTATAAATTAGAGTTTAACCTTTATCTTTGGATTAATTGGGGCTACAGTATGCTGATGTGTTGCTGGTGTACAAACTAAGATGTTGATGATATGTATGGACAGAATGAATTCATGATTATTGGGGCTACATACGATGAACAAAATGTTGATCTAGGGAAGCATGAAATAGGGACATAATGCTTGCTTGGGTTATGACAATTAATGATAATCGGAATGATGTTATAGATAGATATGTTGGGTGACAATGATGATTGATGTGATCAGTGAGCCATTGTGTCTAACAAGGTGGATGTAAAATTTATTAAAATTTTAAAATTTTAAGTTTTGTCATTTCATTTACAAATATTTTTAAGTGACAATGATGATTGATGTGATCAGTGAGCCATTGTGTCTAACAGGGTGGATGTAAAATTCATTAAAATTTTAAAATTTTAAGTTTTGGCATTTCATTTACAAATATTTTTAGATTAGGAAAACATAACAATTTATAAACTTAATGACGAGATGAGGCGACTATTTAGATGCTTGCCTTTCCAATCGTCCTTGCAAGATGAATTTGGGATTCTTGAGCCTCCAAATCTCCTTGGTTGAGCTTCTCTAATGCATTTTGGGAAGGCGAAATCGCTCGAGCATTCGTGTTTGGGTAAAATAGTGTTGCGGTCCGCGACACTATTTTTTTTTGTTATATTAACCATAACGCTCGAGCATTATGGTGATCACCATAACGCTCAAGCATTTTGTAATCATATCCTACATGTTAAATGACATGGCAGGTTTGGAGCCCGCCATTCCTAGTTTTACATAACGCGCAAGCGTTGTGGATTTACACAATTCTCTTTTGTTTCGCATTTACCCAATTGCATCTAAAGGGTCCCTCAACTTCGTGCGAGGGCCCTTCAATCGGATCCAATCACTGATTATGAAGAACTTCTTAACTATGTTGAGTGTCATATTACCTGCAATGAGATAAGTTGTCTTCGAAAGAAGGGAGAAAAAATGGTATGTCAATACCATGCACCATGGGATCTATGTGACCAGTCAAAACTTTACATTGATGAACAAGGAGAAAAAAATTATGAACCAAGATGAAAAGATGACCGAGTGAATACACACAATCGTGAAACATTGATGATGTGGAGGGATAATAGGGATTAGCAGCCTGTACTTTCCAAGCGCTTGGTTATTAATTACATGGCAAAATACGCTGCTAAATCAGAAAAGGGATCTGAAACTTTCCACAATATGTTGATGCAGGTCTCTTCTATCCAGAATCCAAATGAACCTACAGCACATGCATATAAATGTTTGTTGTGTGAATCCATTATTGATAGGGACATTGGTGCACATGAGACATGCCATTTGCTTCTAGAGCTTCCTCTTTTAGAATGTAGCTACACATTTTGTAAGTCAGTTGGCCATGATGACACCAACTGTAGAGCATGTGACCTTATGATAGAAAGAAAGCATGATGTATACAGATTCCAAGGAGAAATACAAAACAATAATGAGAATGCACAGTATGATCAAGGTACATACAAATGACGTGGTGGGTTTAGAGGAAGAGGACGTAATACTAGCCAAGGACGAGGAAGAGGTCAGATTGTCTGTTGTAACTGTGCTCAACCTGGACATTTGGCAAGAGATTGTCAGAACCCTTGTACTACTTGTAAGTATTGCAAATCATATGACCATATTATTGAAGCATGTCCCATTTTTCTAGGAAAAATGAAAGAAAAAAGACCAAAAGGACAGAACCAGAATATTTAGATGATCTCAACTAAGAAAAGAAACGAAGATCGCAACATCCATGTTGTGATGCGAAGTGGAGTTTCGACAAGAGATGATATAACAAATAAAGCTTCGACTCCTGATACTCATATAAATGGACCAAAGCCTACCGATGGGCCTTGGGTGAGAAAAGTAGTTGGAAAGATACTTGTATTCAACCCTAACAGAGAAAAAGAAGTATCAATGGAAGCAAGAAATCGATTTTAGGACTCGGAAGCTTCGACCACAAGGATCCTTGTGAAGTGATCAGACACCTGTACTCGATATGTCATCCTCGTATGATGGGTCGCGAGCTTCGCCAGAGCAGACAAGTCCTATAACACAATTTCTACAGAGCTGCATAAAGCTGCTAAGGCACGAGCACGCCTTAGGGTAATTATATAATGTGTCGGGATATTATGAGTAGTGTAGTACAGTAAACGATGCACATAGAGAATTCCATCACATTAAGAACCATAGAAGGACTGGAAGAGAAATGAGGTTAAGCGTGCAGATTGGAGATTTTGAAATGAACCAGGTCATTCTAGATCTGGGCTCAGAGGTGAACGTGCTAACAAAAAAAACATGGGAGCATATGGGGAAACCAAAGCTATCTTGGTATCCTATCTAGTTGATATTAGCTAACCAGCAGAAGCTTATACCATTTGGGAGGCTATCAAGTGTTCTTGTTAACATTGATGGAGTGTGAAGTAAAGCAGATTTTGAAGTAATTGAGATCATAGACAACAATAATCCTTATCCTGCACTATTAGGGATTGACTGGGCATTTGATAATATTACAATTATCAACTTGAAGAAAAAACAAATGATATTTGAAGGACATGATATCAGGGTTATTGCACCCCTGGATCCTTCACAAGGAACAAGGTATGCTGAGCCAATAAGAGAAGAATGCAGAGCTCAAGAATTAGATAACATCTACAAGATGACACTTAATCAAACAAATTACATTAATCCCATAAAAGATGGAACATTGAGCTGGATATGTCAACTCTTGTGTATCAGAGTCAGACAAAGGACTGGAAAATTGGCAGAGTAGAACGCATGAAGTATCAGCTAGACGATGCGTGAGGATGACAAAGTCACTTCCCTGGATTGGAAGATAGGTAAGTCCAATTCCTACTTATGATGGTTTCAGTAGTATCCTTGCATTCTTTCATGAATATCTAGCATCGGTTTTAGACGAATATAAGTTATCAGCTCTAGACATAGCATTACGAGCTACACCTGCTAGGTGGTGGGCTGCGCACAAAGACAATTGAGCACATGGAAATAATGTAAGCCCTTAATGGAAATTATATTTGTTGAACAAACTGAGAATGTAAAAGCAAAATATAATGGATAGACTGATCCTAGAGATCATATAGAGTCTTGCTCGAAAGCATGGAGACATATACCAAAGACATAATGGGTCCATATGTTTGTGCACATGTTGGATCCAGTAGAAAAAAACTGGTATATAGAAACATAAATTCGACATGGTACAACAAACTAGCACATGATGATAAAGAAATTTTAGCTAACTTTCAGTTTTGAGGATGACCGTCCGAGCATTAATGAGGCTCTGCAAATAATTAAAAAGAAAATATTTGATGATGTCCCATTTCCTGTGTATATTCAACCAGATTGGGAAATACAGTTGGAACATGCCCTTGAGTGTTATAATTTTACACTGGATGAAGATGAAAATGAAGACCCTCGCGATGTGAATATACCAGAATCTGAAGGAAAACACAATGTACAAGGACCTGATTTGAAAATTCCAGATATGAGTAACCCCATTAAGACTAAAAAGATTAATATTAGCATGGATGAAGAACCAAAGTTCGCCTCTATTGGATATTACTGGGATGAAGAAATAGTGGGACAGATCGCAAACCTACTGCATGAATATCAGGACTTGTTTCCCACCAAGTTTTCATAAATGAAAGGCATTTTAGGTGACTTGGGAGTTATGAAATTACCTCTTAGGCATGATGCGAAGCCTATAAAGAAAAGACCTTATAGACTGAACCCCAAATATAAAGAGAGAGTGAAAGAAGAAATTGATAAAATGTTGGAGGCGGGGATCATTGAACTAGTAGAAGATTCATAATGGATAAATCTCATGGTAATTCAAGACAAGAAAGCTAAAGGAGAAATAAGAATTTGTGCGGATCTCAAAAAAATTAATGATGCATCTATGCATGACCCATTTCCTACGCCATTCATAGATGAAGTAATAGATAATGTAGGTGGATAGGGGGCATACTCTTTTACTGATGGATTTTCGGGCTACCATCAGATTATAATTTTTACAGAAGACAGACACAAGACTACATTTGCTACTGAATGGGGATCATTTCAGTACACTGTTATTCTTTTGGGTTGAAGAATGCACCTAATATATTTTCAAGAGTGGTTGTAGCTTCATTTAAGGATTATATTCATAAATTCTTAGAAGTTTACTTTTATGACTAGACAGTATTTGGCCTTCTGAATAACCATCACGTAAACTTAAGGATGATGTTAGCAAAGTGTAGACATTATCATATTTCCTTGAACTTGAAGAAGTGTGTCTTTTTTGTTCCTTATGGCATTTTGTTGGGACACGTAGTATGTAAACAAGGATTTATGGTTGATCTAGTGAAGATAACGATCATAGCAAACATCCCCACTGCCTAACTCAGTTAAGAAGCTACGCACTACATTGGGACACATAGGATATTATAGAAAATTCATTAAAGGGTATGCATAGATAACTGCACCTATGGAGAAACTATAGAAAAAGAATCAAATTACAACTAGACTGAAGATTTCCAAAGAGGATTGGACACACTGAAAGAAAAGATGGTAACATCGCCTATTCTAGTATTTCCTTACTGGAATAAGTCATTTCACGTACATGTAGATGCTTCGTCTATAGAACTTGAAATTGTAATAGCACAACCTGGTGATGGAGGCATCGACCATCCAATTCCATTTTCTAGTAGAAATCTATCTTCAGCAGAAAATAATTACACCACAATAGAGAGGGAAGGCTTAGCCATGGTGTACGCATTGCAAAAATTCAGACACTATTTGCTAGGTTCGCACTTTTGCATGTTCACTGACCATTCAACTTTAAAGTACTTGGTCAATAAGCCAGTATTAGGGGGGAGAATATGCATATGGATTCTACTTTTTCAAGAATATGATTTCGAGATTATAGTGAATCCAGGAATATTGAATGTGGGACCTGACCATCTTTCAAGAATCGAGTCAGGAGAAGAACCTAATAATTTGGAGGATAATCTACCAGATGCACAATTGTTTGATATTCACATAATAGATGACTACTTCAGATACATTGTAGAATTGTTGGCTAAAGTGTTAGCACCTACAGATATCACTACGCAACAAAAAAAATAGTTAGTGGTAAGATAAGTTGATTTTACTCTGATTGCAGGACAATTATACAAATTGGGACCAGATGAAGTATTGTGTAGATGCGTACTAGAACATGAAATACCTATCATACTTGAATAAGAACATCCAGCAGTATTTGGAGGACACTATGCAGGGAAATCTACTGCACAGAATATTTTGAGAGCAGGACTATGGTGTCCTACTATACATAAAGATTCAAAGGAACACTAAAGGAATTGTGATGTATGCCAAACAATAGGAAATCCATCTCGTAGAGATGAGATTCCATTGATGCCACAGTTGACTTTGCAAGCCTTTGATAAATGGGATATTGACTTTGTGGGACCTATTAACCCACCAGGAAAGAGAACTTGATCGAGATACATTATTACAGCTACATATTATCTAACCAGAAGGGAAGAAGCAAAACCAGTGAAGGGTTGTAGCATAGTTACAACAGCGCAATTAATCATTGAGAACATCTTGACAAGGTTTGGATGTCCAAATATTCTAATGAGTGATCAAGGAACTCACTTCCTGAACAAAACTATTTTAGCCCTGGCAGAAGAATTTCAGATATATCATCATAAGAGTACACCATATCATCCACAAGATAATGGCACTGTGGAGGCCTTTAATAAAGTATTGGAGAATGCCTTTAATAAAGTATTGGAGAATGCATTGACCAAGGTATGCAATACAAACAGAGATGATTGGGCTCTAAGAATACCAGCAATATTGTGGGCATCTAGAATAACTTGTAAAAATTTGATAGGCCATACACCTTTCAGGTTATCATATGGACATGAAGTTGTCATGCCCATGGAATACATAGTACCAAGCTTGAGAATTGCAGCATTCACAGATATGGTCGATGCTGAAACAATCAATGAAAGACTATTATAGATGATTGGATTGGAGGAAGAATGCTTCATTGTAGGATTTCACCAACAAGTGTAGAAAGATAGAGAAAAGGTATGGCATGATAGACACACCAAGCACAAGTTCTTCCAAGTAGGAGAGCCTTATAGCGAGGGCCCTACTCCTACAAAAAGAATTTAAACAACGCAATAATTTTTAAGTGTCAAGTGCAGTCGAAATTGAACCCTAAAACATAGAACAGAGTCTGCACACAACAGTTTTGTCATAATGCGAAGCTCACAAGATTTGAAGATGTTCTGCGAAGCACACATAGCAAGTCAAGTTGCAAAGTAAAGAAGGGGGTAGTCTTGCAAAGTTCCATGAAGAGAAGGGGAATGTGAAATGAGCCTCTCGAGTCACCTAACCTTTGAGGAAGCTAGAGAAAACTCGTCGTTACAGTTTTTGTTTGGAAACTAGCCATTATACAATACTTTCAAGAAACCGGATTTTTCCACTTTAAGGCATACTTGTCCATTGAAGACACATTTAATGGAAGAAAAGGACCAGGATCTAAGATAGATTTGGATAATGGACATAACATTTAATGCTAACTTAGTCATTTTTGGGCGCGCCTTAGTTTGGGTTATGGCTATAAATAGTAAAGGAGCACACAGTTACCTATTTTACCATGATTCTTATTTTACCGTGAGTAACTTCTGAGATTTTACTAGTTAAGAACAAAGCATTCCGACAGTACATGTCTGAGCAAGAAATCCTACAGGAGATATTATATAAATTCCAGCAGTCTAGTCTAGAATTAGTTATGAAGACTCCCATGAAGAAAGCAACTCAAGAGAAGGGTGGCACTTCTAGAGCCTCACTGTGGCATGCACCAAAATCTCAGCAGAAGGATAAGTAGAAAGCCAAGGAACAAGAGAAATCATAGGCTGTAAAAATACCAAGAGAAATTTCCTGCAGAAGTTACGAGGTGCCAAGACTTGTTGGAGGAAGTGACCAAGTCATGGGCCATACTGCAAGAAGACGCAGACTTACAGAAAATTTGGGAGGAAGTTGAAAAGAAGCAGAAGGACCTCGACACAATGAACACCGCAATGAAGGATTTGCCACTGAGACAGAGAGTACAAAAGTTCACAAAAACAAAGGAGCTTCAGAAAGAATTGAAGGCATTAAGGACAAAGGAGGTAGAAACTTCGGCAAGATTGCAACCAATGAAGGAATATGCATTGGCACTCTCTGAAGATATTGAGGTGAAGCTACAAGAGCTTTGCACGACAGAGAGTACAGTTAAAGACTAAATGCAAGAACCAATATCCACGATGTTGCTCGATACAGTAAAGAAATACGAGCAAGAAACAAAGGATGCTATTGCGAAGCTGAGCACAGAATATCAAGAGTTCGCAGTAAAGATGAAGATTCCAAGAAATGTGAAGTCAAAGAGACCCAGTTTAAGTGGCTCGGCGATGAGCCACAAGTAAGTGTTAGGGGCCTATTGGGTGTAGCCCAAATAAAGGAAGTTATGAAAGCGAGTATAGTTAGGAGAAGCCTGACATTGACCAATTTTGGGAGAAAAGAGACTCCGCAAATCTCGGGCAGGGAGCATGGAGTGAATTTTAGTCGAGAAGAAAGGACCTGTTCCTTAGTAAAGTCAAATTGATAAGGACATCCAGAGGTGGTTGACGCAGTTAAAGTCTGAGCGATGACTTGACTGCTACAGGAACAAGAAGTAAAGAAGCAAAGTGGTGTAAAGGACACACCATTGCAGAATTCAGAGGTGTGCTGATAGAGAAGGCATCAGAGTCAAAGGAAGTGACGCCAAAGGGAAAATAAATTTAAAGCTTAGCATGGTCTACAGGAGAATCACAGGGGCTTTTGGTTTTTGGGTACTATGCGGGTTGACCCATAGTTATTGTAATATGTGACGTTCGATCACATCTATATATAAGGGTAGTTTTGTATAAGGAAGGGTTGTTGTTGTTGTTGTTGGGTATTCGGTTGGTCATAGTTAGATGTTCGACGTTGGTCGACTGTAATAGAAGGAGAGATACAAAGAGAGAGAACATACTCTACAACCGAGTGCGTAGAGATCTGATTGTAGAGAAGATTCTGCAGATGAGTCTGTAGACCGGAACTATTACCCTTCTAATTAATATAAGAACAGTTCCTGTGGATGTAGCTCCCGCCTGGGGGTGAACCGCGTAAATCTATGTGTTTATGCATATGAGCTTATGTTGTGTGTGTATGTGAGTTTATGATGTATTTATGTATTTTCTTTCATGTATGAGTTAATGGTAATTGCATGTTAAGTAAATGGAATGCATAAGTATGGATTTTGTGGAGGAACACTTAGAATGATGAATGTGTAGCTAGTTAGTGAATACAGTAGAGATTCAATGTAGTTTTGTATACTAATTATAAGATGCAAGGTGTGAATTCATTTGTTTATTCGATCCTATTAGTATATTTTAAGTAAGAGACATGTTGCGAGGTTGTTAACCACATATGTAAATCACCATGGTTATAGAAACCTGATTTTGTAACCCCCCATCTTCGCTTCGAGTGAGACCTCAACATGGATACAGGGTGATGCCGAAAGGGCTAGTGAAAGGGGTTCTGTTGTTGCTGCGATAACTTCTTCGAACCTAAGTCAGCCCAAGCAAACCGATAGCGTAAGCAAATTTATGACAATAGCATTTTCAATCAAACTTGGCATCTCTTCCCTGGATTCCTGTTACAGGGACACTTGCCTTTTAGTGCATCGAGTTTGGAAAAAAAATTCAAAAAAAATTACAAGAAACTGTTGTGTTTTCCCAATGGCCTTCAAAATCCTAGCAATTTCAAGATCAAGATAAGGACATCCTTCAAGCTTGGAACCTCTTCCAAGCTAGGAACCAACCCATTGTTCCTAGTCCTAAACTCAATCTTGTCAGCCCCTCTTCTTGGTACCCTCTGGAATCGAGCTTTGTGAAACTGAACTTCAATGGGGCCAGCCAAGAAAATCTTGGTCATGTTGGGTATGGGGGTGTCTTTGGGGATTGCAGCAGTCAAATTCTTAGATTCTATGCTAGCTTTCTCGGCACGGAGAGCGATAATGCTCCCAAGATTTTTGAAATGCTTAAGGGAATGAAAATTTGGAATGACATAGGGTATTCTAAAATGATCATCTAAGGTGACTCCAAGATCATGGTGTAGAAACTAAACATACTCCTCAAAGGTGCTAGTGTTAGAAAAATCAACCCAAGTTGGAGACTCGACACCAAATTGGATACTTTAGCTCCTAATCTTAAATATTACCGCACTTTCCTTCCACACCACGTGAGGAGGGAGGCCAACAACTCACAAACAAGCTAGCCAACTAGGGAGTGGATCATCCTCAAGAATATTGCGACCAGAAGTGGGAAGACAAGGAGAGATACCAACTCAAGGAGGATTATCTCAAGATCAATAATCAAGACATGAATCCCCATGATGGGAGCCCTCGCGCTGAAAACATGTGTCGTATACATTATCACTCATCATAAAGAGAAGTGTGGGAAATCCCACAAGTGGGAAGGTAGCAGTTTTCACTCCATCGACCTTTTCATTCTTAATCTCACTGCAATGAATCTCCTTCGTGCGATGTACTCTCTTCTTCTCCTCAACTGGTTGTTGGTACAAGTTCTAGATAATTGTTTTCTACGGGCATTCATGGAAGTTAGAGACAACCCATGTCATGGTGGGAGAACGACTCGGGAGGGGGAAACCTTTATTTTTTTATAGTTGCCACCATGTGTGGGCTTCTCGCTTATAGGATATTGGAATTAGAAAGCTCACTTATTTGTGGAATATCACTCTAAAGACTTGGCAGAATCACTCCCTTCTTCTCTACAATCGGAAGACCCAATGCAAGCTTCTCTACTCTATGAGAGTAATAATGGTGCATACAAAGATTGCCAAACAAAAAACTAAGAATGGCCCTCGACGTTCTCACATGGAACGAGCCCTGAAGGAAATTGTAAATGCTTGGTGGTTTTTTGAAACCAGCATCAGCTAGCAGGCCCAGGACCACACTGAAAGGCTGTAGAAAAGAGTCCATGAATAAAGAAACCATCCTGATGTTCAAGAGTTGAAGGAAGAATTTGGGAGCATGGTGGAGGAATTTGACTCCACTCGCACTAGAGAGATGAGGCACACTCAGATCCTAAACCTATTCCGGAACTTAAAATCCTTATTTAGCATGGCTTTGGAAGATTGAATCTCAGGAAAACTATAGAAGGATGCTAGTAATATCTCCGTTCAAGCGAGGCTGGAACTTATGGAGGAAGGAATGCGCTGTTTATCCCGAAATCAAGTGATTGTAAATGAACATGTTAGCAGCAAATTGGATGTCTTAGCCCAAGAGGAAGACTTTTAGTAGGCCATCTCAAGCAACTGATTTTTCATTAATTCCCTGAGGCTATAAAGCAAGTTGCCAAGCAGGAAAGCATAGGTGTCGACCCATCCTTTGTTGTCATTTCTAATGAAAATTAGATAATGCTACTTCAAGTCTGGTTTTTATATTTAGTAGGTCACTTTTCTGCTATCTTTTACACTTATTTGTGTTGTTCATAAGCCTTGACTTATGGGGTAAACTCTGTTTAAACTTGTCATCAAACTTAGTCAAGACTATCATTCCTAGCTACTTTTAGAATAACAAGACTAGATGCTTGATTTCTCATAATTTTGGCTCAGCTGCCACATCTCTGTCATCTAGACTCACTATGTTGTTGATAGCAATATTCATTCTCTGTACAATTCTTGTTTATAGTTTAATATAATTCCAAATCTTACAAAAAAAAATATACGTGTAATTCGAGATATATGCATTGCGAAATGCAGTATGATTTGATAGTGTTAAGATACATTTATTTGAGTGATATTACATTTTGTATCGTATCATTCTTGCATTGTTGTGTCTTAAGGAATGCTCATTTTTAGTATGCTTAAGATGCATTTCTTATAGTGAGGGACATTATGATCTATTGATCTATTTCTATAGATCTAGATTTTCATTATTTTTTTTTCCATATGAAAAAAGCTTATTTAGATAACAAAAAAGAGTTACAAAGATATGCAAGCATATAGCTTTTAGGACAGTGTTGGTGTCCTACAGGAAAGTGTTAGTGTGCTGCACTGTGTGGAATATCCAATTCTTCACTACTAAAGAGTGAGTAACAAAAATCCGATCCATGACTGGATGAGTGCCTAGTTAATTACACAGATAATAAGCATCATCTAGATTTTCATTATGATCTAACATATCTCTAATTTTAAATTTGTGCATTGGGAAATGTGATATGATTTAATAGTATTGTTAAGATGTATTGATTTCAATGATATTACATTTTGTATGATATCTTTCAATGAAATAGCTGAACACTAATTTACCATAGTTTCCCAAGTAGATAGAACAAAGGTCTAAGTTTGTTGCATTCCTTTGATTTTAGGAATGGTCTTTCAAAGTATTGTTAACATGCATTGCTTATAGTGAGAGGCATCTATGATCTATTTATCTGTCTTTAGATGGAGATTTGTATTATAATCTAACATCCCTCTTATTTAAAATTTGTGCATTGAGAAATGCAATATGATCTAATAGTAATGTTGAGATGCTTTGATTTCGATGATATTACATTTTTTATGATAGAATATATATGTATGTATGTATGTATGTATGTATTTCATCATTAAATTTGATAAAAGAAAATGCTACAATGACGCACATTGGGAAATTTTCCAATTCAAACTTGCTTGCTTAGCATTTGACAATCCATAAGTCACAAGGATTAACATTGGAGAAAGCAACTATAAATATTTGAAATAAAGAGAGACATGGTCTCACATTTACAACATGTCTTAAATTAAGGGCCAGTGGTGTTCAAACTCAACATCATTTCACATATGATCGATATAAGAATATGGCAAAGGGGAAGGAGTGGCTTTAATAAAAGTACATGTTGAGATTGATCACTATGTAATATATTTGTAATTCATCATTAAATCTCATTGCATTGTTTCACATTTATTATCAATGAATATGATTATTACTTTGTTACAATTCACTATTTTGATCATCTAAATATCTTTAGGAAAACAATCATCTCTCAAGAAAAATCCTCAAAGTCAAAGTAAATAGTTATATGAGGAAATATTATCAAATAAAAAATCACATGTAATTGCACCAAAGAGGCACCTTGTAGAGCCCAATAGGGGGATGTGTAATATGTGTAACTCCTTTTGTGCTCATCCTCGAGGTGACATGTGTCTTTTAAAAAAAATAATATGTCGGCTATTTAAAAAATTTACAATGGCATGTATATAAAACTACACAAATTAAACAAATTAAAACCCTTCCTCAATGTTTACACTCTAAAAAGGGGTTTGCACCTTGAGATATTTGATACCTCTGCCCTTGGTAGATCCCCTTTTAAGATGGATCTATGTTGGTCATAATATCAAATCCAAGATCCATTTTAGATTCTACTAATAAAAAAAACATTTTGATCCCTAACACATGATCAAGAAAATGAAGAAAAATTGTAAAAACCCCATTAAATAAGGAAAAAACATTCTACAAAACATTACTAAAATGCCAACAAAATCAATTGATGACTTTTTAATATTCTCAATTAAATAATAAAAACATCATGAATCACATCACTAAAATTTCTCATACTTTAGAAATATTGATATCTTATCAAATATGAACATGTTATTAAAAATGTTTCCAATAAACTATAATTATGAGAAAATGGTAGACATAATTATGTAAAATAATAAATATAATTTCTCAAAATGGTTGATCTACATAAAACTATCATCAATTGGTTTTACTCTTAAAACAGTTCTCTTCAAATTTTATTATGTATTAAGGTTTTGGATGGATCAGATTATTGCCATAAGAGGAGAAGTCTAAATTATCTATCTAGATCCCCTCGGTTTGTGTATTCTTCAATCTATATAAAGTTTTTGTTTCCATTTGCATTGTACATGATCTTTATTTCAGAAAATTGAGTTTAGTTAGATATAAATTATAATTATAAATTTAAATTTAAATAGAAATTGATGAAAATTATAATTATAAATGAAAAATGAAAAATGAAAAATGAAAAATGAAAAATACACACTCCTAAATTATATAAAATTGGTACTACATTTATATTTGAAGGATGATAAATATATACAAATAATTAAGATATTGTATTAGATTTTCTAGAGTATCACTTTATAGATGTTTAAAAGTGATCATCTACACAATGATATTACAGAAAATCTGATACAATTGATCACTTTTAAACATATCTACACAGTGATACTCCATAAAATCTAATACAATTGGTCACTTCTATGTTGAAATAATAAAGGTGAAATGCTTAAAATAGATTATAGTTATACTGTTAGCATACATGTAGTTCAAGATCCTATTTCTTAGGATTTTGTTAAAGGCTCTCAGAGCTTATATATTTGTAACCTATGTTTCATAATAAAAAAGTCATGTTCTATTTGGTATTCTTTGCATAATCTATTTTGGTATCAGAGCCCAGGCCAGGCTGCTGCGAGTAGAAGAAGTGTGAGGCAAAGTGTATTCGTTGTGTAGAGCCAACTGATAGCTATTGCGTGGACTGGAGATCCAGCTGAGAGTTGCTGCGTGGAGAGATGCATTGCGAGAGGGAGTTGCTTCCTGCATCGGAGGAGAGCTACCATCTGAAATCATTGCACAAAGGAGCTGTGTCAGAGTGATACTTCCCAGCTGTCACACCTGCTCATCGTACAAGGAAGAGTCGTCGTGTTGCTGGAGGAAGAGCCGTCGCGAATCGTTGCTTGCTTGAGAATATTCACGTTGGAGCCTGCATTGTTGGAGGAAGAGCCGCCGCATTGCTGGAGAAGCTAAGCTGTCGGTGATTCCACGGTGTGGAGTGAGTCTAGTGAGTTGTTGTTGAGTTCAGTGAGACTCCCATCCATCATCGAATTGTTCATCGAGGAATACATGCGCAGAGGAGAAGCGATTGTGTGCTCAGGAGCGAAAATATCGAATTGTAGCGAAACCTCAGGTTGAAGGGGAGCGATAATTTGTCGGCACACTTCTGAAATAATTGGTGAGAATTTTTTTCGCGGGAAAAGGCTATTGAGATGAACGATACATTTGAGTTTTTTCCTTTTGCTGTGAGTTTTGTTTGCTGGGCGCATTTGTTATCTACTATTTTACTTTGCGCGTATCTTCCATACCGGAACCATCCACCAGTTCCTTTTCTGTGATTGCCACCTCAAATTCAGCTTCAGCGGAGTTGTATTTCCTGTGATCGAGCCCGCAACGTGTTGCTTACTTTGATTCGTGAGCTCTATTGGCATTTCTCTAAGGTCGCAAGGGTTTCAAACATAGGTTTTTTTCTTTCTTGAATTCATCTTTTAGCAACTATGACAAATTCCTTTCCCAAAAATTATCTAAACGAAGCTTCTAAGCTTGACGGCGACAATTACATTGACTGGAAATTCAAGATCTTAACTATCCTCGAAGTACTGAATGTCTGGACTATAGTAAAAGGAGATGAAACCAATCCCACAGGTGCTACTGCTGCAGACTGGGAGAAACGAGAAACGAAGGAAAAAGTATTGTTGCAACTATCTATCAGACAACATAATCCCGCACATCAAAGATTGTAAAACTTCCAAGGAGACATGGGACATCTTGAAAGGTTTGTATGAAACTAAAAAATCCAATAGAATTATGTTTCTGAAGACTAAGTTATTGTCCATAAAAATGGCTGCAAATGAGAATATCACCAGCTATGTTTCCCAGATTAAGGATTTATGTGATCAGTTAAGTGCAATTGGTGATACTGTTTCAAATACTGCAATTGGTGATACTGTTTCAAATACTGACATGGTAACTATTACTTTAAAAGGTTTAATTAGAGATTATCATGTCTTTATTTCAATTCTAGGAGGTAAAGAAACACCACCTACATTTAATGAGTTAACAGGGATTCTTCTACAAGAAGAAGAAAGAATGAAAGTGTTTGAGCTGGACTCTCATTCTTCAGAATTGGCGTTAATAGAAAAAGGGAAACAGAGCTACAGGGGCAAGATATGGGACAGAAACAGAACAGGCAAGTTTCATCCAAGAAACAGAAGTATGACTCACTCAAAATTTGATTCACATGATAAGAAAAATTATGGTTGTTTTTACTGTGGGAAACGTGGTCATCAGGCTAAAGACTGTTATAAGAGGAAAGCTAATGAATCCAAACAAAAGTTTAGAAAACATAATGGAAATTATGTGACAACTGACACATCTACCAATGAGGGTTTTAAGAATTTAAAGTTGTTTATTTCAGAAGCTGCATTGTGTGCAGAAACTAATGATGAAAATGCATGGTTCATAGATTCAGGTGCCTCAACCCATATGTCTTGTGTCAAGGAGTGGTTTGATGAATATCATGAGAGGACAGATGAGACACACATATATTTAGGAGATAATAGATCTCATAAGATTTAGGGTTATGGAGTGATATGTGTAAATTTACCTAATGGCCAAAAGAAACAAATTCATGATGTGTTGTATGTTCGAGGTATCAAAAAGAACTTGATTTCTATTTCCACAATAACTTATCAAAATATGAATGTAGAATTTATGCAGTCTCACTATCTTGTGAAGGATATTCAGAATCATTATAATGTCATAGCCATAGTGACAAGAATTGGAGGACTGTATAAGCTTGATGTCACAAAGTCCAATCATCAAGCATTGATATCTATTGCAATGACAACTGAAGAGCTATGGCATCGCATGTATGGGCATCTTAATCAAAATGACTTAGTGCTACTTCAAAAGAAATTGATGGTTGAAGGGCTTCCTATTTTGAAACATGAGCATATAGAATGTGAAGCTTGTGCACTAGGTAAGCAGCATAGGGAAGAATTTCCAGTGCATAAAGAGAAGAAACATAGAGAGATAATTGAATTAATACATACTGATGTCTGTGGTCCCATACAAACCTTATCACTTAGTGGTACAAGGTATTTTCTTATATTTGTTGATGACAAATCAAGATTTACTTGGGTTTATTTTATAAGGAAAAAGAGTGATGTATTTGAATATTTTAAAGAATTCAAAACTATGGTGGAAAAGCAGACACGTAAATACATCAAGATACTCAGATCTGATCAAGGTGGCGAATATACCTTAGGAGCTTTTGAAAGCTACTGCAAGAACAATGGGATCATTCAGCAATTCACAATTCCTTCTACACCACAACAAAACGGTGTAGCTGAAAGGAAGAACGGGACATTAGTGGAATGTGCTTGCAACATGTTAAAAGGTAAAAATATATCTAATGGGTTTTGGGAAGAAGCCATTAACACTACTGTTTATTTAAATAATAGAATTCCAACTAATATTCTAGATTTATAAATTCCTTTTGAAGTTCTTTATGGCTATAAACTTGAAGTTGGTCATTTAAGAGTATTTGGTTCCAAGGGATTTGCTCATATTCCCAAAGATGAGAGAAGAAAACTGGATGCAAAATCTATTAAGTGTACTTTTCTTGGTTATTATGATGATCATAAGGCATACAAACTGTTTGATCTTAATTCACATAAGCTCATAGCAAGTAGAGATGTGATTTTTCATGAGACTATAGATGAAGAAGTAAGTAAGTATGATGTCTGACATACTCCTTATGACAATGATATTCATGTGAAAATTGATATAGATAATGAACAGGAATAGAAAAAGGAACAGGTACAACAAGGTGAAAGCAGCATAGAGAATCCAACCACTCCTACGCCTCAGAAAAGAAGAGATGAAAGTGCAGAAAGTGGTGGACCACTAAGGAAGTCAACAAGAACAATTCAGATACCCTCAAGGTATAAAGACTATGCATTGATCACACAAGTAATGAATGTTGTAGAACCTACTTCTTATGAACAAGCCAAAAATCATAAGGACTGAATACTGCAATGAATGAAGAATATGAATCAATAATGAAGAATGAAACTTGGGAATTAACTGAGCTACCTGAAAACAAAGTTCCCATAGGATGTAAATGGCTGTATAAAACCAAATTTATTGCAGATGGAAGTATTGACAAATATAAGGCTAGATTAGTTGCAAAAGGGTATTCACAAAAGGAAGGAATTGATTATGAAGACACTTTTGCACCTTTAGATAAGTTAAATACAATTAGAGTCATGATTGCATTAGCTACACAATACAATTGGAAAGTACATCAGTTAAATGTTAAATCTGCATTTATGAATGGTGATTTAAAAGAAGAAGTTTATTTGGTTCAGCTTGAAGGATTCATAAAGAAAGGGGAAGAAGATCTTGTCTGTAAACTCAAGAAAGCTTTATATGGTTTGAAACAAGCACCTAGATCTTGGTATATTAATATTGATTCATTCTTTTCCCAGAAAGGTTTTGTGAAAAGCAAAAATGATCCTAATATGTATGTTAAAAAGGATGAAAATGGAAAAGTTTCTTTGGTATCCTTATATGTTGATGATTTGATTATCATTGGTAGTGCTTCTCATTTGATTGAAGATATTAAGATTCAGTTAGCACAGATATTTGAAATGAAGGATTATGGTGAAATACATTATTGTTTAGGTATGGAAATATGGAGAGAAGGCAGTAAAACAATTGTCACTCAAAGCAAATACTCAAGGGAGATTCTATAAAGATTCAATATGAGTGGTAGCAAGGCAGTATCAACACCTTTAGAATAGAATGTTAAGTTATCTAGTCTTGATGAAACTAAAGAGGCAAATGGTGTTCTGTAACACCACTGGAAAGCCACTAGATAGCTAGAAAGAAAGTCCTTCGATATCTAAAAGGAACTGTTAATTTTCGTATTATGTATACTGATAATTTTGATGTTGAGATGACAGGTTACTCATACAGATTGGGCTGGAAATCCTCATGACATGAAATCAACCTCACGATATGCATTCAACATAGATATAGGGGTCGTATCATGGAGTAGTAAGAAACATCCAACTATTTCTTTATCATCAACAGAAGCTTAATACAAATCTCTATGCAATGCAACTTGTGAAACTGTTTGGTTAAGGAGAATTCTTGAAGATATTGGCAACAAGCAAATGAAGCCAACTGTTCTCAAATGTGACAATCAAAGCTTTATTAAATTGGCATACAATCCAATTTATCATGCTAGAACCAAGCATATTGAAATTCAACATCATTTTGTAAGAGAAAAGATACAAGAAAAGGAAATTGTCTTGACCTACTGTAATACCATTGAGAATGTGGTTGACATCTTTACCAAGCCACTTGGAAAGATGAGTTTTGAAGAATGTAGGAAACAGTTAGGTGTGGTAGAAAATCCATTTCTCCATTAAGGGAAAGTATTGATATAATAATGGTGAAATGCTTAAAGTAGATTATAGTTATACTGTTAGCATAAGTGTAGTTAGAGATCCTATTTCTTAGGAGTTTATGAAAGGCTATCAGAGCTTATATATCTGTAACCTATGTTTCAAAATAATAAAAAGTCATGTTCTATTTGGTATTCTCTGCATAATCTATTTTTTTAAACATCTATAGAGTGATATTCCAGAAAATATAATACATGATTCAACATTCTGAAAACCTACACAGTGCTATTACAGAAAATCTGATACAATTGATCACTTTTAAACATATCTACACAGTAATACTCCACAAAATTTAATACCATTGATCACTTTTAAACATGTATCTACACAATGATACTCCATAAAATCTAATACAATTGGTCACTTTTAAATATCTACCAAGTGATATTCCAGAAAATATAATACATGATTCAACATTTCGAAAACCTACAAAGTGATATTACAGTTACAGTGATACTCCATAAAATCTAATACAATTGTTCACTTTTAAACATATCTACAAAGTAATACTCCATAAAATCTAATACAATTGGTAACTTTTAAACATCTACAGAGTGATATTCCAGAAAATATAATACATGATTCAATATCCTAAAACCTACACAGTGATATTACAGAAAATCTGATAAAATTGATCATTTTTAAACATATCTACACAGTGATACTCCATAAAATCTAATACAATTGGTCACTTTTAAACATATCTACACAGTGATACTCGATAAAATCTAATACAATTGGTCACTTTTAAACATCTACGAAGTGATATTCAAGAAAATATAATACATGATTCAACATTCTGCAAACCTGCATGCTCTAATTAGGATATTTCATAAACCATTATTGTAGTAAAACAGACATAGAATAACTATTCTGGGAATTTCTACTTCGTATAGCAAGGTTCCGCTCTATTCTTATAAATTGAGAAGCTTTACAAATCACAACAGTGCAATTAACTTCGAAGGACAATGTGAGCAGAACCTTACCGTCACCATTACAAATCACAAAAATAAAAAATGCATGAGAATGTGTGCAGACCCAGCTATTTCTGTTGGCCATGACGCGAATGTGTGCATACTAAAATTTTAAAACTTAAAACATGGTCTTTAAAGGAAAACAATCATCTCTCAATAAAAATCTTGAGATTCCAAAAGGATTTTAATTCAAATTCAATCCATGCTTTTTATAAAAAGATAAAGAAACCAGAGTTACAAGGGGAAATGTGATCGTATATAAAAAACCAGGTTCATTATAATATCAAATCAAATCGATCCATTCTTAAAAACGTTTTGACTTATCTAACTTGCCATCTTAATACCAAACCCTAAACCCTAGATCCATCCTTGAAAAAACATGGCTAACATGTGGGACAAGTAAAGATTGGGGAGAGCATCGTTGAAAAAACATGGCTAACATGTGGGACAAGTAAAGACTGGCGGCTCTCCCGTCAATTGCTGTTGCAGCGGGAGAAGGCCAACAGCATACCCTGCCGTTGCATTTGAAGGCAAAAACAACCAATCTATCTGTTTATCTAATCCAATCCAATCCATTTTGACCTATCTATCTAGATCCAATCCAAACAAAGGCTATTTCCGTTGGGGCCAGTAAAAAACCTAGATCCATCCTTAAAAAACACCATTTTTGACATATTACATATTCCATGGCTAACATATGGGGCAAGTAAAGACTGGAGGCTCTCCCGTCAACTGTTGTTGAAGCGTGAGAGGGCCAACATTATGCCTACCGTTGCATTTGAGGCAAAGATAACCAATCCGGTAGCAGTTGCCCGTCTCCGTTTGGTAGTGGAATCTCCAAATGTAGGAGGACCCATCTCGCCGTCGGATAGCCTCTTCAAAGCTCAATACGCTACAGGTGCCCAGTACAGATGTCCAATCCTCCACCGTTTCCCTATCTGAAATGAGCAACTCTCTCTCGGCGTGGAATGGCTGCCTCTGGGCCTTGGTCTCTTCCGGCCTGTAGCACCAGCAGACGTGGACTTTATGTTTCTGCTGGCCAGAACCATCAAGCTGAATCTTCGTGATTTTCACCACTGCCGTGGACTGCTCACATCGGAGGTGCACGAAGCTGTCCACGCTCATCCTGTCGTTGCTCCCGCAGATGCTAAGGCTCTCCGGCTCTGGTCTACGGCTGCTCTTCCTTTTCGACGACGTGGCAGCTTCGGAGACGGCCTTCCCTTTTCCTTTCCATTCCATATCTTCATTCTCCTTTGACATTCTGCTTCTGGCAATGTGTTGTTCCTGTCCAGCACAATATTTAGGACAGTTAGTATTCCTGCAGGATTGTCAAGGCTACGCATGGCCTCAAAAGTCATAATTAGTAATGTAGCTAATTAATTGCTACGGTCATTTTACAACGGCCGTAGATCTAAAATTCAACAGCCCTAGATCTAAAATTCAGCGGCCCTAGATCTAAAATTCATAAGGAGATGAATCGATATTTTCTTATAGCGTTCGGCATTCTTGAACTGCTAATGGAGAAATTGTTTTATGACTAAAACTAATAGAAATACAGTGTGGGATTCTCTAATAAAATCATGGTCGACCCAATAACAGCAAGCAGCAATAATCTCAAACACAGAACTAAATTCCACAAGCAATTAAAGACGCAAGCGATGTTAGGAAATAAACAGAAATTTGCATAGAATAAAATAGAGATTGCAGAAAATAAATAAGAACATACACCAGAAAATTTAGGATGTTAGGAAATAAACAGAAATTTGCATAGAATAAAATAGAGATTGCAGAAAATAAATAAGAACATACACCAGAAATTTTAGGTGGAAAACCCAAGTCGAAAACTGCGAGGAAAGGATCAGCGTCTTTATTTCTTCAAAACAAAATATATACTCTTTCAACTCATTTTTTTGTGAGAGCAACGGTCCATATTTAAAGGTTCTTATTGAAGAAAACCATGGACAAATACCATGGGTTATCTATCTAGAATATCATGGACTCCTTAAAATATGTTAAATATATTATTTTTTATTAATTAATAATATGGTTAATATACTTACATATATTATTTTTTATTAATTAATAATATGGTTAATATACTTGGGCCTATAGAGAATAATAAGCCAAGAATTATTATTACTACTATAAAATTAAATAAATAATTTATTTATTGGTTCACAAGGTAGAAGTGAATGGGTATACTGTTATGACACTTTTAAGTAAGGTCACCCATACTCGTGGGTACGAACTCTAAAAAAAATTATTAAATAAACATTAATTAGTACCCAGAAGGATCCAATTTCTTGATTGATAGATCCCCGTTTAAGTTTTAAGTTTTTATTTTATAAACGAACATTGATTTTTTAATTATTTTTCATAATATTTTATTTTATGAGCCAACATGGATATTTTTTAAATACTTTCCATAATTTTTTATTTTATGAGCCGACATGAATTTTTTTAATTATTTTGTTAGGAACAAACGTTACAACATCTCGACAAACGTTACATAATATCGACAAACGTTACAAGATCTCCCTCATACTGGGTTGTAGAGCACTGAGATTCAACCGAGAGATCTAATCACTAATTATCGGCTAAGAACCACATGGATCCGGGAACTCAACTGCATGTCCTTCAAGATCTCACACAAGTTGAAGAGAAGTTGATAGCACGTGCAAGCCCAATTTTGCAGGTGATACATTCAATAGGTGGACAATACAAGTATCGAGGACACACCATTATTTTTCCGCAAGAGATTAAAGATGTTGCTAAGGCATTGCCACGACATATTAACAACTTGGACTTAATGGTCGTTGTGCGAAAAAAAGGATGACAAAGATCCATTTATGATTTCACTATTAGAAAACAAAGAGTTATCGATGCATCATTATATAAGATGCAGAATGATCTATATTATCGAGATGTTCGAGTTGATTATGATGCAATAGAAGAGTTACCTAAAAATGCAACAGATATCTCACATATGCTTAATTCTGTTACTCTTCGTGATATTGACGACGACACAGAATTTGCAATGTTGGAAGCGATACAAGAAGTTGATGACATGTTAGATGGTTTACAAACAACTTCTTTTGCATCAAGTCTTCCAAGTGCACCGCGAGAGATAGAAATTATTAGAGCATGGGAAAATAATCCTAATCCCGATGAAAATAACGCAAATGATGAATCGACTGATGTGCTTAGCTCGCCTCGCATTGGCTCATCTCCGATTAACAAGTATAACACTATTGGATTATTTGATATGGCATTTCAAGCATTGTTCCCTAAAGGAGAGGCCGATTGGTTACAACCGCAATTGCAAAATGTCCATCTACATGAGTATGCAAAAAATCTTCTTAGATATCGTGATAATAGATTTGGAAGGCACCCTCGCTTCAGATAATTTTTACTAAATATCATAATGAGACATCGTGCTCAATATTCCTCAACAGTTTTTGTAAAAAAAAATATTGGTGAACTACCCACAACAATGTAGGAGTTACGACAACATTTACAAAATCTTCCACATTCAAGATTGGGAGAAAGATTAATGAGATTTGGAACAGTATTAAGAGGTACACATGCATATTGGAGCAAGTGTCGTCAAGAGTTATCTGACTTGATTCAACAGATAGGTTGTCCGACAATATTCTTCACACTAAGTGCAGCGGATATGCAGTGGCCTAATTTGCATAAATTAATGCCAGGCACAAGTCCTACAGATCCATGTGAAGCGAGAAAATGGCGACGTCAAAATGTAATTGATAATCCTCACATTGTGGCACATTATATGCACCTGAGACATACAATGTTTCGGGAAGAGGTTTTTGAACATTTTCATCAAGCTACAGATTATTGGTGTTGCTACAAATGACAACATTGTGGATCTCCTCATGTCCATGGGTTTCTTTGGTTAAAAAAGGCTCCCAACATGGACACTTTGAATTGGGATGATCCTAGAGAAGTTATATCTGCAAAAAATTATTTCGATAGATGTGTGCATGTAATAAATCCATGTGAGGGACATCAATGGAAGATTCAAATTGGAGAGAATGTATATGATCATCATTTTGTGAAAGGCACAAAAAAAATATTTCAATCGAATCCAATGACCGATTATGAAGAGCTTCTTAACTGTGTTGAGTGTCATATTACTTGTAATGATAGAAGTTGTCTTCGAAAGAAGGGAGGAAAACTGGTATGTCGGTACCACGTACCATGGGATCTAAGTGACCAGTCAAAACTTTACATTGATGAACAAGGAGAAAAAGGTATGAACCTAGATGAAATGATGACCGAGTGAATACACACAATCGTGAAACACTGATGATGTGGAGGGCTAATATAGATTGGCATCATGTACTTTCCAAGCATGTGGTTATTAATTACATGGCAAAATACGTTGCTAAATCAGAAAAGGGATCTGAAACTTTCCACAATATGTTCATTGTTGATGCGGGTCTCTTCTATCCAGAATCCAAACGAACCTGCAACACGTGCATATAAAAGTTTGTTGTGTGAATTCATTGTTGATAGGGACATTGGTGCACAGGAGACATGCCATTTGCTTCTAGAGATTCATGCCATTTGCTTCTAGAGATTCCTCTTTCAGAATGTAGCTACACATTTTGTAAGTTAGTTCGCCATGATGACACCAACTGTAGAGCATATGACCTTATGATAGAAAGAAAGCATGATGTCTACAGATTCTAAGGAGAAATACAAAACAATAATGAGAATGCACAGTATGATCAAGGTACATACAAATGACGTGGTGGAATTAGACGAAGAGGATGTAACACTAGCCAAGGATGAGGAAGAGGTCAGATTGTCTATTATAACTATGCTCAACCTGGACATTTGGCAAGAGATTGTCAGAACCCTTGTACTACTTCTAAGTATTGTAAATCATATGACCATATTATTGAAGCATGTCCCATTTTGCTAGGAAAAATGCAAGAAAAAAAACCAAAAGGATAGAACCAGAATATTCAGATGATCGTAGCTGAGAAAAGAAACGAAGATCACAACATCCATGTTGTGACACGAAGTGGAGTTTCGACAAGAGATGATATAAAAAACAAAGCTTCGACTCCTTATAATCATATAAATGGAACAAAGCCTATCGATGGGTCTTCGATGAGAAAATTCATTGGAAAGATACCTGCATTCAACCCTAACAGAGAACAAGAAGTATAAATGGAAGCAATAAATGGATTTCAGGACTCGGAAGCTTCTACCACAAGGATCCCTTTGCGAAGTGATCGGATACCTATACTAGATATTCCGTCCTCGTATGATGGTTTGTGAGCTTCTCGAGAGCAGACAAGTCCTAAAACATGGTTTCTACAGAGATGCATAAAGCTGCTAAGGCACGAGCACTCCTTAGGGTAATTATATAACGTTTTGGGATATTACGAGAAGCGTAGTACAGTAAATGATGCACATAGAGAATTCCATCACATTAAGAACCATAGAAGGACAGGAAGAGAAATTAGGTTAAGCACGCAGATTGGAGATTTTGAAATGAACCAGGTCATTCTAGATCTCGGCTTAGAGGTGAACGTGCTAACAAAAAAAACAAGGGATCATATGGGGAAACCAAAGCTATCTTGGTCTCCTATATAGTTGATATTAGCTAACCAGCAGAAGGTTATACCTTTTGGGAGGCTATCAAGTGTTCATGTTAACATTAATGGAGTGCGATGTAAAGATGATTTTGAAGTAATTGAGATCATAGACATGATATCAGGGTTATTGCATCCCTGGATCATTCACAAGGAACAAGGTATGTTGAGCCAATAAGAGAAGAATGCAGAGCTCAAGAAATAGATAACATCTACAAGATGACACTTAATCAAATAGATTACATTAATCCTACAGAAGATGGAACATTGAGCTGGAGATGTGACAGCTCTTGTGTATCAGAGTCAGACACAGGACTGGAAAACTGGCAAAGTAGAATGCATGAAGTATCATCTAGACGATGCACGAGGATGACAAAGTCACTTTGCTGGATTGGAACATAGGTAAGTCCAATTCCTACTTATGATGGTTTGAGTAGTATCTTTGCACTCTTTCATGAATATCTAGCATCAATTTCAAACGAACATAAGCTATCATCTCTACACATAGCATTGCGAACTACACCTGCTAGGTGGTGGGCTGCTCACAAAGAAAATTGAGCACATGGAAAGAATGTAACCCTTAATGGAAGCTATATTTGTTGAACAAACTGAGAATGTACAAGCGAAGTATAATGGATAGACTGATCCTAGAGATCATATAGAGTCTTGCTTGAAAGCATGGAGGCATATACCAAAGACAGAATGTGTCCATATGTTTGTGCACACGTTGGATCCAGTAGAAAAAAAATGGTATATAGAAACATAAATTCGACATGATACAACAAACTGGCACATGATGATAAAGAACTTTTAGCTAACTTTCAGTTTTGAGGATGACCGTCCGAGCATTAATGAGGCTCTACAGATCATTAAAAGGAAAATATTTGATGATGTCCCATCTCCTGTGTATAGTCAGCCAGATTGGGGAATACAGTTGGAACACGCCCTTGAGTGTTATAATTTTACACTGGATGAAGATGAAAATGAAGACCCTTGCGATGTGAATGTGCCAGAATATGAAGGAAAACACGATGTACAAGGACCTGATTTGGAAATTCCAGATATGAGTAACCCCATTAAGACTAAAAAGATTAATATCAACATGGATGAAGAACCAAAGTTTGCCTCTATTGGATATTACTGGGATGAAGAAATAGTGGGACAGATCGCAAACCTGCTGCGTGAATATTAGGACTTGTTTCCCACCAAGTTTTCAGAAATGAAAGGCATTTTAGGTGACTTGGGAGTTATGAAATTACCTCTCAAGCATGATGAGAAGCCTATCAAGCAAATACCTTATATACTGAACCCAAAATATAAAGAGAGAGTGAAATAATAAATTGATAAAATGTTGGAGGCAGGGATCATTGAACCAGTAGAAGAGTCAGAACGGATAAGTCTCATGGTAATTCAAGACAAGAAAGCTAAAGGAGAAATAAGAATTTGTGTGGATCTCAAAAAACTGAATGATGCATTTGTGCATGACCCGTTTCCTACACCATTCATAGATGAAGGACTAGATAATGTACGTGGATAGGGGGCATACTCTTTTACTGATGGATTTTCGGGCTACCATTAGATCAAAATTTCTACAGAAGACATACACAAGACTACATTTGCTACTGAATGGGGATCATTTCAGTACACTGTTATTCTTTTGGGTTGAAGAATGCACCTGATATATTTTCAAGAGTGGTTGTAGCTGCATTTAAGGATTATATTCATAAATTCCTAGAAGTTTACTTTGATGATTGGATAGTATTTGGCCTTCTAAATAAACATCATGCAAACTTAAGGATGATGTTAGTGAAGTGTAGACAGTATCAGATTTCCTTAAACTTGAAGAAGTGTGTCCTTTTTGTTCCTTATGGAATTTTGTTGGGACACATAGTATGTAAACAAGGATTTATGGTTGATCCAACGAAGATAATGATCATAGTAAACATCCCACCGCCTAACTCAGTTAAGCAGCTACACACTACATTGGGACACACACGATATTATAGAAAATTCATTAAAGGGTATGCATAGATAACTGCACCTATAGAGAAACTATTGAAAAAGGAATCAAAGTACAACTAGACTGAAGATTTCCAAAGAGGATTGGACACACTGAAAGAAAATATGGTGACATCGCCTATTCTAGTATTTCCTGACTGGAATAAGTCATTTCACGTACATGTAGATGCTTCGTCTATAACACTTTGAATTGTAATAGCATAACCTGGTGATGGAGGCATCGACCATCCAATTTCATTTTCTAATAGAAATCTATCTTCAGCAGAAAATAATTACACCACAACAGAGAGGGAAGGCTTAGCCATGGTGTACGCATTGCGAAAATTCAGACACTATTTGCTAGGTTCGCACTTTTGCATGTTCACTGACCATTCAGCTTTAAAGTACTTGGTCAATAAGCCATTGTTAGGGGGAAGAATATGCATATGGATTCTACTATTTTAGGAATATGATTTCGAGATCATAGTGAAGCCGGGAAGATTGAATGCAGGACCTAACCATCTTTCAAGAAACGAGTCAGGAGAAGAACCTAATAATTTGGAGGATAATCTACCAGATGCATAGTTGTTTGATATTCACATACCACATGACTACTTTAGATACATTGTAGAATTTATAACTAAAGGTCTAGCACCTATAGAAATCACTATGCAGTAGAAGAAACAGTTAGTGGTAGGATTAGTTGATTTTACCCTCATTGCAGGACAATTATACAAATTGGGACCAGATGAAGTATTGCGTAGATGCGTACTAGAACATGAAATACCTATCATACTTGCATAAGAACATCCAAGAGTATATGGAGGACACTATGCAGGGAAAGCTACTGTACAAAATATTTTGAGAGCAGGACTGTGGTGTCCTACTATACATAAAGATTCAAAGGAACATTGAAGGAATTGTGATCTATGCCAGACAATAGGAAATCCATCTTGTAAAGATGAGATGCCATTGATGCCACAGTTGACTTTGCAAGCCTTTGATAAATGGGCTATTGACTTTGTGGGACCTATTAACCCACCAGGAAAGAGAACTGGATCGAGATACATTATTACAGCTACATATTATCTTACTAGATGGGAAGAAGCAAAACTAGTGAAGGACTATAGCGTAGTTACAACAGCGCGGTTAATATTTGAGAACATCTTGACAAGGTTTGGATGTCCAAAGATTCTGATGAGGGATCAAGGAACTCACTTCCTGAACAAAACTATTGAAGCCCTGGTAGGAGAATTTTAGATATATCATCAAAAGAGTACACCATATCATCCACAAGATAATGGCACTGTGGAGGCCTTTAATAAAGTATTGGAGAATGCATTGACCAAGGTATGCAATACAAACAGGTATGATTGGGATCTAAGAATACCAGCAATATTGTGGGCATCTAGAACAACTTGTAAAAAGTTTATAGGCCATACACCTTTCAGGTTATCATATGGACACGAAGTTTTCATGCCCATGGAATACATAGTACCAAGCTTGAGAATTGCAACATTCACAGATATGGTCGATGCTTAAACAATGGATGAAATACTATTACAGATGATTGGATTGGAGGAAGACCGCTTCATTGCAGGCTTTCACCAACAAGTGCAGAAAGATAGAGAAAAGGTATGGCATGATAAACACATCAAGCACAATTTCTTCCATGTAGGAAACCTTCTTCTCCTTTGTGATAGCAAATTCATGAAATTTTCTAGAAAATTAAGAATGCATTGGTTAGGACCATACATTGTCAAACATGTTACTAATGGTGGTGCAGTATAGCTAGCCACTTTACTTGGAAAAAAATTACAAGGAATATTCAATGGAAGTAGATTAAAGCCTTATAGCGATAGCCCTACTCCTAAAAAAAGAAGTTAAACAACACAATAATGTTTAAGTGTCAAGTGCAGTTGAAATTGGACACTAAAACATAGAACAAAGTCTACACACAACAATTTTGTTATAATGCGAAGCTCACAATATATGAAGATGTTCTGTGAAGCACACATAGCAAATCAAGTTGCAAAGTAAAGAAGGGGGTAGTTTTGCAAAGTTCCATCAAGAGAAGGGGAATGTGAAATGAGCCTCTCCACTCACCTAACCTTCGAGGAAGCTAGAGAAAACTAGTCGTTATAGTTTTTGTTTGGAAACTACCCATTATACAATACTTTCAAGGAAACCAAATTTTTCTGCTTTAAGGCATACTTGTCCGTTGAAGACACATTTAATGGAAGAAAAGGACCAGGATCTAAGCTAGATTTGGATAACAGACATAACATTTAATGCTAACTTAGTCATTTTTGGGTGCATCTCAGTTTGGGTTATGGCTATAAATAGTAAAGGAGCTCACAGTTACCTATTTTACCATGAGTAACTTCTGATATTTTACCAGTTAAGAACAGATCATTTTGACAGTACATGTCTAAGCAAGAAATCCTACAGGAGATGTTAAATAAATTCCAGCAGTCTGGTCTAGAATTAGTTATGAAGACTCCCGTGAAGAAAGCAACTCAAGAGAAGGGTGGGACTTCTATAACCTCACCACAGCATGCACCAAAATCTCAGCAGAAGGATTAGTTGAAAGACAAGGAACAAGAGAAATCGCAGGCTATAGAAATACCAAGACAACTTCTCCACGTAAGTTGCGAGGTGCCAAGACTTGTTGGAGGAAGTGACCAATTCATGGGATATACTGAAAGAAGACACAGACTTACAAAAAATTTGGGAGGAAGTCCAAAAGAAGCAGAAGGACCTCGACATGATGAACACCGCAATGAAGGATTTACCATTAAGACAGAGAATACAAAAGTTCACAAAAACAAAGGATATTCAGAAAGAATTGAAGGCTTCAAGGACAGAGGAAGAAGAAACTTCAGCAAGATTGCAACCAATGCAGGAATATGCATTGGCACTCTCTGAAGATATTGGGGTGAAGCTGCAAGAGCTTCGCACGATAGAGAGTACAGTTAAAGACCAAATGAAGGTACCAATATCCGCGATGTTGCTCGATACAGTAAAGCAATACAAGCAAGAAACAAAGGATGCTATTGCGAAGCTGAGCACATAATATCAAGAGTTCACATTAAAGATGAAGATTCCAAGCAATGTGAAGTCAAACAGACCCAATTTAAGTGACTCGGTGACAAGACACAAGTAAGTGTTAAGGGCCTATTGGGTGCAACCCAAGTAAAGGAAGTTATGAAAGCAACTATAGTTAGGAGAGGCCTGACATTGACCAATTTTTGGGAGAAAAGAGACTCTGCAAATCCCGGGCAGAGGGTATGGAGTGAATTTTTGTTGAGAAGAAAGGACCTATTCCTTAGTAAAGACAAAGTGCTAAGGATAGCCAGAGGTGGTTGACGCAGTTAAAGTCTGAGTGATGACCTGACTGCTATAGGAACAGGAAGTAAAGAAGCAGAGTGGTGTAAAGGACACACCATTGCAGAATTCAGAGGTGCACTGATAGAGAAGGCATCAGAGTCAGAGGAAGCGATGCCAAAGGGAAAACAAATTTAAAGCTTAACATGGTCTACAGGAGAACCATGGGGGTTTTTAGGTTTTGGGTACCATGCGGGTTGACCCATAGTTATTGTAATATGTGACGTTCGGGCACATCTATATATATGGGTAGTTTTGTATAAGGAAGGGTTGTTGTTGTTGTTGTTGGGTATTTGGTTGGTCATAGTTAGATGTTCGACATTGGTCGACTGTAATAGAAGGATAGATACAAAGAGAGAGAACATACTCTACAATTGAGTGCGTAGAGATCTAATTGTAGAGAAGAGTCTGCAGGTGAGTGTGTAGACCGGAACTGTTACCCTTCTAAGTAATATAAGAACAGTTCCTATGGATGTAGCTCCCGCCTAGGCATGAGCCACATAAATCTATGTGTTTATGTATCTTAGCTTATGTTGTGTGTGTATGTGATTTTATGATGTATCTATGTATTTTACTTCATGTATGAGTTAATGGTAATTGCATGTCAAGTAAATGGAATGCATAAGTATGGATTTTGTGGAGGAACACTTAGAATGATGAATGCGTAGCTCGCTGGTGAATACAGTAGAGATTCAACATAGTTTTGTATACTAATTATAAGATGCAAGGTGTGAATTCATATGTTTATTCTATCATGTTAGTATATTTTAAGTAAGAGACATGTTGCGAGGTTGTTAACCACATATGTATATCGCGACAGTTATAGAAATCGTATTCTGTAACCCCCCATATTCGCTTCAGGTGAGACTTCAACCCGGATATAGGGTGATGCCGAAAGGGCCAGTGAAAGGGGTTGTGTTGTTGTTGCGATAACTTCTGTGAACCCGAGTCAGCCCATGCAGACCAACAGCGTAAGAAAATTTATGACAATAGCATTTTCAATAAAACTTGGCATCTCTTCCCTGGATACCTGTTATAGGGACACTTGCCTTTCAGTGCATCGAGTTTGGAAAAAAATTCAAAAGTATATACAAGAAACTGTTTTGTTTTCCCAATGGCCTTCAAAATCCTAGCAATTTCAAGCTCAAGATAAGGAAATACTTCAAGCTTGGAACCTCTTCCAAGCTAGGAACCAACCCATTGTTCCTAGTCCTAAACTCAATCCTGTCAGCCCCTCTACTTCGACCCCTCTGGAATCGAGCTTTGTGAAACTGAAATTTGATGGGGCCAGCCAAGGAAATCCTGGTCATGTTGGGTATGGGGGTGTCTTTGGGGACTGCAGCAGTCAAATTCTCAGATTCTATGCTATATTTATCGGCATGGAGAGAAATAATTCTCCCAAGATTTTTGCAATGCTTAAGGGAATCAAAATTCTGAATGACGTAGGGTATTCTAAAATGATCATCGAAGGTAACTCCAAGATCATGGTGTAGAAACTAAACATGCTCTTCAAAGGTGCTAGTGTTAGAAAAATCAACCCAAGTTGGAGACTCGACACCAAATTGGATACTTTATCTCCTAATCTTAAATATTACCACACTTTCCTTCCACACCACATGAGGAGGGTGTCCAACAACTCGCAAAAAAGCTAGCCAACTAGGGAGTGGATCATCCTCAAGAAGATTGCGACCAGAAGTGGGAGGACAAGGAGAGATACCAACTCAAGGAGGATTATCTCAAGATCAATAATAGAGACATGAATCCCCATGATGGGAGCCCTCAGGCTGAAAACATGTGTCATATACATTATCACTCATCACAAAGAGAAGTGTGGGAAATCCCACAGGTGGGAAGGTAGCAGTTTTCACTCCATCGACCTTTTCATTCTTAACCTCACTGCAATGAATATCCTTCTTGTGATGTACTCTCTTCTTCTCCTCAACTGGTTGTTGGTACAAGTTCTAGATAATTGTTTTCTAGGGGCATTCATGGAAGTTAGAGACAACCCATGTCATGGTGGGAGAACGACCTTGGAAGGGAAACCTTTATTTTTTATAGTTGCCACCATGGGTGGGCTTCTCACTTATAGGATATTGGAATTAGAAAGCTCAGTTATTTATGGAATATCACTCTAAAGACATGGCAGAATCACTCCCATCTTATCTACAATCTATAGACCCAATACAAGCTTCTCTAGTCTATGACAGTAATAATGGTTCATACAAAGACCACCAAACAAAAAACTAGGAATGGCCCTCGATGCTCTCACATGGCACGAGCCCTGAAGGAAATGGTAAATGCTTAGTGGTTTTTTGAATCCAGCATCAGCTAGCAAGCCTAGGACTGCACTGAAATGCTCTAGATAAGAGTCCATGAAGAAAGAAACCGTACTGACGCTCAAGAGTTGAAGGAATAATTTGGGAGCATGGTGGAGGAATCTGACTCCACTCGCACTAGAGAGATGAAGAACACTCAGATCCTAAACCTATTCTGGAAATTAAAATCCTTATTTAGCATGGCTTTGGAATGTTGAATATGAGGAAAACTATAGAAGGATGCTAGTAATATCTCGGTTCAAGCGAGGCTAGAACTTATGGAGGAAGGAATGCATTGTTTATCCCACAATCAAGTGATGTTAGATGAACATGTAGGCAGTAAATTGGATGTCTTAGCCCAAGAGTTCACGAGGAATACTTTTAGTAGGCCATCTCAAGCAACTGATTTTTCATTAATGCCCCAAGGCTATAAAGTAGGTTGCCAAGCAAGAAAGCATAGGTGTCGGCCCATCCTTTGTTGTCATTTCTAATGAAGATTAGATAATGCTACTTCAAGTTTGGTTTTTATATTTAGTAGGCCGCTTTTCTGCTATCTTTTACACTTATTTTTGTTGGTCATAAGCCTCAACTTATGGGGTAACCTATGTTTAAACTTGCCATCAGACTTAGTCAAGACTGTCATTTCTAGCTACTTTTAGAAAGACAAGACTAGATGCTTGACTGTGGATATGAAATGGGGGGCCTCCATCACCTATTTATAGGATTTTTAGTGGTGGAGTGTTGGCCCATGGTTTTGGGCACCATATGGTTTAGGTCAGCTGTATAGGGTTTTTGCTTCCTTTTTTTTCCTCTTTTTTCTCTTTTTTGTATTTTTTATTCCCTTTTTAGAGGGTTTTTTCTATGTTTGGAGGAATTTAACTTATTTTGGGAGGAAAGGGGGTTTTGGGCCTTTTGGAGGCTTTTTTAATGGTTTTTTTGGCCTTTAGGAGGCTTTTTAATGGGTTTTTAAGGTTTTGGAGGCAAATATGGTAGGAAATATGGACAAATGAGTCATGTAATGGGGTAGATGAGGTAGTGAGCACTTTTTGGGTGTTAACACACATTTAAAAGGCACGTGGATATCAAATTTCAAGTTTTTGTTGGCCACCGTGTTGTTAGTTATTTGGATGATGTTATAGTCTTCTCCAGGAAAAGAGAAGATCATGCTTTTCATTTAAAACGGATTTTTGAACGTTGTAGGAAATATGGTATATCATTGAACCCCAAGAAAAGTATATTTGTTGTCTTAGAAGGAAATATATTAGGACACATCATCTCTAGAAAGGGAATCTATATAGACCCGAAAATCATTCAAGCTATAATCCAGATTCCCATGCCCCATAGTAAAAAGGCAATGCAATCATTCATGGGCATAATACATTTTGTTCGAAGGTTTGTGCCATATTTCGCGCAAATTGTAGAACCTTTGCAACCAATGGTGAAGCAAAGTGTGTAGTTGAAATGGAATGAGATAAAAAGGAATGCATCCAACGACATAAAAAATGCCATTGCTCATGCACATTCATTAAGAAATCGATATTTTGAATAGGATTTCATTATATATGCTTTTGCTTCAGATCATTGTCTTGCGGTAGTTCTCACACGGAAACGGGAGCAGGGAGACTGATATCCGATATCTTTTATGAGCACTAGATTACAGGGAGCTGAACTGAATTACCCATATGTATACAAACAAGCATACATGGTATTTAAAGTAGTGAATCAGTTCAGACCCTATATTCTAAAGAATAGAACCAAGGTTGTAATAACTCATTCAATTGTCAAATATTTATTGGTAAAAAAGGAATTGGGAGAGAGACGTGGGAATTGGGTGACCGCGTTACAAGAATATGACCTGGAATTTAAGCCCGCCAATATTATCAAACTTCAAGTATTGTGCAAGTTACTGACAGAAAATTCCAATCATGACTGGGAAAACGAATCTGAAATGAATTTGCTTGAGACATGTTCCATTTATACCACTCCTGATTTGTGGTATAGATATTTAATACATTATATTCAACATGGGTATATGCCAGAACATTGGAATTCTAAGCAAAGAAGAGCTCTCAGATTAAAATCAGCTTCATATCACATAATTGATAGAGTGCTTTTCATAAAACATTATGATGGAGTCTTTATCAAATGTCTAGAAAAGGATGATGCGGAAAATGTGCTTAAATAATTACACGATGGTCCTGCAGGAGGACATTATTCTGGGGATACCACTACTCATAAAATATTGAGATCCGGATATTACTGGCCCATTGTTTTCAAGGATTCACATGCTTACACATGAAAATGCGATATATGTCAAAGAAGTGCCAGTAAACAATCTAAATCAGCAGTACCACTACAGCCAGTCATCATTTCAGAACCATTCGATCAATGGGGTTTATACATTATCGGAGAAATCAATCCAAACTCTTGATTACAACATTTCTATATTATTACTACCACAGATTATTTTACGCAGTGGACTTAAGCCGTCCCTTTGCGAAAATTCAATAAAGATGCGGTCATCAAGTTTTTACAAGAGAACGCAATAACCAGGTTTGGGGTTCCAATTTATTTAGTTTTTGATAATGCTTCTTATTTTTCCTCTTTCAATATGAGTGAGTTTGCTATCGAAAAAGGGATTAAATTGCATTACTCATCTTATTAGTATCCACAAGGGAATGGGTTAGTGGAATCCACAAATAAGAATATTTAAGAAAACTGTTATTGAAAATCACAGAAATTGGCACGTAGCTCTTCACAATGCTTTATGGGAAGATAGGGTCACTCCAAATAATTCTCTATGGTTTCTCCTTACACATTAGTTTATGGGAAAGAGGCTATTCTTCCTCCAAACATACTACTCCCTTTCTTGAAATTAGCTCAAGCATCCCGAGGGTCAAATAGTGAAATTATGCAGATATGAATTAATACCCTACTAAAACATGAAGAAGAAAGGCAAAAGGATAGGGTTAAGTTCAACCGTCACCAAGATATTGTAAAAAAATAGTTTGATATTCGGAATTCTGGAAAGAAAAAATTTGAGGTAGGAGATCTGGTTCTAAAGTGGGATCACCCACATGAAGAAAAGGGTAAGCATACCAAGATTCAACATTTATGGCTTGGACATTATCAAGTTATTGAAAATCTTGGCTCGAGAACTTATAAGTTACAAGACTTGTAGGGGGATAAGGATAGTATTACCTTCTACGGCCTAACACTCAAGCAATACTTTTCTTAGGAGTAGGAAAACCTTTGAACATAATTAATTTTGTTTGCTTCCCTCTTTTATTTTGTTTTCTTTGAATGAGCTTGCATTTCAGTTTTGTCATTGTTTTACTTACTGGATTTTGTTTCAAATAAAACTAGCTCAACTTTCAGAGCGATAAGCAAGAAAACAAAAGTCTGACATAAAATTATTTTCATGCAAGAATTCTAGATCATGAAAAGGTTAGAATTTTCTTTGAAACAAAAGGAGGTTTCTTTTTGTAAAGTTAGAAAAATAATGATTCAATTTTTACTATATTTTAAAAAGGGGAAATCTGTTTCTTGGTTCATTCTGTATTAAAACTTATTAAACCTTGTAAAATAGCCAGGATTTAAGGATTCTAAATTATTATCTTGGGGCTCCACTCACTCACATTAAATAATCTTCTTAGGTAGCTTACTGTAGCTGACCCATGAAAGGAAGCAAGTCTTGCAGATATGTGTAGATTAAAATGATCCTATGCTACAAGAAATTATAGCCAAAAGGCACATAAATGGAGTCAAAGTTCTCTGAAAGATTCAATATCCATCAAAGAAAACTTGGGTATTGGAAAGTTAAGAAAGACTATTAAGAAGATACACTTGAGTATACTTCAGAAGGTTCTTCTTTGTTTGTGAGTATGACAAGACAAATAAATATTCGTGACTCACACAAAAGGACATTATGGATGGAAGAACCCATGACAAATATTTGAATACTAAAAGAGAACCACTTATGAAAGGAGTCAAACGTCAAAGTACGTTAAAAGCATCAAAAGAAATGTTAGTAGCATAGGAATAAGGATCACATGAACGCATCTGCTTGATATTGACACAATCCCGTGGTGTCATATTCAATGGCAGCCAAAAGACAAAACAAATGAACTTCATACGATGGCCTCGGGAGAGTGATTGGAAATCTTATCTAGGATACCCTTTTCCTAAAATAAATTATCATTATGATTCAAGAAGTTCTTTTCCCCAACTGAAATACAGTCTTTTAATCATTAACATAAGTATTAAATGCGTGACTTTACAATTAGAAATGGTAAATGAGTAGGAGAAATTTTGTCTTAAATAATATTTTTTGTTCAGAGATCCATGTTCACTAGCCAGTCGCCAATTGTTGCAGCTGCAACCTAATCCCTAAAATTTTTGTGTAAAATTATAGGGTCCCTCCTTTAATTTTGATTTACTAGAATCTATTTGTATCATCTTTCTTTGCTTGTAATTTTTTCTTGACATTAAGAAATTTTTTGAAGTCGGAATGGGTTTTTAAGTTTCTTATATAGGAGAAAAATTGGGTTCTGCGACGAAATAGTAAGAACACATGTTGGTTTGCGGCGAAATAGATGAGAGAAATTTTAGTTTTACACCGAAATGGTTGAGGAAAATAAGTTTTGAATCTGATCGGAGAAAAAACTAGGTTTTGCGCCGAAACAGTCGGAGCGTTTTTTTTTTTTTTACCGAAATTATCAAACAAGTTTGCGCTAGAAGGAAGTTTGATTTTACACCAAAGAGATCCAAAGAAAAGTTTCGTGTGATTGGTGCAAAATTGGATTTTGCACCGAAACAATCAAAACAAAATGGAATTTGATGCTAAAACATTTCATTGTAGAACATCATTTTGCGCCAATGATTCTTCATCGATATTGTGATAGAGCACTTCACCTGAAAGAAGGTAAGAGGGTTGGAATTTTCATTTTGAAAATGGCTCGAAACAACCCAGTGACAAAAATTGAATAAAATAGCCCGGCACCAAACTTTATTCTAACCCAGAATAAATCGGTGTAAAAGGAGTTTCTCATCCGAAATGATTTCGGCACTAAGTGATTGTTGGTCCAAAATAGTTTTTATAATAAAATATAAAGGTCGCCGAAAAGGATTCTAAACTTAAATTTTTTGAAACCCGTTTGTAACGACACCATTTACGCATGTATTAATAGGGTTTTGGTGCGTTATTTATATAAAGGGGTTTCAATGGTTTTTTGTAAAATTTGCAACACTGTTTGGATAATTTGGAGTGAATCCCTGGATGAAAAATAACCCCGTTTGAGCAAAACATTGTTTTCGCACCACTAGTTAGCCATCTTATGGCCATTGGACTTGTTACACCCTTTTAAAAATATGGCATTCTTTCAGTATAAAAGAAAAATTCAATTTTATTTGTTTTTGTCTTCGTGCCCATGTTTGCGTTTTTCTTACCTTGAAACTTATTAGGGCATAAGGTTAAAGTATTTATATACATGATTGAAGCCCTAGAAATGCCTTTTCCAGATACGGGTAGGAGTGGGATATTTTTTCTTATAACCAGTCGGTCACATAGGACAACCCGCAAGGTTTTTCAAATCTGTAGTATAATGGCATTATTTTTCAGTAATGGTTGTCGATGGTTGTGGCTTGTAGCCCATTATTTTCCATAGATCATTATTTTTGTTGGTAAAAGCTATAGCCAGTAGGATAATTTGGTGCATTTTCCTGAGTAGATTTCCTTAAGCCATTTCCAATGACATTTATGCTGCTTTATTTGACCTCGGATCCAAAGTTATTTTTCTCCAATTGGTTGACCTATAATCAGTTGAATCCTCGGGGCCCCTCATGGAAATGAATGTGTTACACTACCCTATCCATTAGCAGACTTTGTCAATAGCATATCTCTCAACGAAATAATGAACGAAGGTTCTCTACTGAAACCCTAAACGGTATGACCGTGGCACTTTACTAAAAGGATCATTTCTTCGTTTCGCTAAGGATGCATTGTAAGTTTGGAAAAGATAGTATGGTGTCGTGGGTAGAATGATGGTTGTTCTACAGTCACGTAGGTCACATACTGCTCCGCATACAACCCATTGATATATTATATCTTGTATGTGGACTCTCACTCTTTTAACTAAGATCCCAGCTATTGATGCTACTACCAACTCTGAATGTTTGAACGAAAGAACCTGCCTTACAATTCATCTTGTGTTCTTTAAGACAAGAACTCGGACCCTAAAACTTGATATGATGGAAGTATGAATCAAGTTCATTTATATTTCTTTCCTTGCAAATGAGGCATATTGATAGATTATACATTGACAGTTTATTGTTTGAGTTAGTTTGATTAGATTAAATTTATACACTCATTATCATCTCCATAAATGTTGTTGTCATAACAATGTTCTATATGATATGTTTTCTATACATTAAAATTGTCCTCATCAAAGGATTTGGAAATGAAAAGGAGAGATTCTAAGCGCAAAACCAAGGTTGCAGAATCCGACTCATATATTGAAATTATCCCAGAAACCATGATGGAGACCCTCTATGAATACACCAAGGCAGAAACTAAAATAATCCGTGAATATAAATGGGGTGAATTATATCACCTTCTTCGATACCAGAACATGCCAGATGCTTCTATTGAGGAGATGATGGTATAGCAGAACATAAATAAACTTGGTCTTCATAAGGCCACAACTCGTCTGGAGCTATTCCCATGTTCAGAGGTAATAGGATGGATATTTCCTCATGTAGATGTCACCTCAAGAATCATAGCTGGGGCGAATGGAGAAGGATTTGCTTCATTTCAACCAGCTCATATTAGTACAGCCTATAAGTTACCGCCTCCAAAAATCATGATGACAGAATATTGGATAAAAGGGGTCAACATAGACCATTCAATATATGCTAAAAATATGCTAATACTCGAAAAACAGTTAATACAAAGAGCAAGTAAGGAGCATGATGCAAAAGAATTGAAAATACCTTTCAGAATTATAGCGGTGATGTTGAGTAGGATTTTTGGAAGAGCGAATGCAAATATATACAAACTTATTTGGGTACCTATTATGTATAATGTCACTTCCCATGGTACTATATTTAATTGGGAAGACATTATTACAGAAAGTCTAGCATCAACGGTGGTGGCCACCCAAGGAGGCATGACACAGAAAAGGGAATAATTTTTCATGTCTTCTTATCTCATTAACTGCATATTGATAAGAAACCCATTCCACAAGTTGGGATTTTATTGGGTCCTAGATGAGACCCCACTCTATGTCACCTACCAAATAATCAGGGCCCACAAATATGCAAGATTTTATAAGCTTCTATGCGAGGAGTTCATAATTCCTCTGTACAGGTTGATATTTAACGAGGAACCATATTGTTTGTTGGATAATACAATGACATTAATAAGCGAATATGGGGATTACTAGTTTACCCTAGAAGGCAAATATATCTGAATGTATGGAGGAACTAAAGCTCCTTCTTTGATATCGAGGTATTCCACATATTATGTAGTGCATAAAGAAGTTGTGAGGCAAGTTTTTATCAACAGGGTTGGGCATTTTCTAAACGAAAATAATAAGGAATCTTACCCTCCACTACCCTTCATTGTTGTGGCATACAAATTCACCAAGGTAAAAGGAGCATAGGTCTTCGCAAAAGACTTGGAGGCATTCCATTTTGGGGAAAAGGCGTTTATTAGAAATGACAAATTGCAGAAAGCATCCAAGCATTGCACCTGATGTAAAATTCATTTTGAATACATAGACCACTTCTTGAAGGATGAGGAATTTTATTGAAGGGCCAACAATATGGAAAATTTGAATTAAAATATTTGGCCGGAAAGATGGAGCAAGTTCTAGTCAAGCTAAAAAGACTGTAAAAGAATCATATAAGCAGAAGGCTAGAGAATTTTTAGTAGCCGAAGAAGAAAGAAGGAAACAAGAGGAATAAATAAAACAGAAACACGAATAAGAAAGAAAGAAACAAGAGGAATAAGCTTGTAGGAAATAGGAAGAGGAAAAGGAATCAGAAAAGGAAAACAATCTAGAAAAGCAGAGAAAAGAAGAAAAAGGGGCAATAGAGAAAGCAGCGTAATTGGAGTAGCAAAAGGAAGAAGAAGTTAGGATCAAGAAAGTTGTGGAAGATGAGAAGGCCCAAGAAGAATATCAGAGTTTGCAATATATGGACATAGATCCACCTGATTATTTAGGAGTCCCAGTTACAGGGGGGCATCTCCCATTTGTTGAATATTGTAACTTCTAAGAATATTATATTTGTACATTATTTATTTCGGAGATGTTCCATCCCTCCGAGGTGATTCTATTATGTATCCAGAGATGTTTATTCCTCCGAGGAGTTGTGGCAACTAGGTTTATTAGACCCACCATGTGGGGGTCGGCCCAGTCAGTTATAATAGGGTATTTAACCTAATGGTTAAATACGAGCCTACATGTGCTTGTGTAAAATATATGCCAGAGTAGTGTATAAATAGAGGAGGTGTGTTCCTCATTTGATACACTCACACACTTGAAAAGAGGAGCACTTGTCTGGGAGATTTGCTAAGGAGGATTAGAAGGAGGGAGCACATCTTGTATTTTGGTTTATCATCTTATTGAGGAAAGCTTTGCTAGGTTTTCTACCCCATGAGCGTTTCCCAGGATAAATCTGTGTCTCTTGTGTTTATGCTATGCTTGTTGTTTCTTCAGTGATCCTGTATATGCTATTATTGTGAAATAGAATGTAATGCTGCTATTTTCTGTCTTAGCATATTGAATCTTAACATGGTATCAGAGCTAACCTGAAGGAAGGAAATGTATGGCACTTATGACACTTGCTTCTCTTGCGACAATTTGAAGGTTAGGGTTTTATATAGCAAAAACAAGTCATCGTGTCACTTTCACTATAAATCCATTTATGAGAAGTTTCAGGATCTGAAACGTTTACAGGTCGAAGATAATATCCCCAGGTACCTTGTGTCCAAAGGGAACCCTCAGATTCGTTGTAATTTATGAGTTATGATCAGTACAAGTTAGGGTTTCTGCCTCTTCCAGATCTCAGTCAAAATCAGGTGACCTTGGAAAAAATGTCATAACTTGGGATAGGAAGCTCCAAATGCAATTTCGTAAAAGGTGATAGGTAGTACACAGACTGTACTATCTCAGGAAAAGTTTTCATAGGCCGAAGGTGAACCAGTGACACGTGGCACGCCGTACAAGGTTGCTCTCCTGTTTTATCCCATAAACAGGTCACGTTGCGACACTTGGAATAACTCTCTCTCAGAAAGTCCAATTGAGGTCAGACCTGTCAGGATGGAAAGATAACAGGGCGAGCTATCTCAGGAAAATTTTTCAGAGGCTGAAGTTCAAACAGTGACACGTGGCACGCCGTACAAGTTCGCTCTCCTGTTTTATCCCATAAACAGGTCACGTTGCGACACTTGGCATAACTCTCTCTCTCAGAAAATCCAATTAAGGTAAGACCTGTGAGGATGGAAAGATGACAGGTCATGCTACTACAAAAAACATTTTCAGACCCTGTGGAGCAGAAATTTCAGAGTTATAGCAGAAACAATCAGGTGCATATTTCTGTCAAAACAGAATTATTTTTGGAGCACCTTTATTCATGACTTCCAGAATTTAGGGTTTCGAAGAAAGTTAGAATTTTTGGAATTGGAGTCCACGGCTGGAAGATCCTCAGAAAAATAAGAGTTTAGAGCCTTGGATCGAACCTTTTGATTGGACAGAAGGGTGGGCTTCATCAAACCCTAGTTCGGGTTCCTGTCCAGAAGATCCAGAAGTTTCGAAGGCAATTTTGAGGGGTCAAATTTTGGAGATTTCAAAATTGAAGAATGATAGGTTGATCAGCTCAGCAAGACACATTCTTCCATCGATTCAGAAGTGTGAAACTCAAAGATTGAATTTTTAGGGTTTCTCTAGCAAACCCTAATCAAGCTCCAGATCAAGTTTCAGAGGGAGTTGAGGCTAAGGCCTTACATAAGAAGACTACAAAAAGTCTCGACAGGTATGACTTAAGGAGGTTCAGGTATGCCTTGAAATCTGATTCTTGAGTAAGTTCATAATGTGTTTATCTTCATTAATGTTATTAATTGTCTTATCACCCTAGTAACAATATGAATGCATGTGAATGATCGAAGACATTCATTGATTAGGGCTATATGATTGTACTTATGCATTATGGTGTTGTGTGAGGTTGATGTTGTCTACTAACAAGACACAGGTACATCACAAAAGACAAATCAAGTTCCATGACCATGACAACATGAAGACAAAGACTCACGAGGTATGTATGACTTTGTTATATCATGTTTAACCTACGAGACATGCAGGTTCTAGCTCAGGATCTCTAAATCATTGAAGAGATTGTTTAGGTATGTTGTACATAACTAAGCAGGTATACTAATCCAGGTATGTTTTCCTGTGTCATGTTAGAATCTTACCTTGTGTAAGTATACTTGGTATGATTGGTTAGTAATCAAGGGTTTATGCATATTATGTCTCTTATCTTGGTTGATGATTTAACTAACTAGATCAAACAAGAATATGCAAGAGTAAAAGAAGACTTCCTTGAAACCCTGAATACTAATGATCATGACTATACATATTCAAGATTATTTAGAATTAGAATGTTTTGATAATATTGAGAATATACTAATGAATGTATGTTTGTGTATGAGATCATGAGGATGACACTAGTGTACACTTGAGCATGCATAGTGGTACAAAATGAATAGAAGTTCAGAAGACATACAGAAGATCAAGCGAGAGGCAACCACACAAACATAAAAGATAAGTATTTGGGTTGTTATTAGAAATAGTAAATGATATTGCTTGTATGCATATTTGTATTCCTAGAATATATCATGCCGAGTATAAACATTCATAAAGCATGAAACAGTATACTACTAATATGCATATGATTGGTAAATTGGACAAACATTCCATTGTTGCTTGTCTAGAATGAAACCTCTTTGCTGACATGCTGAGAGCTGTGCACACTCTCGATAGTATGTTCTGGTAGAGATGGAAGGCATCTAGATAGCCATTGTATGCATACAGGATATGGGAAAGTGTTGTGCCAAAGTATTGGTCAAAATAGTTGCATAATTATGTAAATGATATGTGTATGCATAATAGGTTATCATGTCAATATGATTTGATGATTATGAAGTATTACTAATCATGTACTTAATTTTGATTTGTAGGAAAGATCATGATGAATGACGAACTCTGAACAAGCGATGGATGTTCAACAAAAGATTTACAAATCAAACACACTATAGAAAGCTTGTGGTTAAGAGATTCTCTTAGAAAGAGGAAGAGAATCATGATGAGATGTTTTGCTCCAAGGGACTAGATAAGACCATTCTCTTAATAATGTAATCAGGTTCTGTATGGGTTCCCAGGATCGGTAGTCAATTGATGAGCTTAATGATCATCATGAGTGATGTGGATATCAACCTTTGCTACAAGGTTGAATATGGGTTCTATACACATATGACATGGATGCAAGAAGGAACTCACCATAGAGTTCGAATGATTTTGAGGCTCATTTTAGTAGACCCATCTGACGAGAGATGGCACAGATAGATATGCAGAAGATCACTCAATGCTGAGTGTGAATAATGGACAATTGACAGCTTCATGACAAAGCTTGGGCTTTACCAGAAGTAAAGTTGTTCCTAACCTTTACCTTAAGGTTGTGGATGATGAACCTATCATACCATTATTGTATGACGATGATCTCTTTCTGACAAGGAATGAGAAACAGGTCATGAAAATGGCTGCAGAAATGAAAATGAAAGATCTCGGATTAATGCACTACTTCTTAGGTCTAGAAGTATGGCAAGATCCAAAAGGAATCTTTTAATTCAAGGTAAGTATGCTGTGAAGTTTCTAAAAAGATTTGATATGTTGGAGTATAAAGCCATGGCCACTCCCATGGACTCCAACTTGAAGTTGTTAGTTAATGACTCATGGTATTTAGTGGACCTAACCCTATATAGACAAATCATTGGGTCATTGATGTATTTAACAAATACTAGGCTAGATATATGCTTTGCTGCAAATACCCTAAGTCAGTATCTAGTAGAACCTAGAAAGGTTCACTTAATAACTACAAAGCATGTAGTGAGGTACCAAAAAGGTACATTAGATTTTGGTCTATATTATCTTGGAGGTCATGAACTCCGTTTACATGGTTACTCAGATTTTGATTGGGCAGGAAGTGCCTCAGACAGAAAGAGTACATCAAGTGGATGTTATAGTCTTGAATCTGCCATGATCTCATGGTTCAGCAAGGAACAATCTAGTGTGGCTCTCAGTACTGCTGAAGCGGAATATATATATAGTTGTCTGCTCTGCCAGCTGTGAAGCAGTGTGGCTTCAGAAGCTATTATATGGAGTGTTTGACTTAGAAATGAATTCCACTATGATTATATGTGACATTCAAAACTGCATCAAGATAGAAAATCTTGTATTCCATGATAAGTCAAAAACACATAGAGATCTGATACTTCTATATACGAGATATGGTGCAGAGAGGAGCTATCAAGCTCGAGTATATAAGCACTGAGGATCAGATTGCTAATATCTTGACTAAACCTCTGTCTCGAGTAAAGTTTGAATACTTCCGAGACAAGCTTGGTATAGTCCAGAAGGACCCTCCTCGAAAGGGGGAGTAGCATAGTATCTGATAACAAGTCTGTCTCATCAATGATGAGGTTACCTATTTACTGCACCTAGTTACTTAGAATTATTTAGATTTAGGAATCTTATATTTTTTCTTTTGATGATAGATGTATACATGCTTTTGATGATAGATGTATACATGCTTTTGATGATAGATGTTATGCATGTTTTGATGATGAGGATACATGTTTTGTTATACATGTTTTGATGATGAGGATACATGTTTTGATATACATGTTTTGATGATGAGGATACATGTTTTGATATACATGTTTTGATGATGAGGATACATGATTCCTTGATGTATTTGTATGGATGAAGATACTTGTACCCATGATTGACATAGGAGGGGATTGTATCATCCCTGGACTTCATTCCTAAAGAGAGTCGTAGACGTATGTCTTCGAGAATGAAGTCCTTGGTGGACTTGAGGGGATTGGATCATCCCTGGACTTCAGTCCTAAAGAGAGTCGTAGACGTATGTCTTTGAGAATGAAGTCCTTGGTGAACTTGAGGGGATTGGATCATCCCTGGACTTCAGTCCTAAAGAGAGTTGTAGACGTATGTCTTCGAGAATGAAGTCCTTGGTGGACTTGAGGGGATTGGATCATACCTGGACTTCAGTCCTAAAGAGAGCCGTAGACGTATGTCTTCGAGAATGAAGTCCTTGGTGGACTTGAGGGGATTGGATCATCCCTGGACTTCAGTCCTAAAGAGAGCCGTAGACGTATATCTTCAAGAATGAAGTCCTTGGTGGACTTGAGGGGATTGGATCATCCCTGGACTTCAGTCCTAAAGAGAGCCGTAGACATATGTCTTCGAGAATGAAGTCATTGGTGGACTTGAGGGGATTGGATCATCCCTGGACTTCAGTCCTAAAGAGAGTCGTAGACGTATGTCTTTGAGAATAAAGTCCTTGGTGGACTTGAGGGGATTGGATCATCCCTGGACTTCAGTCCTAAAGAGAGTCGTAGACATGATGTCTCCGAGAACAAAATCCTGAATGAACAGGTAAGGGGATTGGATCGTCCTCGGACTTTAGTCCTTTGAATTGAGCCGTAGACATGATGTCTCCGAGAACTAAATCCTGAATGAACAGGTAAGGGGATTGGATCATCCTCGGACTATGGTCCTTTGTATTGAGCCGTAGACATGAGGTCTCCGAGAATTGAATGATAGGACTGGATCGTCCCTGAACTTCGGTTCAAAAGGTACATAATAGGACTGGATCATCCCTGGACTTCGGTTCAAAAGGTACATGATAGGACTGGATCGTCCCTGGACTTCGGTTCAAAAGGTACATGATAGGACTGGATCGTCCCTGGACCTCGGTTCAAAATGTACGTGACAAATCCTAGAATTGTTCTAGGTTACATCCAGCATGAAATAGGGCTGGCTCTGTAGATATGTTACATCCAGCATGAAACAGGGCTGGCTCTGTAGATGTGATACATCCAGCATGAAACAGGGCTGGCTCTGTAGATGTGATACATCCAGCATGAAACAGGGCTAGCTCTGTATATGTGATACATCCAGCATGAAACAGGGCTGGCTCTGTAGATGTGATACATCGAGCATGAAACAGGGCTGGCTCTGTAGATGTGATACATCCAGCATGAAACAGGGCTGGCTCTGTAGATGTGATACATCCAGCATGAAACAGGGCTGGCTCTGTAAATGTGATACATCCAGCATGAAACAGGGCTGGCTCTGTAGATGTGATACATCCAGCATGAAACAGGATGGCTCTGTAGATGTGATACATCCAGCATGAAACAGGGCTGGCTCTGTAGATATGATACATCCAGCATGAAACAAGGCTGGCTCTGTAGATGTGATACATCCAGCATGAAACAGGGCTGGCTCTGTAGATGTTATACATCCAGCATGAAACAGGGCTGGCTCTGTAGATGTGACACATCCAGTATGAAAAAGGACTGGCTCTATGGCGGTAAATCCTAGATCTGATCTAGGTCACATCCAGTATGAAAAAGGACTGGAACTGTGGTTGGGATTGGATCGTCCCTAGACATGAGACTTGTCTTAAAGAGATAAGGATTGATCATCCTGGAACTTGATCTGGATTGCATCATCCATGGACCTATGTCCTAAAGAGAGCAGGATTGATCATCCTGTAATACGATCATTTGATGATGATGCTGATCGTATGATGACGATGCTGATCGTGTGATGATGATGCTGCCGATCGTGTGATGACGATGCTGATCGTATGATGACGATGCTGATCGTGTGATGACGATGCTGCCGATCGTGTGATGACAATGCTGATCGTATGATGACGATGTTTATCGTGTGATGACGATGCTATTGATCGTGTGATGACGATGTTGATCGTATGATGACGATGCTGTTGATCGTGTGATGACGATGCTGATCGTATGATGACGATGTTGATCCTATGATGACGATGCCATTGATCGTGTGATGACGATGCTGATGACGATGCTGATGATCGTGTGATGACGATGCTGATGATCGTGTGATCGTGTGATGACGATGCTGATGATCGTGTGATCGTGTGATGACGATGATGATGATGATGCTGATGATCGAGTAATATCAACTTTGATGATGTTGATGTTCTAGTAACTAGTTGAGTTACTGATGCTGATGAATTGAAGAAAGCTTCCGATGATATATAAATGATGTAGACAATGACTCCTTGCTCCTGCAGATGTTGTTATAATATCCTTCTCGTTAAGGGGGAGTGTTGAATATTGTAACTTCTAAGAATATTATATTTGTACATTATTTATTCCGGAGATGTTCCATCCCTCCGAGGTGATTCTATTATGTATCCGGAGATGTTTATTCCTCCGAGGAGTTGTGGCAACTAGGGTTATTAGACCCACCATGTGGGGGTCGGCCCAGTCAGTTATAATAGGGTATTTAACCTAATGGTTAAATACAAGCCTACATGTACTTGTGTAAAATATATGCCAGAGTAGTGTATAAATAGAGGAGGTGTGTTCCTCATTTGATACACTCACACACTTGAAAAGAGGAGCACTTGTCTGGGAGATTTGCTAAGGAGGATTAGAAGGAGGGAGCACATCTTGTATTTTGGTTTATCATCTTATTGAGGAAAGCTTTGCTCGGTTTTCTACCCCATGAGGGTTTCCCAGGATAAATCTGTGTCTCTTGTGTTTATGCTATGCTTGTTGTTTCTTCAGTGATCCTGTATATGCTATTATTGTGAAATAGAATGTAATGCTGCTATTTTCTGTCTTAGCATATTGAATCTTAACACCATTTACTGAGCTCGGGCTCACACCGTTCACTCCTTCTAAACAACACTCTGTAGAAAAATTGGACATTATCATCTTTGATCCTAAGAGAAAGAAAATACTGAGAAGGATAGAAAAGAGGTTGAAAATGGGTACGTATCCAAATATAGTAACTATACAAGAAAATACCTTGGTAGAAGGCACCAACAAAGACCCTAAGTTCACTACTTCAGTGAATATAGAAGCTACCCAGGCCAATGTCGATAATGTTGACAAGTTGATGAATGATCTGGAGCGAAGCAAAGTTAAATTGATGAAATTAAAAGATAATTTGGTGCAATCCAGAAGTGAAGGAATTGAAATGAAGAGGAAATGAGATACCATGGAATATGAAAAGGAAAAGTTACTGTTGGACTCTTAGGAATTGGAGAAATAAAAAGATTCTTTAAATGTGCAACTTGTGATCATGGAAGGGGAACGAGATGATTTCCGTTCTCAAATTAATGAGTTGGAAGAGAATGAAATTAAATTAAATCAGCAGGTGGAATCCTTAATCATAGAAAATGGATCTTTACAATCCCAAGTGGATGAAATGATGATTGAGAAGGGAAGTTTGCAATCCCAGTTTGATTAATGGATGAATGAAAGGCAATCTCTGATGGAGTAGGCCTGCTAAAAAACAGAAACAAGATATGACACCATTCTATGAACATGAATGTAAGGTACAAGAATAAATTTATCATTCGCAAGAATTGGTAATAGATGAGATTTATAAACCGAGAAACATGATAGACATGATGAAGGAAAATTCTGCAGATGCTCTCACAGTAAAACCAAAAAGTGATAAGTACATTTAATAAGGTGAAGAAGTTAATTTTCTGGAAAGGAAAAAATCCAAACGTTCCCGGTCACTTTCCGAATAAGACAACTCCTGAACTGAAATTAAGTATAGCTCTTCTAGACAATTCAATAATATCCGATAGAAAAATACAAATTGAAGTACCAAAGACCATCTAGAAGTGTAAGGGAATCTATAAAGATATCTATCAGGTGCATGAAAATTGCCACATCTCAATTGCTAAAGACATGTACGAGGTACCTACTAGATACTAGTGTTTAACAGAGTTAAAGGAAAGCTTGAAGGAAGACTTAGAATACATCAAGATAATGGATGTGCTCAATGAAGAAGATCTCAAATAGCATATAGGGAAAGCAACCGTAAATGCATATTTTCTAGATGAAAGTTCTAAAGCTGCAGCTAAAGGATTTATAACTATGGGAAAATATTTTTCCACTCATGAGGTGGCTTTGAAATTATTAGAACCCCAGCAGTGTAATGTAATATTTTATGAAACTGATTTGTGGGATAGTTATATTTCTAATTTAGAAAACCCACCAGCAGAATAATGTAATTTGTAAATAATTTTTTATTTTTGGATTGAGCAAACACAAAAGGATGAAATTGAAAAGTTCAATTTTTGAGGGTAGGTGAAAGGATTGGTCATGTAAAGACAATTCTCTTGTAAATATAAATAGGAGAGGAGGGAATAGAAGAGGGGGATTTTGGCTAGTGTAATACGAACTGGAAACATTTTGTATGAAAACTAATTTTCTGCTAATGAAAAGAGACTATTTACTGGGCAAATCTTACATGGGATTTACGTGGAATGTCATGGATAACAGATCAAAACTATTTCTTCCTATGTTCATATTAATGATGTGAGATATTTCTTAATTTATTTGATTGTTCTAATGGTAATGAATGATTTCGCTAGTTTATGTAAATGTCTATGTAATTAAGAGTAATAAATGGAGTTCAATTTCATCAAAGCTATCTTTGTGTATTATTTCTGTTGTGATTATAAGTGCTTTATTTCAATGGCTATCTGTTGAATTTGCACAAACTTTCGCAGATATTACTCTTCTTTAAATTCCGCTCCTTGTTAAATTATAATAATTTTAGTTGATGGATGAGGTAGAAGTGGTAAGACAAGAGGTAATAACCTGTGCCTCACTTGTGAAGATTCTACTTGTCAATTATAGGTATGTATCCTTTAGATTAGGGAACTTTCATATTCATGATTTAAATACAAAATTTAACTGGTGGACAAGGCCGCAACAGGTAAAGATTTTAAAAAGTATCTACAGTAGCCGGACTGTTATCCAGGCTGATTCCCTATTCCAAACAGTGAATGATCTAATTGGGATTATTCATTGGGGAGAACCCCTATTGTCGATGCAAGGATTGTTTAGTCATAGTTCGACCCCATCCTCACCACATGCCTTAATAATTTTACCAGATTCATTTTCAACCATGGATTTAAATTTTTGAAAAATACCAAAGGTTTCACTTATATGTTTCATAAAATAAACCCAATATTTTCAACTATAATCATCAATTAAAGTAATAAAATAGACTGCATGAGACAAAGAAGGAGTTTCAAGAAAACCATAAATATCACTATGCATTAGTTGTAATGGTTCTTTAGCACACCAAGCTTTACCTTTATCAAACATTTCCTTATGGTGTTTACCAAGAAAAGAATGGTTTCTACCAAGAACACAATCTTCACAAACACCTTTAGTGGAAGAAATTGAAGGTCAACCATGTACCATTTTAGACATCATTTGCATTTACCATAATTCAAGTGACCTAATCTTTACTGCCATGATTTTTTTAGTTCATTAGCGTGAGTAATATTGGAAAAAAATGTTTATTTTTACATGAATAAAAACCAGTAAACTTATATAATCCAACATTATGAACAACGAGACCAGAAGAAACAATTTTAAATTTTTGTTTGATATATTTTAACACATACTTATCATCCCAAGCTTCAAATTTATAACCTTTCTGACATGCATGATAAATAGAAAGCAAGTTGGTTTGTATTCCTTAAAAAAGAAACAAATCTTCCAAAGTACCATTAAGAACATTATCATTACCAGATCCTAAGATTGAAATATGATTACCATCACTTATGGATACTTTATATTGTATGTTCTTTTTAGTGTCATAAGAATTAAACAAATAAATTAAACCAGTGGTTGTACGGTAAATTAACCTATGATAGGGAAGTTCAAGAGATCACCAACATACTAGTCCCAGGATACAGAATTCAAATGATAAACAAGCATAACAATCATTGTTTCTTTTAATTGAGAAAGAGCTAGGGTTTGAAGTTAAAATACGTACCTGGATGAACGAAGTCTGTTCCAAGCTTTAGAATTCATCCTCAAATCCACAGTCCAGATGATATACCTGCAACACAAAATATACCTTACTCAAATATTTAGACTATAAAAGATGAATAAATTAGCATGAAACTCATATATAAACATAATATGAAAGATTCATTTAACTAAATATACAAAATAGACAAATTGTGTAATGGGAAGGAATAACTATGTATTATAATCATCAATGGTGGCTAGCTATACCTTCTCTGTAACCTGCATTGTTGAAAACTTGATCCTGGGTTCCTTGCTCGTCTTCTTTAATGGTATTTCTCCAACATAACCTTACTCAAAATGGTTCTCCTCCTTCTCAAGGCCCTCTCCTTGTATTTATAGCAAGGCTGAGAAAATAGGCTCGAAAGGTAAATGGTTAAGGAATTTGTGGCAATTAGAATAACTACCATAACTAATATTTTAACCAATCTTTTAATTATTTTTTTCGTGATTCAAGAGATACCTACGGGTATAGAATATGACAACAGACGATTGAATCGCGAGTATAGTGTCAAACAACTAGTGGGTACAACTTTTGGGAAAAAATCGGTGGTAGTCAATGGAAACTCCAGCGAGTGACCTGCGAGTTGACAACTGTAAGAGTCGCGGTTAAGTCTTTAAATAGTTCACAAAAATAGGTAAGCTGGAGAAAATATTTGCAAGGTTCATGTCAAATGCATCTATAGTCACTGAGGCTCTTCCATCCATAAAGTACTTTTGTGTCACCAACAAAGCAGTGTGGTCACAGATGAAGAAGTTCCAATTTGACTAATAACAGATGCCCGCCCCAATGCATGAGGTCAGAAGGTTAATGATGGATAAAATGAATTACAAACCAAGAAGCGGAGGAGCGTGGTAAACACAAGAAAAAAGTCTCAAACAATACCTAAAACAAAAACAAGTCCAGCGAGCAATTACAATCTTGACATAAGGAGATGTTCAGAATGATAGAACATGATCTCCAATACATATCTAGAAATAACGTATATAGCATGGACACTACTATAGTGATGCCAAGTTGCAGAGCATTGAGAGAAATATGGGTCAGTTAACCCATTAAATTCGACATATCGGATAGAGCGGATACACTTAGAGATGCAGGAACATGTTGTGGGTGTTCCCCTGCATGGATCCAATTACTTAAGAAAGTAGCGAGGCTAGTCATATGTTTCTGAGAGGTCCTAGCAGGGCAAGCTGAGGCTCCTGCCTCTCCATAGATAGATGGACACTATTTTGAGGTTGTTATGCCCATTTGGTATATTGATACTTATCTATTACATAGATTGACTAAGACTCGCATATTATATTTTTTTGGACGTATAAGTATATACACTATCGGTTTATTTACATGTTTGCTTTATGTGTGTTGATGGTTTTTTAAATTAATGTGTATGATACAAATTCCAATCAAGTACATAATTTGCATATGCATCATCTAATGAATTGATATTTCTTGAAATATATTGATATGAAATATAATCGAAATATCTTTCAAGTAATCTAACTCTCAAAAACTGATGTAGCAAAGAAATATCTCTATCCCGGTATTCACCCATTAATTGAAGTACAAATAAATGTGAATCGAGCCTTACTTCCAAACATGGAATGTCGTGATGGATAGAATCTCAGAGTAACTCAATAACCGCACTATAATCAGCTATATTATTCGTTGTAGGTCCCAAACAAACACCGCAAGATGAACCAAGTTGGCTTGTAGGTGAGTAAATAACCCAAGTAGTTGAAGCCAAGTTACGAGTGTGACGACTGGCGCCATCAGCGAATCCTATAAAGCACCCGGTTATCATCTGAAAACACAATCGAGAAGACTCATAAGGAAAAACCAAAAAAGACTAACTCTACAAAAAATGTACAACTATAGTACAAGAAAAAGCATATATGCCTAAGCTTAATACTTCTTCAAATAGAGCCCATTTCTAGGCTCTGAGAGCGTAACTCCATCATAATCAATTAATTCATATGATCCCTTATTTAAAAATCTAGACCCAATATAGGGACCAAGCCACATAGATTTGAACTTGCCTGCCCCCAAGGGATCTTTATCTTGATCATAGACCAAAACAAGATCTCCTTTGGAGAATACCCTAGGTTTTACAGACTTGTCATATTGATATTTGACCTGTTTCTTATGAGATTCATTGGAAATGAGGGCATCTCTGCATTGTTCATCCAAATGTTCCAAATGAAGCAATCGTTCTTCTAAAGGAAAAGTATTGGGAAGAAGCTGGATAGCCAACTTTAGTGATGGAATTTCGCATTCAACAGGTGTAATTGCCTCCAACCATTGAACAAGTTGAAATGGTGAAAAAATAGTAGCATTCTTAACATTAGAACGATATGCACAAAGAGTCGGATACAACATGATATGATATTTTAATCTATTAGTATTGACGGTGCATTGAAGAATGGTTTTGAGAGTTTTATTTACTGCTTCAACTTGACCATTAGCTTGTGGATAGTAAGAATACGAATGTTCTTGTCTAAAACCCAGCATAGTGGTCAGCTCCGTCATCATATGGTTCTGAAAATGTCTACCATGATCGATGACAATCTATTTAGGGATGCCAAATATAGTAATGACCTCATTGAATACAAAATAGGATGCAGTTTCACCATTCGCTTTCACAATAGGCATTGCCTCTACCCACTTAGTAAAGTAGTCGAAGGCAACGATAATGTACTGATTCTCCCTAGCAGAAACTGGGTTGCAAGTCATAAAATCAACTTCCCATGTGGTGAAGGAACCTGTTGTGAAAATGGGAGCAGGGTGTGCTCCCATTTTCTTTGTAAAAATATGACATGGATGACAGTGTTTCACAGCTTCCACACAATCTTTGAAGTTGGTGGGCCAAAAATAACTAGCACGGACTATTTTATGGGTTGTTTCCAACCCTGAAAGATGACCCCCATGGGCTCCACTATGACCATCATTCAGTACTAACTTGGATTCATCCAAAGTTAAACAATGACATAATATGAAATCTACCCCCCATCTGTATAACATATCAGAAATAATAAGGTAATTCTTAGCATGGTGCTTGAGTTTTTTGCGTTCTTCCCTAGAAAATTTTGGTGGACACTTCAAAGTCTAGAGATAGATTAAAATGTATCCATACCATAGATCAAAGGTTGAAATGACGAAGATATGTTCATCAAGGAATGAATTATCTTCGTCATCGAACTCTACACCACTAGGAAATTCATAGATAAGTTCTGCAAACACTAGTGACTTATTTGACTCTGTGGACTGAAAGGTAAGATCAAACTCTTGAAGAATGACAATCCATTTATTAAATTTTCCCTCAATGATCCGTCGGGTTAAAACATATTGGAAAGGATTGACCTCCACAATCACCATAGTAGTGCGCAATAAGATATAGTGGCATAATTTATGAACGGCATACACTACGACTAGAGGCAATTTCTCGACGTGTGTGTAATTTAGTTCAGGTGTTAAGAGTGCACGAGAAAGATAATAAATTACATGTGCTTGAATTATGTCATATTCCTGAACCAAAACTATGCCTATGGTAGAATCAGATACGGCCGGATACAGAATAAAATCACGTGTGTAATTTGGTGGGCTCAACAAGGGGGCTGACAAAAGTGTTTTTTTCAAAGCCTCAAATGAGTGTTGATCAACCTCATCCCAAAAGAAATCGGTATATTGTTTAATCAATCACATTAAACCTTTAGTAATATTTGCATAGTTAATGATAAAATGTCTAAGAAAATTGGACATGCCTCGTAAACTTTGAAGTTGTCAGATATTGCGAGGAGGAGGTAATTTGACAATAGCCTCGACTTTCAATGGATCGACCAGAATCCCTCAATTTGACACAATGAAACCTAATAAAGGTCCAGACTCAACACAGAACACACATTTGTTAGGATTTAACTGAATCTTATAATGCCTGCATCGATCAAAAACGAGTCGTAAATGATCTGGATGATCTCTTCTCTTTCGAGATCGTGCGGGTAAATCATCCAAATAAGGTTCAACCACATGTTTGAAATCATGAAAATCAAAGTTCATAGCTCGCTAAAACTAGCTCCAACATTCTTCAATCCGAACAGAATTTTCCTATACGCAAAGGTACCCCAGGGACATATGAAAGTTTTCTTATGTTGGTCTTCAGGTTTGATTTAAGTTTGACTATATCCCGAAAAACCATCCATGAAAGAAAAAAATTAATGTCTGCACGCACATCAATGATTTGATCAATGAAAGGTCTGGGATAGTTGTCCTTAGGACAAGATTAATTAAGTTCTCTAAAATATGTACATATTCGTATGGTACCTTGATTTTTATCAACCGGGACTAGGTTAGACACCCATTTTGTCATGTCGATAGGATAAATGAAGTCGACCATGAGGAGATTTTCAACCTCATCCTTGATGGTCGAAACCTTTCTAGGGTCAAATGGACGGATTCGTTGCCAAATTGGTTTCACATTAGGATATGTTGTAATGATGTGTTCAATGATGGAAGGGTCTATGCCTGGCATCTCTTCATATGACCAGGAAAAAACATCACGGAATTCCTTAAATAGGTTGGTGTACAAACTGATCTCTTCAGGAGAGAAATTTGATCCAATAAAAATGGTTTCCATGAAATTAGATTTGGTGTAAATATTGAGTAGGATAGTTTTTGAAATGTTATCCATATTACATTCAGTGAAAATCCCCTGTTTCATTGAAGAATTAATGAACAAGTCATTGTTTCCACCAGGTCTCACACAGAACTCTCCATTCTCGATCTTGTTTAAATCTAGAAGGAAATAGGATCTGTGATGCATACGTTCCCAAGGTTGATCCATACCTATCATAGCTTCCAGAATAGCTTTATCCGATGGTAAGACAGTGTCTAAACAATCGAAGGAATGGATAGTGTGATGCACCTGCAACAATTAATTAACAAGAATACGTGAAATAGCAGAAATGACAGAACTCAAAATCACTTTTATATTGATCACAGGCCACTTCGAGGGCGCAACCTCCTTTGAGCAAGCTCAATACAAATAACTTCACGGTGCCTTCAATGACCTCAACACACACTTATATACTAAGTCTATGCCCAATACTATGAGTCAAAACCATGGGACATATAATACTACAGGACGACTTACAAAGCATATGCGTCCAATACTATGGGTCAATATTATGGGCTAATATAAACTACGGATCAACAAAAACTATGGGACGACTTAGAAAGCATATGCATCCAACAACAATATACTAACATAGTAAAGAGAAGGGTTGACATAGGTTCCTAACATCCCCTCTCCCTTAGAAAACGTTTTGTCCTCAAAGCTTTGGTTGGAGAAATTGCTGTAGAATCTGAAGGAGTGGTTCCCCGGTAGCATCCTCAGTTTGCATTTCGGGCCACTGACGCCTTTGGAGTGTTAAGGAGGATTGCTTGGAAGGCTGTAGATGAAGAAGAACCCTGTCAACTGCATGGAAAATGTGCTCAGAACGGTGTTGATCGACTTGTTGTTTCCGGCGAATTCTGGCCATGTGAAGATTGTTTTGCAGAATGAGAAGAATCTGATCGCGGTTTCGAAGAACCGAGTCAATTTCCTGAACTAGGGAGCTACTAAGGGTGTATGGAAGAAGAACTGGTGGTGTTTGTCCATAGACTTCTTCATATGGTGTCCTTTGAGATTTGGTATTGTACCACCAGAGTGCTGCTAGGAAATCCATAGAAATAGTTGGCCAAAGCTGTGTAGGGATGGGCAAGGGTTTGATCAATCCCGAAAGGAGTGTCGGTTCCCCCTTGTTGACTTGGAAAGTATCATCGTTAGCCACCATCTGTTGAATTGTCATTTTTAGTCCTGGCCAAAAGAAGTTACATTGTTCCTGGTCATACATTTTGTAGAACCCAGAGTGCCCTATTGATGAAGAAGCATGGAGTTCATAGAAGAGATAGCCATGTTGAACATATTGCAACCAATTTGGAACAAGCAGAGAAAGAGCTGTAAGAGAAACTGGGTCATCAATTGTGCGAGAAGGAGCATATTCCACCATATTGTCCTTACCCTTATTGTAAGTGATCACATAGGGATAACCCATGAGTTGGATAACCCATTGCAGGTGTGTTGGGGAGGAGACCCATTGTTCCAGAAAATTTTCCAGACTCGGGAGATCAGTCTTGATGCATAAATAATTGCCTAATAGGTATGGCTGCCACTTCTGTACTACATGCAAAATAGCCATCATTTCCTGCTGAGAGGTAGATGTGGCTACATTCTTACCGGAAAGGTCTCTTTAAGGCAACAAGCTCATTGGTTCAGCAAAGATACCTACATATCTATCCAAGGAAGTAGTGGAGACTGTTGATGGGTGCATATGAATGGAATTGAGCTGAGCGATGACACCATGTGAATTCTTCTTAAGGATTTTTTCCAGGCGATGTGAACTGATGATGCAGAGAGACCCTGGTTGTAAGCCCCTAAATTTTTGTTGTGCCCCATTGACTTTAAACTGCATCCAAAGTTCAGCAAAATCCCATAAGATGGGGCCAAGTGTGCGTAACCATTGAACGCCCAAAACCACATCACATCCGCCTAAGGACAAGGCAAACATGTCGGAGCATAGGTTATAATCTTCCATAGAGATACGCACATTGCGACACTTCCTCTTGCAAGGTAAGGTGCCCACATTGGCAACCATGACTTCAAAGTTGGAGCAAGGATGGACAAAACAATCAGCCTGTTTGGAAATTCAAGGGTCAATGAAGTTATGAGTGCTACCAGAATCAATGAGTATGGTAAGAGGGAGCTTCTTGAAGTATCCCCTGACCAACATTGTTTGTGGGGTGGTGACGCCGGTTACAGCATGGAGAGAGATCTCAGGTGGGTCGTCCTGAGATGGGGTGTCAACAGGTGGGTGTTGCATGTCGACCGGATCATCTACTGTATCTGTAGCTTCTTCACCAAGTTCTAAGGCAGGCGGAGAATACACATCCAAGAGATAGAGCTTTTGTTGAACACATCTATGTCCCCGAGTGAATTTCTCATCACAATTATAGCAAAGGCCTTTTTCTTGGCGTGCCTACATTTCTATTTCAGACAAATGCTTGATAGGAGTTGGTTGAGGAGCAGGCGTGATGGGAGGTCGTTGGGAACCCATATTTCTGAAGGGAACAAAGGGGGGTTTGGAGCGTTTTTGAGCTGCGATCTTGTCCCCAGCCAACTTAGCCAACCCTAGGACTTCCATCATTGTGTTGGGACAAAACATTTTGACCTCTGAGCGGATTTCATCCTTGAGACCACTGATAAAACAACTCCTGTAGAATTCATCAGACAATCCTTCTGTGTGATTGGCTAGTTTCTCAAATTCCATCTGATACTCTCTCACTGTGCCAGTTTGGTGAAGTTTAGTGAGTGCTCCTGTGAAGTCGTCAAAAGCACTAGGACCAAATCGTGCCAAAATGAGTTGGAAAAAATCTGTCCAGTTTGGCTCGGGATGAGCTTTGATGTACCAATGGTACCATTGAAGGGCTTCCTGTTCCAAATGAAAGCATGCAAGTGGAACTTTCTGAACATCAAAAGTATTATGCAGACTGAAATATTGTTCTGGTCGGTATATCCATCCAGTCGGATCAGTACCATTGAAACGAGGAAAATCAAGCTTCGGCCCACGAAAATTGCTAGAAGCAGAGAACCCGGTGGCTGCAAAAGATTCTGGCTATCTAGTATTGTTCATGGCTGAATGCTGAAGATGGAGGCTGAGAAATTTTTCATCCAGATCTTGGAGTTTGGTTTGGATGGCTGCAAGTGCTTCCTCCATGGTGTGTGCTCCTGCACGGGTGACAACCATAACCAGGTTTTTTTTTTTTTTTGGTGGAATGGGTAGAAAAACACAAACAGAAGATGATTTAGTAAAGGGAAATTATGATTGGGGAAACAATCGGATGGGTAATTGGGGTTTGACTAGATTTTGGACACTATCGAAAGGACAAGAAGGAAAAAAGGGGGATTTCAGAAGCAGGGTGATAGAATGAGAAAATTGGCAGAGAGGGACAAAGAATCAGAAGTCAAAAAGGAACTCTGTGGTAAAATTTGAAGGTGATTGGGTGAAATCTGAGGAAGTTATGGCAAACACTAAAAAAAGACAAATGTGGGATTTCAGGCTTTGGGAAGGGGAATTGAGGAGAGGGTCCTCAAGAATTAAAGATTCAAAATGGGATGTTAGGGGTTCCTCAAAAATTTCAAGGGAAACAGAGTGAAAACAAGGGAGATATGGGGAAAAAACTGAATTTTATACTCCTTTTTTTTTTCTTTTTTTTTTTTTAGACTGGAGCGGCTACGGCTCGAAAGGGATCTGGAACAGCACCGAATGGATTGAAAATGGTTGAATCTGGAACGGCTTGCAAAATGGATCTGAAACGGCGCAGCAGTGATCGACAATAGTTTAGCTGAAAGTAGATATGGACCCTAGGTATGTGCGGCTTCCTAACAGTTCAGGGGTTTCACTCGGCCACCAATGTTGTCTGACGACTTGCGTATTGGGGCAGTACCCCTCACTCCATGGCTCAGGTAAAACTGATAACCGCTTTGCCACAAACGACAGCTCTTGGTTTACCTCACGGGTGGGAACTAGTCAATCAGGTAGGGGTCGTTTCCCTTTTCGCTGGCAGGTCCTCTCAATGGGCCAGCTACTTCAGGGTTCCTGTGGTACTCCTCACAATGAGTTTTAGGGCTTATGCGCAAGTACTTCCCACAGTGAAGCAGATAGGGATTATTCCCAAATCCGAACCTGCAACAGATGCGAAAAACAATTTGGCAGAAATTTCACCCAGTGAGCCCAAGAAAGTGCTCTGATACCAGATGTGATGCACCTGCAACAATTAATTAACAAGAATACGCGAAATAGCAGAAATTACAGAACTCAGAATCACTTTTATATTGATCACAGGCCACTTCGAGGGGGAAACCTCCTTTGAGCAATCTCAATACAAATAACTTCACGGTGCCTTCAATGACCTCAACACACACTTATATACTAAGTCTATGCCTAGTATTATGAGTCAAAACCATGGGACATATAATACTACAGGACGACTTACAAAGCATATGCGTCCAATACTATGGGTCAATACTATGGGCTAATATAAACTACGGATCAACAAATACTACGGGACGACTTACAAAGCATATGCGTCCAACAACAATATACTAACATAGTAAAGAGAAGGGTTGACATAGGTTCCTAACAGATAGATTATATTTCCCATGTAGGTGCATAATCGATATCTGACTCCATGGATACCGAAGGATTCAAAATATAATCTATTGGAAAGAGTTATGTATCTTGATAATTGATTCTTCTTGAGTAAGAAGGATCCAAGGATCAGTTATTTGGGAAACTTTAAATACCTCCTTAGATAACATAATAGAATTACTCATTGAACCAATATAATTGATGGGAGCAGGTAAATCAAAGGTTCCCATCAACGACGAGTACATACCTACTCCTATACTCCCATTGGGTGGACGATCTTGATCAAGCCAAGAGATATTTTAATCCGAATGATTTGTGTTATTTTTCTGGGCAAAGGCAGTTTGGTCAATTGTGACTATCTTTCCTTCATGGGGGAACATAATTACCCGAAAATGGACGAAGGAATGGCTTGTATTGCATATGTCCAACGTCTTCCCAACAACAAATTGTAATCGAGAGAAGCATCAAAAACTTCCACCTCTACTGACACTACGTTTCCCACTAGTTGGATCTCAAAAGAGGGTAAGTTTCCATGTGGATGGAAAGATATCCCATCAAAAGTGGTGAGCAATGTAACCAGGGGTGCTAAATCTGGAGAGCCTAGGGCTTTCCAACAAGAAAAAGACATTACGCACATTCACACGCCTTCATCCACTATTGTTCGTCCAATGGTTTTAGAACCATGGACTAATTCGATTTCCAAGGCCACGTGATAGGGAAACCGGGGTTTGACATTTGACATATCAAATCTAGCCAACATACTTGACAAATCCATATTTCCTATTGATGCTAAAAGTGCATTTCGCTGTGATGGGAAACTTTGCAAAACTTCTAGAGTGGACATAGCACATGGTTTTTGGGCTAGGTCCTCTACAACATAGTAGTTAGGAGCATCCCGTGCATTAGGGTTGTGCATTTCCTATTTATAGACACCTTTCAGTACCTTTGGCATAGAACCAATGGGTCTCTCTATATGAAGAGGAATAGATGACTCGGGGATCTCTTTGTCTTTCAGTGTAAAATCCGGGGTATAATTTTTGGATCTCGTTTGCAATAAAGCATGTGAGTTAACCACATTGGTATAAGATTGATCAACCGGTGTGGCATGTTGAGTGCCCCCAGTATTAGAGCTACGAGAAGTTGGGTTTTGTCCTTTGGGAAAGGATCCTTCAAAACAGCTAGTTTCTTTTGATTTAACGGCTTTTGTGCTTCGTCAATAAGAGGACATTGATGAGTCAGGTGATCGTCTTTACAAATTTTGCAAGGAAACTTCACCTTCTTCTTTTCTCTTTTTCCCTCCTTGACATTTTTTGTAGTTTTGGGATTTTGTTGGTTTCCTTACCCTTTCTTTCCCTTTTTCTTGTTATTGGGTTGCCGAGGAACATTTTGATTTGATTGCACATTTTGTACGGTTTCTTTTTTCGAACGGGAGGATGCAACAATAGTTTCTTATGTAACATAATGCTTTATCGAAATTGCATGGAATTTTTTAGTCAAAGCTTCTAAAGCAGATGAATCAGTTGAACCTACAATACCATCGGCATGTGGTCCAGGTTTAGGTTTACCAAGATCAATGTTTGATCTAGGTGCATCTGGAATAATTTCATAAGGAATCCCATACTATGCATAAATAAAGTCTAGTTGTTGCGTCCTAAAGATGGATTCCTCTTCATAAGTAACCCGAGAAGTTGAGACATTTTAAGATATGCATGGTAACAATGATTTCAGAAACCACTCTAATAAAAACTCGGGGGGAATCTCATCTTTAATGAGGTGTTTCTGTCTTCTCCAATCCTGAATGTGATCAGATATGTGAGTAGATTTATTCTGTCTAAAATTAGATAGAAGGTCTTTGTCGTCATCATACCGAACATGAATTTGGAAATCGTTCAGGAAAATTGTCTCTAAATCGTAGAAATTGTTATAATCTACGGTCGGTAACTCGATATACCAATTGGTAGCAACACTAGTCAAGGTCCTTTGAAAGAGACTCAAATGAATCGAGTCATCATTCAGGGAGTTGGAGGAACACCAGAGATGAAATGTAGTGACATGGTCCCCTGAGTATTCACCATGTTTTCCTTCAAAATTAGGAATGTCTGAAGGGAGTTTGGTTGGGACCGGAGGCCAAGCAGGATTATGGCGCACTGGGTCATTCATTGACTTTGACATATCAGGTAAATTCAAAGTCGCTAAAAAAGGTAAGAGAGGTCTTGTCAATGGAATATGGGTTTGAGGGATCTAGTAAGGAGAAGAACTTGAAACCTTCCCTCCATAAGGTTGGTTGGGGTTTCCCCCAACCATCGGTTGTGATGAAAATGAGTTTTGGAAATTAGTCCACCCGTAAGCTAGTGGGTTGCTCCCTTGGGGTCCACTCCATTGAGGTTGGGTATAAGTACCTCCAATATGAGTTGAAGTTTGAACATTGCCTCCCCCTCCACTAAACAGTGAAAAGGGAGTGTTCCCTATAAGTACATTATATGTTTGAACATTTGATTGTTCTCAATTAAAACCTATAAAGGGGTTGGAACTCGGTAATTGTGCAATGGAAGTGATAGGCATTGAGCCTATGAATGGGGATGAAGGAGCAATATGCCCTCCATGCCAAGGGAAACCTTGAGTGAAAGGAGCTAAGCCAATAGGGTTATCCTGGAACTGTTGAAGAAACGGGGATGAAATGAACGATATGTTAGGTATCCTACTAAAAGGGACATTAGATGTACCACTAGTAGATCCAAAAGGTAAAGAGGTCGAAGCAATCTGATTACTGGGAAAACCTAAGGATCATGTGCTAAAGGTTGGTAAAATGAACGGAGCAGAATATATCTGCAACGAACTTGGTACCGGGGTGTTCACTTGAGGAGGAGAAAAACCTCTTGGCATAATTGTGGATGTAGGAGTCTGTGGAAATCCATATTCGTTCCCAGTATTATCCATGGTATATCCAAACGTAAATCTATACACACTAAACTCAGATAAACCTAAATATACAACACTCACTAACAATGGATCGTCGGGTCCAGTTAATGGAGGGTTAAAGTGACTTCCAAAGTCTTGAGTTGGAAAGTCTTCAACCTCGATGGTCTATGGGACTGCTGAAGTTGGAGTGATTATTTGAGGTTCTCCAGGTGGTTCAGACACACTAGTTGATTCAAAAGAACCACTTATATTTGTTCTATGCCGCTGAGGTTGCGGTGGAGGCTCCACAGTGGGTGGAGGCTCCACAATGAGTGGAGGAAGGTTGCTCAACCTTCGTGACCTACAAGGAGGTTGGTCCTCCACATCTACTAGAAGAAATATTCTGTGCAAAACAACCTAAGGCCTACTAGAACAAAGGTAAGCACATAGCACACTGCTAAAAAAATCCTATAGTAATCCAACCAGGAAAAATAGTTGAACTTCCAATGGAAATTCTGGGATGATTAGGGCCCAGAACGAACAAGTGAAGTGATGAAGAACAATTATTCTGGGTCCATAGTACAGTCACGATGAGGCCAAGTGTTGGAATCACCCAACCACCTTCCCAACGAGCTGCAAAGGATTTTCGCCCGAATCCATCCTAAGTGAAGTGAAAATATCCTTTCATTATCACCTGTGAAGAGCCATAATGGTCAAGATACTAAGGCTACCAACAATGTCAAAAGAGTCTAGGAGGACAGTCGCAGGTCGAACCAACACACATGGGCAGGGTAAATAATCCTGAAATACAAAAGCAAAAAAGTACTAGTGGATCCATGTATGCGTATCGGTTCTGGTAGATTTTTTATTGAAAAGTGGAGGGGTATCCCCAGCTAGTCAATATCACACGACCTCATGCTTAACTCCGGTTTTAGTGGAGCTTCCCCACACACCTTCCGCAAAGGTGGATTTACGTAATAATAGTTCACTATGATTTTGAATTTAAGTGGTTTTGGATAGTTTAAAATGATCTAATCCAAAACCCTATCTTAAGCTAGTTGGTGTATGTTCCCTAGAAATAAAAGTTGTTATTAGATTTTAACTTAAAATATTCTTTGTAGGTCTGTTGTTTACTCAAAAGTGAAGTGAGTGTGTGTGTAAGATGGTTATAACTAAAAAAAGTGAAATGCACATAACAAGATAAAATGCCTTTCACTACTTTTATTTTTGCTTATTGTCTTTCAAAATCAAAAGTTTGCAAATTAAACCTAAAACAACTTAAAAAAAAAAAATTCTTTTTAAAAAATATTAGCATATACAACTAATAACTACTTTGAAAAATGATGCTCTTACTAAGAGAAAAAAGGGCTTGTTCTTTTTGCAATTTTCTTTAAAAATGAAACAAAATAACTATGAACAAGGAAGTAACTGCACCTAAGCCTATAATAAACAGAAACACTACCCTAAAATGAAATCTGAAAATAGCAAGTTCAAGTGGTTTCTTCAACCCATTCAAAGAAGTAACCAACTTTGATAAAAAGACATAAATGGAAACAACCGACTTGAAAAGAAAACTGAGATCTTTTACAATAAATGAAATTGTTCATAAGCAAGTCAGTGATATAAAGAAATGTTCCAAATGTCAACCAAAACAATTTTGAACTCGGTAGACCTAAGTACACCCTCAAATGAGCAAATGGAAACCAAAAAGAATCAACCCAGAGAGAAAAGAGACTCCGTAACAGCCTATTGAAAGGTCCAAATGATCCAAAAATAAGCAGAAACACTCTTTCACAAACAAAGCAGAGACCGAAATTTTTAACCCTAGAAGGAAATCAAATCCTACAGAAAAAACCCCGACTGTAGCTATAGTATCACGCGGGCTACTCGTGGGTAAGGGTAAAATTCATGACTGCAACTAACTATAGATCACAGGTCTGCTTCAAAAAAAATGAAAAATAAATAAAAACTCAAATAAGGACCAAATCTGAGTCTACCTAAAGGTGAAAGCACCTTGTAAACTCTCCCAGAATACCAAAGGACAAATAAAACTGAAGAAAAACAACCCAAGGATTCCCATAGAAACAGAAATAACTCCCCGCGGAGTCGCCAGTTATGTTGTATGGTAAATTAACCTATGCTAGGGAAGTTCAAGAGATCACCAACATACTACTCCTAGGATACAAAATTCAAATGATAAACAAGCATAACATTCATTGTTTCTTTGAATTAAGAAAGTGCTAGGGTTTGAAGTTAAAATACATACTTGGATGAATGAAGTCTGATCCAAGCTTTAGACTTCAATCCTCAAATCCACAGTCCAGATGATATACCTGCAACACAAAAGATACCTCCCTCAAATCTTTTGATTATAAAATATGAATAAATTAGCATGAAACTCATATATAAACATAATATGAAAGATCCATTTAACTAAATATACAAAATAGACAAATTATGTAATGGGAAGGAAGATCTCTGTATTATAATCATCCATGGTGGCTAGCTATACCTTCTCTATAACCTGCACTGTTGAAACCCTGATCTTGGGTTCCTTGATCCTCTTCTTTAATGGTTATTTCTCCAACATAACCTTACTCAAAATGGTTCTCCTCTTTCTCACGGCCCTCTCCTTCTATTTATAGCAATGCTGAGAAGATAGGATCGAAACGTAAATGGTTAAGGAAGTTGTGGTAGTTAGAATAAGTACCATAACTAATATTTTAACCAATATTTTAATTATTTTTTTCATGATTCAAGAGATACCCTCGGGTATATAATATGACAATAGGCAAGTTGCACGCAAGTATAGTGTCAAACAACTAGCGGGTACACCTTTTGGGAAAAATTCGCGGGTAGTCAATGGAAACTACAGCGAGTGACCCGCGAGTTAACAAGTGTAAGAGTCGCGGTTAAGTCTTGAAATAGTTCACAAATATAGGTAAGCTGGATGAAATATTTGCAAGGTTTAGGTCAAATGCATATATAGTCACTGAGGCTCTTCCATCCATAAATTCCTTTTGTGGACCGAAAAAGCAGTGTGGTCACAGATAGAGAAGTGCCAATTTGACTAATAACACCAGTCATGTGATTAGAAGCACCATAATCCATTATCCATTCCTCACACTACAACAAAATAGCCCTTTAGGGGCATTTTTGTCTTGCGGGGGTCTTGGTAAAATCCCCCTTAATTTTTTTTTCAGACATTTGGAGGCGGTCTTCTAAAACCGCCCCTAAAAGTCATGGAAATTGGACTTTTGGGGGCGGTTTCGGGAAACCCCCCCTAAAATCCCAATTCTCATAACTTTTGGGGGTGGTTTGTCAAAACCCCCCCAAAAGTCATGAGAATTGAACTTTTGGAGGCAGTTTTTTTGGAACCCCCCTTAAAAGTACTGAAATTTGACTTTGGGGGGCAGTTTGTCAAAACCCCTCCTAAAAGTCATGCGAATTGAACTTTTGGAGGCCCTTTTTTTGGAACCCCCCTTAAAATTCATGAGAATCTAACTTTTGGAGGCGGTTGTTTGAAAAACCCCCCTAAAAGCCCAATTCTCATAACTTTTGGTGGTAGTTTTTCAAAACCCCCCTAAAAGTCATGAGAGTTGAACTTTGGGAGGCAGTTTTTTTGGAACCCCCCTTAAAAATCATGATTGACTTGAACTCTTGAGGGATGATTAAGGCCTCGCGACATCACATAATCTCTAAATAGTGAATCTAATTTCAACTACAAGTGGGATATGTTGGTAATTTTTAGATCTGTAACACCAAAAATGAAAATTTTCCAGCCAATTTCAACATGCTAGTAATTTTCATTCTGCCATTACCCTTTCTTCTCATTGTTTTCCCCTTTTTGTGAAGGGTGACTCAAGTGGATTCCAATGGACGACAATGGAAACAAGAGAGCATAACATAACACACGCATGCCCATATCGAAGGCCTAGAATATATTTTAAACTAATGAGTTGAGTGAATTCAAGATGCAATTACAGTAATTATTAGACAAAGCGTTCATATGACTAAGTGCATCACCTTGGATAGAACACATATTGGTAGTCAATAACAAGGATGGAATCTTTTGGATGTGCATTGGTTATTCAATGTTAAATAAGGTGACAATTAATCAAGAACAAGTACCTCCTACCCAAATTGATGATCCTCTTTATTAACTTAGATGGGAAAAGGTTTTTTCAAAGTGGGACTCAAGTTTTGGGTATCATCATATGAGAGAAAAGACTCGCGGTCTACATTATGTAATATGTGCCACCACCTGTCGCCTTGTTGTAGACACATGCTGCCTTGTTGTAGACACATGTTAGTGCATACCAGTACTGAATCAATTAACTGCGTGAAGAATGAGCTCTCCACCATCGTCATCGGTGCCTATGATTGGTGATGGTCAAGGAAGAACTTTAGGTTAAAAATGCCCGATAATGGCATGGTTCCGAAATTTACATGTATTGTTCCCAAGGAGTTGTTGTTAACACGAAGATTTGGACCCAGTCTAATAAAATACAAGGAGACGGAATTTTAAAGTTAACCAAAATTTAAATACATTGGTCAGGGTCGATGCTATATTCAACTTCATCAATTTCCATGTGTGCCTTAAAACAGTGAATGGAGATGTCTTTCACCAAAATCTTGATTCCACTTTGATCCTTATTTGTTGCGCCATCGAATAATCCCATGGGTGAATTACCAAATAAAATTGATCGATTTATCAAAAATTTTACTTTGTCTGCACCTGGATTATGACAAATTCTACTGATACTTTAATAATCCTTCTCCCAACCTCCTCTAGGTTCTGTCTGTATCCTTAAAAAAGAATGGCATTCATTAAAATACATAAGCCCCATGTGACAATAAAAAAAATTTATTTTACCTTGGGATTTGTTAAAAACCAGAGCTTTAAATTTTCTTAAAGGGGTTGCAGATGCCAATTATTTTTTACTTGAAGAATGTTACAAATAAAAGTCCAAAGCTCCTGAGTAATGCTGCAAACTATTGCAATATTTTGTATGGTCTCCTCACCGCTCAAACATAATGGATAGGTTGAAGGTCCAATTCCACCCCTTTCTCTATAAATATCCCCTGTTAAGACTTTATTTCGTAAGCAAAACCACATAAATAGAATTGATTTTGGAGGATCTTTGATTTTCCATATCACTGTATACCACCACTTCAAATCATCATTCTCATAAAGATATTTAAATGCATTATAGGCCTCTTTTACTGTCTGCACAATCCCTTCTATTTTGTTTCAAGTCCAAGCCAACCTATCTGGTTCTCTAGACAGAGTGATCCCATTTTGGTAAATTCCCTATATGTATGTATTCCATTCACTGGCTAGAGTTCCTATGAATCCGAGATCTTATGCAAATAGCCAAATACTAGAACTTGTCAAGTTGGAGATATTTGTCTTATGTATATATGCAAGATAATAAAGGCTCTGAATGTGTAGGTGTGGTAGCAGTTATTCTGATAGTATAAATCTAGATCCTCCACCCAGAAAAGGATCCAAGCCTAAAAGAACTCTCGTACCTGTACCAACCTTCCAAGCAATCCACTGCTTAACCACAAGTAGTGTAATCAATATATGTTTCCAGATAATGGATGCTATTGGGAAAGCAAAGTGATTCTTCGACCTCAACCATGATACAACATCAACTCCTTTCAAATATTTCCTTCTCATAGTGACACTCCAAATACCATCATGAAAAAGTGCCCTCCACAGTGATTTGGTAGATAACTAGGGCCTTGTTAAAGAGATTGAGATCTATGATTCCCTAACCTCCCTTATTTTTTTGGCTTTTCTATTTGACTCCATATTGCCAAATTGTAACCCCCTTGAAAGTCCAACTGGTTGTCACAACACAGTTCCATGCATGTCATACAAACTTTTAGAAAAAAATATTTAGCTCTAACATGATCCAGTATAGTCTCTTGAAGAAACACAACATCAGGTTTAACTGTAGACAAAATCTCCTTGAGGGCTAGCATCTTGGACTAGGCAACTACAATCCCCCTAATGTTAAGAGAGATTAAGACTAGCATTAAGGAACCCTCATATCAGGGTTCAATGCTCTAAGTTTCCCAGAAGGAGAAGGAACAGAAACAGGATAATTTAAAGAAACCATTATGGGGTTTGTTGCCAACCCTCCCTCAACAACCCCCATGTATTTTTTCCTATTAGTGGATTTGTTTTTAGGCTTCTTCACGATGGTGAAATTTGCAATATCCACAAGGCCAACTCCGTCTACAAAGGAGTTATAGGTCTAAAGAGGCGCTTTATTAATAAGAACTTCTTTGTATGAAAGTTCTGAGGGTTTGGTAAACAAATTTGTATCCAATGGAGGGGGAGAATCCAAGGTGCATTCACTATGTAAATGAGGGGTGTTGTGAGGTCCCTGAGGAGAGGTCTCAGTCAAAATAGGGATTTTGGGATTTGTAACAAACAAAAGTTCTATCGATGAGGGGAAAATCAAAGGAGGGTTTAATGAGATGACAGGGTTCAAATGAGAAGTAAAGGGATGGGAATTGTTAAAATTTTCCAAGACAATTTCCCATAAACCCTAAAAAATATCGACCAGCCACTCCTCATTACTACTTAGCAAAAGAATATCTTATTCAGTTAAAGAAGTACTAAATAAATTTAGAAAGAAAATATTTAACTTACCAATGAAATATTCAGTAGAGGGGAATTGACTGGGAACCTCCATCTGAGCATTCTGAGTCCTCCCATTTAAGTCTTATTCTCCCGCTTCTAAAACTAACTCCAGCGATTGAGCCTCTCCAACCACTCAAGGACAATTTGTTTTTATACGGCCAGTGGATCTTCATACATGACACCGAAATGGTTCTCTCCAATACTCTAGGGTTTGAATGAAGGACCCCTTTTTAGTGACAATCTCAACTTCTTATGGCAGTCCTAGGTCCATGTCAAACTCCACTAAAAGCCAGGCCATGCATTTTTTATTCCACCTTAGGTCCCTTTCATCAAAGAAAACAAATCTGCCAACAACATCTCCTATCTTTCTCAAAACTGTTAGATCCTAGTATTCAATGGGGAGGTCAGGCATTAGTATCCATAAGCATCTCTTTTGGAAGAACATTGTAAAAGGGTTGAAATTACCCGGAGACCAATGCTTAACCATAAGCACCCCTCTGTCTATAATCCAAGTTTTTTCTGCAACTTTTTCCAAATCCTCCGCTGACAAGAAGTGGAAATTAATCCAATAATTGGATAGTAAATTGAACCGTGGCCAGTAGCCCAAAACTTGTTTCTATTCAGTGGAAATCCAGTTTTTTAGTTATAGCCTTTGTCACCCAGAGGTAAAAAAAATTTTTCCATTGCAACGTCTTTGCCGAGGACAAAAGAGGGTCGAGTTTGTCTTACCTTCATAAACTTATTGATCTTCCTCTTCTCTTGAGTAGCCGATCCAGTATGTTTCCTTGTAGAGAATGATTTCTGATCTCTCTTAGCATCTGAAAAACTAGGATGAGACTCCACCAGAGGAAAGTTTTTCAGAGCACTACCTCTAGTTTTTAAAACCTTCTCTGTTGCCTTCACGCCTAAACCCATGCCTTCTGAAGGGATACTAGGTTTTTTGCTTATCTTTGTGACAACTAACCCTTCGCCACTTGTGTTGCCATCTAAAATCTGCGTTGACAGGTCATTTGGCTGATGTGGTGGTCCTACTTCAGCAAATCTATCCAGATCTGAAAGGATTGAGGGCCCACATGTTTGGATTATTCTCTTCTTGTACTCCTCATCCGAAATGAAGATCCCTTCCTCTTCCCAAAGGGCATCCTCCGCCTTCCATTCCACCTCTAACAAATACTCCATTCTTCCACATATACACAACTAAATGGACAAAGTCTTCATGCACTTCTAAAACACCAGAAAATGCCAGAAAAACCCTGAAGGGACCTGAAAATCTTTTGTACTGGATGCATCCTCCATCGCTCCACTCAGTTCTATAGTGGAATCATAATTATTTTATTAAACAATGTATTTAATAATTTTTTGAATTTAGTAATTTTTTTGCCAATCCATATAAATGTATTTTAATATGTTATGTGCATAGCAGGCTTCAAATTTGAAGCCTTCAGGGCCCTTCAGAAGCCATTTTACACGTCATAGAAGGCCACTTCAAATTTTACCATGCAAAAAAAATTAATTTCATGGTAAGCCCTTCAATAATTAAATTAACCACTATTGTTTAAAATTGCAACATAAGGGTAGCTTCAAATTTCACCCATCAACAGTTTTCAGTGGGAAATTAGGAATGCGGCTACTAGCTAGGTGACTTGGGAGTGGGACTCGGTTACTCTCCAATATCCACGTTTTCGATCATCCATGGATCATGGACCATTGGGCCTCTAATAATATCATTGACCAACATACGTGGACGGGCTTACACTGAGCAGCCCATGGCTTGAACGCTTCCAAGTTCTCGTGTTTGTAGCGAGAGCTTACGTGTTTAACAAATTTAATGGCATCAACAAATTTATTAAACCTGGTTGGTGGCTCATACGTGTTGTTGGCAGCGGGCTTACTAAGTTACCAGTTATCACATACCAATTCATGAATGTTGGCTCTACGATTTAATTGAGTATTCAATGTATAATATATTATGTTAATGTGCCCCAAATTTGGCATTTCACACAAAATCCACAATCCAGAAACTTCTTGTAATGTTGCAGGTTGTTGCTCCCGCCCGTGGCCCTACTTATAGCCCCGTGTTTTCTTTGTTGTATCAATTTAATCCTACTTTCTACAACTCCCAACCTCACACCATGTGTTTTCTTTGTTGTATCAAGTCAATGCTCGAATTCCATGCCTCCATGGATCCAACCATCAATATATAATATTACAGGAATACAAACAATCTTTTTCTTATACCCCTACTCCACTGTGGTTGAGATACTTCCAAGTTCCACCTACCCTATCTCCTCCAGTCCTCTAGGAGAGTTTTCGGAGTGAAGCTAGCAAAGCCAGCCTACCATAAAAAAATTTAAAGAAATTCATTTTCTTTGAGGAGCTCAACTTCAAGGCTGACTAGATTGCTGACATCCTATGAATTTACAGGAATGTACATCATTTTATCCATTCATGATCGCATCATTTATTTAAAAATTTTGTTATTTGATTAAAATTCTGTAACTTCAAATTTCAAACGCAATATTATTATTTGAATGAAATTTTGTTACTTCAAATGGGCCTTGAAGGATTCAAATTTGAAGCCTGGACCCGACACTGGGTTTGTCACAAATCTCTGTCAGAGGCTATTTAGAACGAAATTTATCAATTCCCAATTGTAGCAACAACAAAAATTGCTTATTTCTTCGTATGTCATGTGTATACGCATATGAATTGAATCTCTTAAGAATTGAATCTCTTAAGAATTTAGCTACCCTTTAAATTTCGTAAAATGGAGGGGACAAGGAAGACCATTGTTTTCACTCTAAAACTGAGTGCTTCCCCATTTAGCTGCCACTAGACATGATTGCATCCCTACGGGAAATAGGTGTGCGCAATGCGCCCCCCAACTTTACCAAAAAGACCGGGGATTTGGGGAAGTTCCCACTCTACCAACCTCCATGCATCTAGTTAATGAGTCAGAGAAAGAATCCATACTTTGTATCTAAAACTGTATTACATGAGCTATTTTCCCGAATTGCTCAGTCATCGAATCAACACCTTGCTCTAGTACACGGTTTAAGATTCTTGGTATTTATTAATATGAAGACCACCGATGCTACTACACTTACAATCTGCGTTCGACTGTATGAACTGGGACAAAAATGTTTTTGTAATCTTGATTTTTAGAATGACAGTGCTACTTTACCTTTTGATTTTGTTTCCCTTGTTGGTTGGTTCTGGAATAAAACATGAACTTCAAACATATAACAAGAACTTCAACCATCTATGCATCTCCTCTATACTTGGTCTACCTATGTTTTACTTATGCTTCGCAACCCATCCTTTACTCCATCATACCACAGATTTAGTATTTATAACAAGATCTAGGGGGGGGCTATAAAGAAGAAGCATGTAGGGTCCATAATTATCTATTGAGAACAAAATTTTCCTGGAGTCGAATAGTTCTCTTTTCTCAAACCATAACATAGCATGTAACATGTAAGGAGTGCTTAAACTTATTCTATCCCAAGTACGTGTGGCATTTAGAGTGTTGAATGAAAAATTAAAACATATATTGTTGTCATTGGCATTCAATTCTGCCGTAGGGTACACAATTAGAGTGACAAAGAAACTTGGTATTAGTTTTCAACCCAATCCAACTTCTTTGTTGAACTGTTCTCTCTAATATACTTGCGTGAATGAGGATTATAAATGGCAACACAGTTGTTTGATAGAGGTGCATGAAAGTGAATTATGGTCCTCAATTCAACAAAGTAAAAGAAAATTACCATTCAGATTCTTTCCCTTCACCTTTTTTACTGCCTTTCTACCTACATCTCTATTGTTCACTAATTTAGCAACAAATACAGACCAAACTCAACGTCTAATGTTTTTGGCTTCTGAAACAATTTCTTCCTTTTTTTGCTTACATTATCATTTTTTTCCATTGTTAAGTAGGCTAGAATTTATATTAGTTTGAAGAACGATAGTGATTTACAAATATTGAACTTTTCCAAGAATAAGAATCATGTTTCTTTTAGAAGAGTTGAAGAACCCAATTCTTCATCGATCTTGTATTGTTCGAAGCATCCTAGGAACCCATTTTAAGAGGTATTAAATATTATTATACTGGTTAAAAGTTGGATTGGAATTGAGCTAGCAAGCTAATTGTAGCTAATGCAAAAAAAAGAGATCTATAAAATTAGTTATGGCAATTCACACTGAACATCTGGAAAGTGGATTTTCTATGTGTCTCCTAAGTTATGTTTCACTAATAAATTCCTCATGTTCAAGCAGATCATGAAAGAGTAAAATAGTATCAATTTTGGCTGTAAGGATGAAAGTTGTATTGGAATGGGTTTAGCAAGATAACTGTATTACTATACTGGTTAAAAGTTTAAGAGGCAAGATCAATTTGGGAAACTGCTAAGATGGAAAAGGTGGCATAGTGGCCTAGAGACTAAGCTGCTAGATCGGGGTGAAATATGGTTGTGTTATATGACATATATAATGTTCAGTGCTGCTATATCCACTGCAAAATAAAGCCTCTCCACTTTACTACGTCAGTAAACATTGAAATTTTGATGTACTAGTACATTTTCAAATGAAAAGAATAACTTATTTTTACATGGCAACATTGAAGGGTTCAATATCTCATAGCCCTTCAAAGTGAAATGGGACCCCACCCTTCAAATTTGATCCCTAGTTCCTAGCCTTGTCCTAAATGTCTAATTAACTTTTTCATTATGGGAATGAATTCAAAATCAAAATGATGTGCCTAACCTTGTCCTAAATGTCTAATTAATTATTTTTTCATCATGGGAATGAAATCAAAATCAAAATCATGTTTAGGAATCCTGTGCCATCATTTGGAATAGTGGTTCCCACCACTCCATTTTGTGATACTTTTTTAAGAAATTGGTTCAATCCCGCACTATTTGGACAGAATGGTTCTATGAGCACTTGTTCTATGAGCGATTTGGACATACTGGCTACTAGTTCGCGATTTGGACAGACTGGTTACTGGTTCGCGATTTGGACAGACTGGACAGACTAGTTCCCCAGCACTTGGTCAAATTGGTTCTATTACGAGCCATTTCAATATAGAGAGGTAGTGAAAATAGATCCCGATTTCTTCTTCTATTGTTCTCGTTAGACCACCTCACCTCCAATACGTGAGAGCTAGTGCATCTTCTCCAGCTCTTAGAAAAAGAGTTTTATCTCTATTTATTTCTTTTTCAGTGAATGTAGTAATAGCTCTAGGAATCATCCTATTTATTTCTTAGAAAAAGAGTTTTATCTCTATTTATTTCTTTTCGTAGTATCATTCATCCATCACACTCTCTGTATGAGCACTTGGTATCCTTCATCCATCACACTAGACACAACAAAATGCATCGTTCGGATCTAGGACTGGCATCACCATAGACGATAGCACTGGGGCCAGCTCTCAAACTAGGGGATCCATTTAATTGGCATGGTAATTGAAGAACCTTGAAAGGGCAAGGTATGTCCTCATATTTTTGTGCAATCTTGTTTATTCTAATCTAGTTTTAATGATAAATGCCTCGTTGATATTTTCCTATGGTGCTTCCTTTCTCTTGTCATGCTTCCCCTTCTTTTACACATCTCATATATTCTATCACTTCTCATAACAATACTTATCCTTTATAATGGTCATCCAAAGTATGATGTCCATGAAGCCAACCACCCTAATTCGAATGAACTCTTCAAAGGCCAGAACAACCATCGTTTGACATTAACACTTCAACCATATGCATTCCTTTCTGGATTACATCCCTAGGTGGGGAAATAAGGCCATTAGGAAAAGGAAACTAATTTATGACACTCAAGTCATTTACCCAACCCAACTACTGTTAGGGTTAACCGTAGCTATGAACCATATAAATCTTCAGGAAATCTTTTGACTAGACAAGCCATGGAACTCCTTACCATTTCTCTACAAACACTAGGAATATACCCTTTCTTCAATAAATAGTCCCTCAATCATACTTGAAGGCCTCTCATTTCTTTGCTTAATATTCCTTCAAGAACCTTCATCCCTCTTTGTGTTCTATGTGTGTGCAAAAGGGGTCCAATCTGTTTTTTGCCTTCATGATCAACTCAATAGACCCATCTCTTTTCTCTTGAGCATTCATTGAGGAAAATTCTATAGGGATTGCAGGTAGGTTCCTACCACCCTGGCCTATATTCTCTTTTGCACCCTTCCCTTTCTCTTCTTAGCTTCAATATCCACCCTTCTTTAGCTCTCTCTAGATACTCAAAGATTCGAATGAGGATGGTTTAGAATCTAGATGAACGGGAGAGCATAGTCTAGGAACACACAAATTGAGTCGACGGCTAAAACATGAATGAATGGATAAAAATGTGCATAGATGGCGATGAATGAATGGATGAATGAATCATAACGAGCAAATGGAATGGTTAGTCCAAATATTGCACGGAGAGAGTGCACGAAGATAGAGGTGGTTCAAATTCCCACAAGGTTCAAATTTTTATGGATATGGTGTCTCTTACACTCTTCATGGACTTGTACTCAACCCCCATGCTCTCATAACTATGGAAGGTGGACTTCTCCTCCAACCACCACCTACACTTAATGATTGTCAATAGAGGTTTTTAACAAGGCAAATGGTGAAAATATGAAGGCTATGAGACTTAGGCTTTTTACCATTGTTTCTCAACCTCTTGGTTTTTTCCATTCCTCTTCTCCTATAGTGGACTCATAGATCATCTCATGCCCTTAGCAACCAACCTTGTAACTTTGAATTAATTTTGAAATAATATCTACACGACATTGAAAATTTCATGGTTAATCTACCTCATGGTATATCAAAAGAATAGTTACAAAAAAAACATACCTAGGGATTCACTAGTTGGGCCTTAGCTTTCAACTCTACATTTATATCCCATCATTATATCCAAATATTTACAATGTGACCCAAAATATCAAAACAATCAAAATGATAATATTACAATTTAAATATTATCTTTAACTAGTCCAAACCATAGCTTCTCTATCTAGGATAGCAAACATGGGAGAGACAACTTCTAATTATCTACATCAGAACTAGTTAGAGCCTTGCAATGCTTCCTTCCTCCATGAAACCTAGATCCTTAATATATCATGTGTTGTATCTATGATGATGAAACAACATAATTCTTCCTAAAAGGGCATTGATGACCACCATGCTGAATAACCTTTGCATTGATTTTCGAAGGCAAAGCCACTACCTTTCCATCCTTTTCTAGATTAGAGGAAACCCTTGATTTGTTACCAACTTTGAAATTATTCTTCAAAAACCTAGTTGTTTATGTTTCTTCTCCTTTTCTTCCACCAACCTTTGTTAATTCATTATTCTTTCCTGGATTTGTTGTTGAACCTATTAATACCTTCATCATTCTCTAAAACCCTTAGTACCTTCATCATTCTCTAAAACCCTTCTCCTCGAGACTTTGATATATTGTGTGGGTTTGGACCACAGTTTTTAATCACAATAACTATAGGACAAAACATATAATGTCGAGGGAGAGATTGTTGGATAGGAAACAAAAGTAGCAAGTGCACTACATAGTGGTACAATGGATGGTTGTGAACCCTTACAATCTCGACTTTCTCCCTTCCTTGGAAGACTATGTCCAAGAACAAGTATCGTTTTTTTCTTTTTCGGGTTTGCATTGAAATGGGTTGTTGGTGAGAAAGTCCTATTACCAAACGCAAATAACCAAGAATATTTTGTTTTTTTACGTTTTCTTCAATCTCTGTTCAAATATATCTGGATCTGTGTGGAATATCTGTTTTGATCAATTACTATTTGGTTCTTAAGCAAATTTGGATTTGGTAAGCTTTGTGTTTATAAACTAGTTCAAACCTGTTTTTCTCTCCCAATTAGGGATCACAAATGTCCTTTTGAAGATTGGGGAGGCTTGTGAAAACTTATGAAGTATATTATTTGTTATAAAATTTCACATGATTGTTATAAAATTGGAATTGAATATTGATTTTTCATGTGGTTGATTACCGATACAAGCTTTTTTTTTGTTATTTAGGTTGTGTACAAGTGAATACATGGAGGTAAGTGATTGTATGTGCTTTAACTATATCATTCTTTTCATAACATTTCCATGCTCAACATATTATCTTGTACTTTAGTAAGATTCTAATAGGCTACAACCAAGTAATACTCTAATCCATTTGAGAAAACATAGGGAAAACAAATTATGACACGAAATCAAAGAAGTCTGATTATGGAATCTAAAAAAAGTATCTTTAAGAAGGATAAAGTGGGGAATACAGGAACATGAACCTCTACAGGTAAAGATTTAGAAAAATATCAGTTTATTTTCTTATGCAATATAATTTTTATTTTTATTGTATGGCGATGTTATACATATGTCTATTAACGTTTATTTCTATAGTGACTAAGAAGAGGAAGATCCAACAAGAGGAAGCTCCAAATTGCCTTTGAATGATTGTAATATTCCCAATAATGAAAGAAATGACGTTGAAGAGATACTTCCTTCTTTTCAAGAAGAGGGGCAACAAGAAGAACACAGTATGCGCATTAATTATTAGACTTTAACTTTGTGATAACTTTAAATTTTTCTATTACTCATTCCTTAACACATTTACAATTCCTTCTTCTATAGATGATGTTCACGAGTAATCATGCCAAGAAGATATTAACATAGAAGGGGATGATCCCTCTACACATGCATCAGTTGAGACGATCAAGAAGAAGTGTAGAGGACCAACAAGATGTGTAGACATCAATAACTTGGAGGCTCCACTTGAAATTGAAATTAATGAAAGGAACCAACGAGTTGGTCCAAACTTTGTGAAGCTATCGTCTTGTTGGTTGTGGAGCCAGATCTTCCAGTCTCATAGGATATATTGTCTTATCCATGCACCCCGAAGGACTATACACCCATTCTACATTTTTAGGGGGCTGTTTTGTGGGCCCATGGTTTTGGGTATCCCGTGGTATTTTTCCCATTGTATTTTCCCCATAAAAGAAAGACTTTGTAATATGGTTAGGGTTGATGTATTAGGTTTTATGCATTGTAAAGATCTCTAAGATCAGGAGAGAGACTGTGAGACAGTGAAGATGAAGTGTAGCGGTTGTGCTGCAGGTTGTATCCATTCACCTTGCTGGACGGTAATAATAATAAAGACTGGCAAATTTAGCGTGGACGTATCCCAAGTTGGGGTGAACCACGATATATCTGTGTCTCTCTTGTAATGTGTGTGTGATTATATTTGCATTTTTGTTTATTGTTATTGCTCTGCGATCCTTTTTTTCTAACAATTGGTATCAGAGCCAAAGGTCTATTTGGCAGATAAACCCACAAGAAGCTAGGGTTTCTGGTTCGAGTGGGAGCAAGGGCAGAAAAAGGAAGGTTTAAGGTCAAGAAGTTTAATGGCCAAAACTTCTAGTTATGGAAGATGCAAATGGAGGACTATTTGTACTAGAAGGATCTATTCCTACCGTTGGGAGGAAGAGCAAAGCAGTTGATGGCCATGAAGGACGAAGAATGGGAGGTTCTTAACAGAAAGGCTCTTGGAACAATACGGCTGAGCCTGGCTTCGTCGGTGGCTTTCAATATCTCAAAAGAAACGAAAATGGAGGGTTTGATGGGCACACTAGGTAAGCTATATGAAAAACCCTTAGCCTCCAACAAGGTATTTCTAATGAAGCATTTATTTAATATGAAGATGTCTGAAGGTGGATCTGTTACTGATCATTTAAATGAGTTTAATATGGTTACAAATCACCTATGTTCTGTAAGTGTGAACTTTGATGATGAGGTTAGGGCTCTTCTAGTCTTGTGTTCATTGCCAGAAAGCTGGAATAGCTTGGCCATGGCTGTAAGTAACTCTGTCTCTGGTTCAAACACCTTGAAATTTGATGATGTTATCAGTGTTATTCTTAGGGAGGAAATGCGAAGAAAAAGCATAGATGAGACATCAGGTAATGTGTTGACCATGGAGAGTAGGGGAAGACAAAAGGAGAGAGGAAAGAACCAAGGTAATCGTGGAAAGTCTAAAACGGTAGATCCAAGTCCAGACTGGGAAAAATAGAGTGCTGGAACTGTGGAAAGAAAGGACATCTGAAGAAAGACTGCAGATCTCTAAAGAAGAAAGGAGATGCACAGAAGGAAACTACCCAGGAAGCAAATGTAGCAGGTGATGTGTTACAAAATGCTTTGATTCTTGCATTAGATAATACTAGTGATTATTGGGTAGTAGATTTAGGAGCTTCATGTCATGCTACACCCCATAGGAAATACTTTCATGAGTATGTTCCTGGCGATTTTGGACATGTTTTATTGGGTGATGATGAGCCATGTAAAATTGTTGGAATGGGTAAGGTATGGATAAAAGTTAAGAATGGAACTGACTCGTTGTTGAAAGATGTTAGGCATATTCCTGCTATGAAAAGAAATCTGATCTCAACAGGGCAGTTGGGAGATAGCGGCTGTCTATCTACATTTGGAGAAAAGTGGTGGAAGATCACTAAAGGATCAATGGTGATAGAAAAAGGAGACAAGAATAGATACACTATTGTGGCATCATATGCTTGCCCACATGAGTGATAAGGGGATGCAGATTCTCCACTCAAGGAAGTTGCTTCCAGATTTGAAGCAGGTAAGTTTGGAATTATGTGAAAACTGTGTTTATGGAAAATAGAAGAGGGTCATATTTATCAGGGTTGGGAAACAGAAGAAGAATGGAAATTTAGAGCTAGTGCATACAGATGTATGGGGATCGGCTCAAGTACAATCTCTTGGTGGCTCTCATTATTATGTTACATTTATTGATGATGCAACTAGAAAAAATTGGGTTTATTGCATTAGACAAAAATCTGATGTGTTTGCTACTTTTAAGAAGTGGAAAGCTTTGGTTGAGAATGAGACAGGGAAAAGGTTGAAGTGTCTCAGATATGATAATGGAGGTGAGTACTGCGGAAAGGAGTTTGATAGTTACTATTCATACCATGGGATTCGCAGAGAGAAGACAGTCCTAGGAACACCATAAGAAAATGGTGTGTCCGAAAGGATGAACAGAACGATCATGGAGCGTGCAAGGTGTATGAGACTACATGCAGGGTTGCCCTTACAATTTTGGGCGGCTGCTGTAAATATTGTTGTTTATTTAATAAACAAAGGACCTTCAAGTGCTTTGGATGGTGGTATTCCAGAGGAGGCATGGACAGATAAAAAGGTAAACTACTCATTTCTGAGAAATTTCGTTCTGAAGCATTTGTCCATATTGATAAAGAAAATAGAACAAAGCTTGAAGCTAAATCCAAGAAATGTACCTTTATTGGATATGGGGTTGATGAATTTGGTTATCGCTTATGGGACTATGAAAATAAAAAAATCATCAGGAGTAGAGATGTGATATTCAATGAAAATGTCATGTATAAAGATCAGTTGCAAGGAAAGAAACAGGAAAAGGAAACCACATAGTACATAGTACTTGATGAAATTCAAGAAAATGAAGTTCCAAAGGTGCTAGAAAATCAAGAACAACAGCAAGTACCTGAAACTCCTGCAACTACAAGAATATCTACTAAGTTAAGTAGACTCCCTGAACGATACTCTCCTTCAATGTATTATTTGTTGATGACTGATGCTGGTGAACCATAATGTTATGAAGAAGCAATGCAGGTGGAAACTAGAAAGAAGTGGGAGCAAAGCATGAATGGGGAGATGGACTCATTGGTAGGAAACCAGACTTGGGATCTGGTTCAGTTGCCTGCTGGTAAAAGATCATTGCAGAACAAATGGATTTACAGGATGAAGGAAGAAGGAGGTAAGAAGTGGTACAAGGACAGACTTGTTGTAAAGGGGTTTGCACAGAAGAAAGGTATTGATTTTGATGAAATATTTTCTCCTATTGTTAAGATGACTTCAATTAGGACTATCTTAAGTCTAGTGGTGGTAGAATATTTGCATCTTGAACAGTTAGATGTAAAAACAACCTTTCTCCATGGGGATTTGGAGGAAGAGATATATATGCAGCAGCCACAAGGGTATGAGGTCAAAGGTAAGGAGAACTTGGTATGCAGGTTGAAAAAGAGTTTGTATGGCTTGAAGCAAGCTCAAAGGCAGTGGTATTTAAAATTTGACAGGTTTATGACAGAACAAGGTTATAGTAGATGTCATTCTGACCAGTGTGTTTATTTCAAGAAGCTATACAATGAAAGATATACTATCTTGTTATTGTATGTGGATGACATGCTTGTTGCAGGGTCTAACATGTAGGATATAAATGTACTCAAAAGGAAGCTAGCTAATTCATTTGCGATGAAGGATTTGGGTGTTGCAAAGAAAATCCTTGGTATGAGAATAAGAAGAGACAGGAAAAATTGCAAATTGACATTGTCTCAAGGTGAATACATACAAAAGGTGTTGGAGAGGTTCAGAATGCAGAATGCAAAACCCGTTAGTACACATTTGTCCATCCATTTCAGTCTAAGTAAGGAAATGTGTCCCAAGACACAGGAAGAGACAGATTACATGTCCAAGATTTCCTATAAATCAGCAGTTGGCAGCTTGATGTATGCCATGGTGTGCACAAGACTAGATATTGCACATGCAGTGGGAGTTGTGAGCAGATATATGAACAATCCAGGTAAAGAACATTGGAGAGCAGTACAGTGGATTTTCAGGTATTTGAGAGGTACCACCACTCAGGCATTATGTTTTGGAGGTTCAGACACTGTTCTATAGGGATATGTTGATACAGATATGACAGGTGATAAGGATAGAAGGAGGAGCACCACACGGTATGTGTTTACTGTAGGTGAAACAACAGTAAGCTAGATTTCGAAACTGCAGAAGGTTGTTGCACTTTCAACAACGGAAGCAGAGTATGTTGCTATTACAGAGGCTAGTAAAGAGATGATTTGGCTGCAGAGGTTTATGGAGGAAGTGGGTAAGAAGAAGAAGAATAGCAGGTTGTATAGTGACAGCTAGAGTGCCATTCATCTTGCAAAGAACTCATAATTCCATTCCAAGACTAAACATATACAACTCAAGTACCATTTCATATGCTATGTTCTGGAAGATGAACTATTGAAGCTGGAAAAGATACATACTAGCCAGAATCCTACAAACATGTTCACAAAGGTAGTGACCAGAGAGAAACTGAGTCCTTACTCACTTTCAGTTGGCCTTCTAGCATGAAGGTGAAGAGGAGAAATTTGCCAAGTCCAAGTCCAGCAAGTGTAGCGATAGTGGAGTTGCTATGATCAGTCTCCAAGTGGGATATTGTTGGTTTTGGAGCCAGATATTCCAATCTCATAGATGATATTGTCTTAGCCATACACCCCGAAGGACTGTACACCCATTATGGGGCAACGCCCCCAAGAAAAAAATTTGGGGTTGTTTTTGCCAGCTGTTTTGAGGGCCCATGGTTTTGGGTATCCCGTTGTATTTTTCCCATTGTATTTTACCTATAAAAGAGAGACATTGTAATACAGCTAGGGTTAATGTATTAGGTTTTATGCATTGTAAATATCTCTAAGATCAGGAGAGAGACTGTGAGATAGTGAAGAGGAAGTGCAGCAGCTGTGCTGCATGTTGTATCCCTTCACCTTACTGTACGTTAATAATAATAAGGACTGGAAAATTCAGTGTGGACGTAGCCCAAGTTGGGGTGAACCACAATATATCTTTGTCTCTCTTGTAATGTGTGTGTGATTATATTTTCATTTCTGTTTATTGCTATTGCTCTGCGATCCTGTTTTTTCTAACAATTACTAGGTGTACTTTCTAGGGAGATGGTTCCAATCACATATTTTGATTGGCAAAAGGTTCCAATTCCACTAAAGGATGACTTGTGTAACATCATCAATGTGAGTATTAGAACTTTGTATATTTTTTCTCTACATTTGTATTTTTGCATGCTTTCAATGTTTATTTTCAAACAATGGATGGCATATAGTAATTCACTTCTTATATGTTGCAGTCCAAATTCATAATCCATCCCATCCTTAAAGATTATTGTATGCACTCTATAGGCCATAAGGCAAACATTCATAGGCATCATTTGGCCAAAATATTTTGTGATTCTCATGAGTCCAATCAAGAGAGATTAAAAAGTGTTCCTCCAATTAGGATAAGTGAGACAATTTGGAGAGAGTTTGTACTATCACGAAGCACCACTGAATTCCAAGTAAGCAAAAAGTTCAAATATTTATATAATCAAGTTACATGTAATGTCTATTGGCTTGTAATGTTGACCTATATTATTGTAATTTTTTAATTGATTCGTAGGAGACAGAGAGAAAAAATAAGCAAAACAGAGAAAAGGAGCAAGACTTGCACACTTGTGTACATCGTGGTTATCAAAGGGTCGAACATGGCATGGTAAGTACTTTTGACCCATTATATTTTCTTTATATTAGCATAGTTGGGATTCATTGTAATTCTACAACTTAACCATACTATTTAACTTCTTGTAACTAGAAAAACTCTAGATCCTCCGATGATACATCCACTGCCATTACTAGGGCAGACCTATGGAAGAATTGCCATCAAAAGAAGGATGGCACTCCAGATACAGATTAGAATTCCATTACAGGGATGGGAAACAATAGTAAATTCCCAACCTTCTATTTTATATACAGATTAGAATTCCATTTTATGTCATGTTGGAAATTTTTTTAACATGATTTTGTTTAATTGCATGAAAATGCGAGCAAAAAATTGAAGAAGCACAATCAAAAGTGGCATCTGAACAATTTGCATCTAGGGATGATGCCCTTGCTAGGGTATTAGGGCCTGCTGCGAGGGGATGATGTCGTGGGGTTGGCCTCTGATTTACGCCAACTAACTTGTTTGGAAGAAAACCATACAAGGAAGCCCTAGTTGCAAGCGAGGTTACAATCAAAGAAAATGCACAAGAAATATCATGTCTAAAAACAACAATTTCTGAACTCCTGAAATGAGTAGAATCCATGGAGAAAGAAAGTGAAATCAACAATGAAATTGTTAGTATCAAATTATTTACTCTTCTCCCAATGTACATTTTTGACATTAATGAATTGAATTCTAATATCACATTGTTAATATGAACAGCTTCCTAGTGTACAAAATCTCCAATCTGAAATCATGCCTACGGTGGAGGTAAGTTGTCTAAATATTTTTTTGAAGAACATTTTAGTTTCAATTTTTCATTGTAAGTCTTATATTATATTGTATTTCCAAAGTAATTTAGGGGAGACAACAATCCCTATGAAGGAAACAATACAAAAGCAATTATCTCCAACACAAACTCCGACATCCCTAGTAAGTGTTGAAAATTATTGTAATTTAGTTCAATTTTGTTCTATTCTTTCAATATATTACAAATCATTCTTTATTAGCTGCAAAGTTGTGCATCAAATTATGCTAAGCATTTGGAGTAGAAAACCCTATTGACCACTACATTTCAAACTAACAAAATGAAGTCCCCAATCTTAGTAAGTTTTCTATTTTTTTTTATTTTTTGATAACCAATATTTAACTTATTATTTCAGCTTATCTTACTTTGTTTCATTCATTAGCATGAAGAAGAGAATTCTATTGAGTTTCCAATCTCTTCCCAATTAGGTTTGGAAGGAAAGAAGTGCTATCTCATTGTGCTAAATTCTCGTGTCAAAGTTGCAAGGGAGACAATACATAAGACTGACCCAAATTTAATGACCTACTATTGGGGAGGACTATTATGTTGTGAGTCCTACAGAGATTCTAGAACCACAATTGGGAATTTTACCTCTACCATGTCCCAATAGCACATTGTCTACTATAGAAGATTGTTTATGGAGCTACATTCCTTGGCATAAGGATAATCTTGAGCTATGTGACTAGTGATTCTAGTTAGCTGCAACAATAAAGCATGTTGCATATTGTAGAAATGTATTGACTAAAGGGTAAATACATATTACGCTAAAGTGGTTATATGATAATATATATATGATATTACACAATGAATAAAATGGTGTTATATTCATAGTGGATTTCAGTTATGAAGAATTATCCACAGTTCTATTCATGGCATATTCATTAAGAAAACCAAGAAAGTTGTCACTGGAATTTTCATGGATATATATTGCATTTATGGATATATGTTGCATTTAGCTCATATGTAAAATAGCATGGATATATGTTGCATTTAGTTCATATGTAAAATAGCATGGATATATGTTGCATTTATGTCTGAATTGGAATGTATGTTACATTTATGAATATATGTTACAGTGTTCAATCTCAAATTATGAAAATAGGGATCCCGGTTGAAACATTAACCTTTAAAATAATAAAATTTGGTTGTGAAAAATACTCCTTATCCAAGGAATAAGAAACAATCAGATAGGACATGCACAAACAGATCTTCATTACATTATGGTAATATTGCCACAGAAACATGTTTAGTTCAAGTAACCTATCCAAGGGTTTCAACCACAGAATAAAATCTTTTTTTAATGGATTCATCGACGCTTGGACTACATTCTACAGGGAACTAAGTATTGATGCAAACTCCCCAAATTCATCATGGCCAGCATTAAGTCTGCATCCTTGTTCAAAGGCATAAATACAGTGAAACTACACATATAGTCAATGCAGAAATAGATTCATCAACTGCTAAGGTCTGATGGCTAAGGGTTAATGAAGAAATAGATTCATCTAAAGAAACTAAAGGTTAATAGCTTAGACAAACAATTTGCTTTGAGAATTTCCATTAATGTCCCAACTAATTCCCTGTTTATAAAATCTACTTTGGATTATTAAGATTGCTCATCATGTTCATATTAGCATGTTGCTACAAACCCATCCATTGACACCCTTCAAGGCAGATTTGTAATAACTAGAAGGAGCGATGGTATGATGCTTTCCATATGCATCATAATCAAAAGTTAGAGGTACTTGGAGATTCATGCTTCTTGGGTACCTTGAGTGAAGGGAAAGAGTATGACCATGATCCACTAGACCACCTTTCATGGTAAACCACTTGATGATAATTGGAATTCTTCATGCAACCAAACTTGCATGGTCATGTCTCACTAATCTATTACCTCATTGTGTTGTCATATCTATGATCACTCATAATATCTGTGTCATATTCTGTATAATGTAATTTTCCATCATTTAAATTGTTTGTAGCCCATCCCAAATGCTTTATTGTCCCTAGCAGGTTTCCTTTTCTTAAAAACTCCGTTGTTAGGTGATCACTTGTTGATGGAGTTCCTTCTAAATGTTCCAACTTGTATGAAGTGAGTTGTTTTCTCACGAGGCTCCAATTCCACATTATGTTGTAATGTCATGGTTGCATATGTCATATTATTCAAGGGATCCTAATCTAGCTCACTCAATTTAAAAAAAACTAATTATTAGTAGAGACAGAGCTAACATTGCATATGATTACCAATTCCAAGGCCACAACTAATATAGAAAAAATAATCATGCAAATTAAATCTATGTTAGGTTTTAGGTCTCCTGAATCTTTTGTAGGTAATAAGGATAAGTGATCCAACGGGGGATGAATTGAAATGGAGGAGGATGTCTAGGTGGGGCCTGTCCATTAACTCCAAGTTATTTCTGGATGGTTTGATCCAACAAATGGGTGTTATTTTTTCATGGTTTGATCCAACACATGGGTGAACTCTTGGTCACCTTACACTTCAGTGGAAAAAAACAATATACTCGGACATTGTACATTTGTTAAAATCAACGCATATAATATTATGAGCAATTTAAATCTGACCAAGATGATGTTCAAATTGTACAAAATCCCAACTAAAATTACACACTCAGATATCCTAAACAAATCAAAGTAGAGGTATTATACAAAACATTTTCCTTGAATTTCTACTTGGGAACTATTCCCTGAAACCTGAAAATATGACTTCGAAATGGAGTATGTGTTAGTCATCTGCTCAACGTATGTTGACTCTCAAATGAAAATTGATATTGCTTGTGAACCTATACAACCAACATGACAAATATCAGAACCATGGCTAAAAACTGCCCCTACATGAATTCAGAAGTATTAATTCACACCTACCAAATTAATCTAAATTACAATGATAGTAACTCTCACAAAGTGGTTTAACCCTATCTATCAATATGTACTTATATTTTGATGGTTTACAACAACAACAATGTTTAGTGGGGTAGTCTTTTGTTCGTAACCAGAATTGCATCCCTTAAAAAGTCCAAAGTTAATGACAGGAGACTAGTTTGTGGTATTCTTTGATTCTTTGAAGAAAGCCATCTTTGAAAATTCTAAATACCCTATTGATTACTCCAAGGGGAGATTCTGGATACTTTGAAAGTTTTTGTTAACCTAGAGACTACATGTGCATTTTGTGGTTTTATAAATCCTTTTGATGGAGAATATTACTCGGATGTGTTCATTGATAACTTGACTATATACAAGTTTGGAAAATACTAAAATAATATACTAATATTTGGATGAGGGGTTAGAGTTTCTAAGATTTTCCTAGCTTGTCTTCATCTATAAAAGAATCTTGTGAATTTATAAATCTCGTAACCTTAAAGGTTCCTGGTTTATTTGGGGGCAGAATGGTCAAGCAATGCTTAGCTTCTCTTCATTGAACAATCAACAAAATGCATACAACATTTTGCACAGGCAATCTTATTAAAAATGTTAAAATCTTTCTAGATAATTATGTAAAATAATAAACATAATTTCTTAAAATAGTTTACCTACATAAAACTATCATAGAAGTGGTTCCCAATCTTATTGCTAAAAGGCATGATTAGTTTTGCTCATAAAACAGTTCACTCGGACGATTTTACTATGAATTAAGGGTTTGGATGGATCAGATTATTGCCATAATAAGACATGCAAGATAATTAAATTATTGAAGTCAAAATTTTCTTTCTAGATCCCCTATTGGAATTGTGTATTTTTCAATTCAATTCATATATAAAATTTGCTTGCATTTGTATTGTATACATAATCTTTATTTCAGAAGATTGAGTTTAGTCAGATACAAATTATAATTATAAATATAAATTTAAATAAAAAATATAAGTTCAGTTAGGTAAAAATTATAATTATAAATTTAAATTTAAATGAAAAATACAAATTGCTAGACTTTATCATTATTGTATGCTTTTTCCAATATTTTATATATAGAATGGAACTACATTTATATTTAGAAGATGATAAAAGTATACAAATAATTAAGATATTGTATTAGATTTTCTAGAGTATCACTCTGTAGATGTTTAAAAGTGACTATCTACACACTGGTATTCCAGAAAATTTGATACAATTGATCACTTTTAAACATATCTACACACTGGTATTCCAGAAAATTTGATACAATTGATCACTTTTAAACATATCTACACAGTGATACTTAGAAAATCTGATACCTTTAATCACTTTTAAACATATCTACACAGTGATACTCCAGAAAATCTAATACAATTGGCTATTTTTAAATATCTGAGTGATATTCCAGAAAATATAATACATGATTCAACATCCTGAAAACCTGCATGCCAAACATATCTACACAGATACTCCAGAAAATCTAATACAATTGGTTACTTTTAAACATCTATCAAGTGATTCCAGAAAATATAATACATGATTCAACATTCTGAAAACCTGCATGCTCTCATTAGGATATTTCATAAACAATTATTGTAGTAAAATAGACATAGCATAACTATTCTCGGAATTACTTCGTATACCAAGGTTCCGCTCTATTCTTATAAATTGAGCAGAGCTTTACAAATCACAAAAGTGCAATTAACTTTGAATCAATTTTCAAGCAAATCAATGAGATCAATGTGAGCAGAACCTTACCGTCACCATTACAAATCACAAAAACAAAAAATGCATTTACTTTTAAATCGTTTTTCAAGTAAAACGATGAGAATGTGTGCAGACCCAGCTATTTCTGTTGGGACATGACGCGAATGTGTGCATACTAAAATTTAAAAGTCTTAAAACTTAAAACATGGTCTTTAAAGGAAAACAATCATCTCTCAATAAAAATCTTGAGATTCCAAAAACATTTTAATTCAAATTCAATCCATGGTTTTTATAAAAGGATAAAGAAACCAGAGTTACTAGGGGAAATGTGATCGTATATAAAAAAAACAGGTTCATTATAATATCAAATCTCAGATTCATTTAAAAAAAGACATTTTAATCTATTTAAATCAAATCAATCCATTCTTAAGAACGTTTTGACTTATCTAACTTGCCATCTTAATATCAAACCCTAAACCCTAGATCGATCCTTGAAAAAACATTTTAACTCATCTAATTCAAACCATGTTTTGAGTTATCTAACTTGCCGTCTTAATATCAAACCCTAAACCCTAGATCGATCCTTGAAAAAACATTTTAACTTATCTAATTCAATCCATGGCTAACATATGGGGCAAGTAAAGACTGGAGGCTCTCCCGTCAACTGTTGTTGAAGCGTGAGAGGGCCAACATTATGCCCACCTTTGCATTTGAGGCAAAGATAACCAGTACAGATGTCCAATCCTCCACCGTTTCCCTATCTGAAATGAGCAACTCTCTCTCGGCGTGGAATGGCTGCCTCCGGGCCTTGTTATCTTCCGGCGTGTAGCACCAGCGGACGTGGCCAGAACCATCACGCTCAATCTTCGTGATTCTCACCACTGGCGTGGACTACTCACATCGGAGGCGCACGAAGCTGTCCACGCTCATCCTGTCGTTGCTCCCGCAGATGCTAAGGCTCTCCGGCTCTGGTCTACGGCTGCTCTTCCTTTTCGACGACGTGGCAGCTTTGGAGACGGCCTTCCCTTTTCCTTTTCTCTTCACTTCAACTTCGCCATGAGCCGGCGCTTGGTCTTGGTCGTATGAACTGTTCCATTCCATGCTTCTGCTTCTGGCAATGTGTTGTTCCTGTCCAGCACAATATTTAGGACAGTTAGTATTGCTGTATGCAGGATTGTCAAGGCTGCCCATGGCCTCAACAGTCACTAGCTTTTGCGGTTCTCCACGGACATAATTAGTAATGTAGCTAATTAATTACTACGGTCATTTTACAACGGCCGTAGATCTAAAATTCAACGGCCCTAATCTAAAATTCATAAGGAGATGAATCGATATTTTCTTATAGCGTTCGGCATTCCTGAACTGCAAATGGAGAAATTGTTTTCTGACTAAAACTAATAAAAATACAGTGTGGGATTCTCCAATAAAATCATGGTCGACCCAATAACAACAAGTAGCAATAATCTCAAACACAGAACTAAATTCCACAAGCAATTAAAGACACAAGGGATGTTAGGAAATAAACAGATATTTGCATAGAATAAAATAGAGATTGCAGAAAATAAATAAGAACATACACCAGAAATTTTAGGTGGAAAACCCAAGTCGAAAACTGCGAGGAAAGGATCAGCGTCTTTATTTCTTCATAACAAAATATATACTCTTTCAACTCATTTTTTTGTGAGAGCAACGGTCCATATTTATAGGTTCTTATTGAAGAAAACCATGGACAAATACCATGGGTTATCTATCTAGAATATCATGGACTCCCTAAAATATGATAAAATATATTCATTTTTGATTAATTAATAATATGGTTAATATACCCTGCCCTATAGAGAATAATAAGCCAAGAATTATTATTATTACTATAAAATTAAATAAATAATTTATTTATTGGTTCATGGGGTAGAAGTGAATGGGTGTACTGTTATGATACTTTTATGTAAGGTCACCGATACTCGTGGATATGAACTCTAAAAAAATTTATTAAATAAATATTAATTATTATTATTACCACCATAGATCCATCTTAAACCAGTATCTATCAAGCACCGAGAGGGATCCAATTTCTTGATTGATAGATCCATGTTTAAGTTTTAAGTTTTTATTTTATAAACGACCATTGATTTTTTAATTATTTTGTTAGGAACAAACGTTACAAAATCTCGACAAACATTACATAATATCGACAAACGTTACAAGATCTCCCTCATACTCGGCTGTAGAGCACCGAGACTCAACCAAGAGATCTAATCACAAATCATCGACTAAGAACCACATGGATCCACGAACTAAACTGCATGTCCTTCAAGATCTCACACAAGTTGAAGAGATGTTGATAGCACATGTAAGCCCAATTTTGCAGGTGATGCATTCAATAGGTGGACAATACAAATATCGAGGACACACCATTAGTTTTCCACAAGAGATTAAAGATGTTGCTAAGGCATTGCCACGACATATTAACAACTTGGACTTAATGGTCATTGTGCGAAAAAAAGGACGATAAGGATCTAGTTATGATTTCATTGTTAGAAAACAAAGAGTTATGGATGCATTATTATATAAGATTCAGAATGATCCATATTATCGAGATGTTCGAGTTGATTATGAAGCAGTAGAAGAGTTACCAGAAAATGCAACAGGTCTCACATATGTTTAATTCTATTACTCTTCTTGATATTGACGACGACACAGAATTTGCAATGTTGGAAGGGATACAAGAAGTTGATGACATGTTAGATGGTTTACAAACAACTTCTTTTGCATCAAGACTTCCAAGTGCACCACGAGAGATAGAAATTATTAGAGCATGGGAAAATAATCCTAATCCCGATGAAAATAACGCAAATGATGAATCGACTCATGTGCTAAACCCGCATGGCATTGTCTCATCTCTGATTAACGAGTATAACACTATTGGATTATTTGATATGGCATTTCCAGCATTGTTCCCTAAAGGAGAGGTTGATTGGTTACAACCGTGATTGCGAAATTTCCATCTACATGAGTACAAAAAAAATCTTCTTAGATATCGTGATAACAGATTTTTAAGGTACCCTCACTTTAGATCATTTTTACTAAATATCATAATGAGACATTGTGCTCAATCTTTCTCAACAGTTTTTGTCAAAAAAAAAATTGGTGAACTACCCGCAGAAATGGAGGAGTTATGACAACATTTACAAAATATTCCAGATTCAAGATTGGGAGAAAGATTAATGAGATTTGGAACAGTATTAAGAGGTACACGTGCATATTGGAGCAAGTGTCGTCAAGAGTTATTTGACTTGATTCAAAGATAGGTTGTCCGACAATATTATTCACACTAAGTGCAACAGATATGCAGTGGCCTAATTTGCATAGATTAATGCGAGGCACAAGTCCTACAGAAAATGTCGACGTCAAAATGTAATTGATAATCCTCACATCATGGCACATTATATGCACTTGAGACATACAATGTTTCAGGAAGAGGTTTTCGAACATTTTCATCAAGCTACAGATTATTGGAGTCACTACGAATGACAACATTGTGGATCTCCTCATGGACACTCTGAATTCAGATGATCCTAGAGAAGTTATATATGCAAAAATGTATTTCAACAGATGTGTGCATGCAATAAATCCACGTGAGGGACATGAACGGAAGATTCAAATTGGAGAGAATGTAGATGATCATCCTTCTTTGAAAGGCACAGAACAAATATTTCAGGGCATGTGCAAGCTAATGAGGGTCACTTTTGGCGCGTTAGATGAAATCAAAAAATGAAAAATCAGGAATCCATCAACTTACTTGGTTTTTTTAGATACTTACACAAGATATCTTGCATTGAGTAAAAAATATGAAACGTAGGAAATTGAGTCACGTTTCCGAATATATAAGTTTTAAGTAATGAAAATTTACATAACTATGTCAAATTTCATTTTTTCTAAGAGTCACTTTTTATTTTTTTGGCAAATGATAAGGTATATGTTTTTGTGGGTGCAGCCTTTCACTTCCTAAATGACAGTTACAGGCTACAAAGTCTGGTATACATGTATAGAACCTGTAGCACTAGTGCCGCACTATTTTTCCTAAATTTAAGGTTTAATTCTTAGTTTTTTTTTAATTATGTAAGTGATCAAACCTCGAGAACGGCACGTCAAATGTGGGTGCATCCTTTGAAGGTCTTAATGTAGTTATTTTGACTTGGATTTTTTACAGGATGTAGAGGTCAGTGTCCTATAGTGCAGCATACAAGATTTTTTTAAAATGGTTGTGAAATGAAAAAGTTACGGAATAAACACTAACAATATGTTTTTTGACCAATGGAGTGATGACACAAGAAAATTAGGAAATAAATAGAAAATCTCAATATTTAAAAAAAAAAATACATATTTGGAATCTGCATAAAAAATTCTATCTATGCCTAAAAGTTCGTCAATAATGGTCAGTATGTCATGGTGTAGAGACTGGTGAAAAACATGCATACTCAGAAAATGTTGAAAATGTCAAATTACCTATGGTCTAAAAATTCCCTAGCACAAGTTTGGTAAGTCTGAACCAGCCACATAGGACAGTGGATGACATGCGAGCGCGGGAGGAGTGGGTGAGTAGGTGCTCAGGAACGCGCGCGTGTTATGTTTAAATTCAAATAACATGTGCGCGTTTTATTGCACCGAGTGAAACAAGGTGCTCTACATCCCAGTATGGGAGAGATCCTCTAACGTGATATAACATTTCAACATTAGTAACAAAATAATTTAAAAAATTCATGTCGACTCATAAAATAAAAAATTATGGAAAATATTTAAAAGAAAAAAATCCATGTTGGTTCATAAAATAAAATATTATGAAAAGTAATTAAAAAATAGATGTTCGTTTATAAAATAAAAACTTAAAACTTAAACCCGTATCTATCAATCAAGAAAGATCAAATTTCTTGAGTTTAAATTTAAAAAAAGAAATACACCTCAAGAAATTGGATCCCTCTCGGTGCTTGATAGATACGAGTTTAAGATGGATCTATGCTAGTTTAAATTCAAATTTTAGGGAGACATGCAGGTGTGTCTAGGATGGTTCCAGCTAGGAACGCTAGCCACAAGTGCCCGGCGGATGATTTTCCAAAGTTGACCCCCGTGGGAAAAAATTGCCGAGTCCCTCACTCAGCAAAACCCTAGTTTGAAAAATGCACCTACAAGATGACACGTGGGCCATTGGAGTGGAGGAGAGGGGCACCCCTAGTACTGTCGTGACATCCTGAATCCAACGGAGTTAATGGTTCGTCGATACGAGCCACGGTCTTCATTCTATGGCTCGTTCCGTCGGGCATCCAAAAGGCCTTCAGGGACACATGCTAGATACCTGTCGGGGCCATAGAATCCCAACCGTGCAACAAAACTGGGTTCCGGGGAGTCCTCCAGGTGTGTCTAGGACGGTTCCATCTCGGAACGCTAGCCACAAGTTCCTGGTGGATGATTTTTCAAAGTTGACCCCCATGGGCAAAAATTGTACAGTCCTTTCTCAGCAAAACCCTAGTTTATAGAATGAACCTACAATATGACACATGGGCCACGGGACCGGAGGAGAGGAGCACCCCTAGCAGTGTCCTGGCTTCTTGAATTCAACGGAGTCGACGGTTTCTCGATCAGAGTGACGGTCATCATTATATTTCTCGTTCCATCTCGCATCCAAAAGGCCTTCGGGGACACGTGCTGGATACCTGTCGGGTGCATAGAAGTCCAACCATGCAACAAAACCGGGTTCCGGGGAGTCCTTCAGGTGTATCTTATAGGTAGATTTGGGCATTATCGAGGATCTAAATTTATAATTTCCTTTTGGGTAGATTCAGGCATGAAATAATATTTGGCGACACTTCCAAGTTCCGCAGACCATTTGATCAGCCACAATATGTACGACTCCTTTGACGAAAGATAAATTCTGGTGTGGATGGAAGCATTTGATACACTATCCAAATCTATGTTGTTGGAAGAACTTACATATTTCAACAAAGGAGCATTTTGCAGGTGACTTGAAAATCCCTTCCAAGTTTCAGCAATAAAACAAAGAAGTTCAGCGTACAGATTTGTAGGCAAGCTTGTCAACCAATCAGACAACCGAATATAGGGAGATAACCACGCCCAAAAAATTCAAGCTATTATAAAACTCTTGTTTATCAAGATAAGGATGGACTATGTGTGCATTACAAGAATATAGATGAATGAAGTCGCTTTGATTAACTTGTTGTCTTGCTTTCTACAGAATGTGTTTAAAAGCAAGGAGTATTGTCCGAGCTTCTGTCGGTTTACATAAATGGTTATTCCCAAAGCTGACGTCACATGAAACCACTTCCTCAGCTCTCAATTGGGTCTGAATGGTATCTCTAACTTCTGTTAGCTGTGGATAACGAGGAATATGAAAGGGAAGGTACCTATAGACCCAAGTTTTCGATGATAGAGGTGAATTACCACTTATCAGAGCATGAAATGCTGAACAAAAGGCTAATGGAACACAACGAAGGATTCCCTGGTTCCACTTGTTATTGAAAATGATACTTTCTCTTAACGAAACCAATAAAAAATATGCCTGTATTATAAATGGGAATACTGTTACAATTTTCATTGAAAAAAAAGCATAGATACCTACAGCCGCCATATTTCCTTTTGTAAGTCACTCGCCCATCGAAAAAGCTAATGTAATAGCCCATTTCCCAACATCTTTCCTTTGCTCAACCCTACACTCATTTTCCACATGAAACCACTGCCTCCATATGTAATAACTACATTGTTTTGTCGAAAATTGATCTTCTTCTGCTAACAAATGCAAAATGAAGGATTCATTGTCATTGCTACGAGAAGTTCTAAGGTCAGTTTCTCGTAAAACAAAGATTGTATAAATCCTGTTAAGATCGATATGTTCCAGCTCACGAACTGAGAGCTTCTTTATCTTAGACATAAACAAAAGAGCTGCACGATGAATACTAGAGAGCTATTGCTTTACAGCTTCAACCTTCTGAGGACATGGGGGTATAAAACGAGCCATAGAATGACGACCGTGGCTTGGATCGACGAACTATCGACTCCGTCGAATTCAGGATGTCCGGATAGTGCTAGGGGTGCCCATCTCCGTCGGTCCCATGGCCCATGTGTCATCTTGTAGGTGCATTCTACAAACTAGGGTTTTGCTCAGTGAGGGACTATGGAATTTTTTCCCATGGGATTCAACGTTTTCAAAATCATCCACCGAGCACTTGTGGCTAGCGTTCCCAGCTGGAACCATCCTAGACACACTTGCAGGACTTCCCAAAACCAATTTTTGCTGCACGGTTGGACTTCTATACCCCCGGCATGTATCGAGTAGGTGTCCGTGAAGGCCTTTTGGATGCCGGACAAAACGAGCCATAGAATGAATACTGTCGCTCCGATTGACGAACCGTCGAATCCGTTGGATTCAGGACATCAGGATAGTGCTAAGGGTGCCCCTCTCCACCGGTCCCATGGCCCTTGTGTAATCTTGTAGGTGCATCTTCGAAACCAGGGTTTTGCTCAGTGAGGGACTCTGCAATTTTTCCCCATGGGGGTCAACTTTGCAAAATCGTCCACTGGGAACTTGTGGCTAGCATTCCCAGCTGGAACCATCCTAGACACACTTGCAGGAATTCCCAGAACCAGGTTTTGCTGCACGGTTGGACTTCTATGCCCCCGACAGGTATCCAGCAGGTGTCCCTAAAGGCCTTTTGGATGCCGAGCGGAATGAGCCATAGAATGAAGACCCTCGCTCTGATGGACGAACCATCAACTCCATTGGATTCAGGATGTCAAGAAAATGCTAGGGGTGCCCCTCTGCACTAGTCCCATGGCCCATGTGTCATCTTGTAGGTGCATTATGCAAACTAGGGTTTTGCTCAGTAAGGGACTGTGCAATATTTTCCCACGGGGGTCAACTTTGAAAAATTATCCACCTGGAACTTGTGGCTAGAATTCCCAGCTGGAACCATCCTAGACACACCTGCATATCTTCCCGAAACCTAGTTTTGTTGCACGGTTGGGATTCTATGGCCTCGGTAGGCATCCGATAGGTGTCCCTGAAGGCCTTTTGGATGATGGATGGAACGAGACATAAAATGAAGACCGTCACTCCGATCGACAAACCGTCAAATCCATTGGATTCAGGACATCGGGACAATGCTACAAGTGCCCCTCTCCACTGGTCCCATGGCCCACATGTCATCTTGTAGGTGCATCTTGGAAACTAGGGTTTTGCTGAGTGAGGAGTGTGCAATTTTTGCACACGGGGTCAACTTTGCAAAATCGTCCGTCCGGCACTTGTGGCTAGCGTTTCCCTTCTTATGGTGAAAAATGGGATGGTGATGGTGACAACATGGGTAGGAAGAGCACGGTGAGGATGATGATGATGATGATGATGATGATTAGGGTGAGGATGATGATGATGAGGGTGAGGATGGTGAGGATGAGGACGAGGGTGAGGGTGATGATGATGATTACGAAACTTGTGCAATTTATCAAAACAAACATAGGACCATGAAGATGGTTATGTTGATGATGATGATGATGATGAATATGATGATGATGGTGGTGGTGGTGATGAGAATGATGATGATGGCGATGGTGATGGTGATGATGATGATGAGGGTGAGGATGATGAGGATGAGGATGAGGATGAGGGTCATGAGGATGATGATCATGATGATGGTGAGGATGTGGATGAGGGTGAGGATGATGAGGATGATGATCATGATGGTGGTGGTGATGATGATGAAGATGTTGATGATGAGGGTGATGAGAATGATGATCGCGATGATGAATATGTTGACTATGATGATGATGATGAAGATAATGCTTTACCGTGATGATGATGAGGATGAGGATGAGGGTGAGGATGATGGTGGTGGTGGTGGTGGTGGTGGTGATGAATATGATGATGATGATGATGGTGGTGGTGGTAGTATGAAGATGATGATCATGATGAAGATGATGATGATTAGGGTGAGGATGATGATGATGAGGGTGAGGATGATGAGGATGAGGATGAGGATGAGGGTGATGCTAATGATTACGAAACTTGTGCAATTTATCAAAACAAACATAGGACCATGAAGATGTTGATGTTGTTGATGATGATGATGATGAGTATGATGATGATGGTGGTGGTGGTGATGAAGATGATGATCATGATGAAGATGATGATGATAGCGATTGTGATGATGATGATGAGGGTGAGGAGGATGAGGATGGGGTTGAGGATGAGGGTGATGATGATCATGATCATGATATGGTGAGGATGTGGATGAGGGTGAGGATGATGAGGATGATGATCATGATGGTGGTGGTGACTATGATGAAGATGTTGGTGATGAGGGTGATGAGCATGATGATCGCGATGATGAATATGTTGACGATGATGATGATGATGAAGATAATGGTTTACCATGATGATGATGAGGATGAGGATGAGGGTGGGGATGATGAGGATGCTGATGATGATGATGATAATGATGGTGGTGGTCATGTTGAAGATGATGATGATGATGATGATGATGATGTTGGTGGTGGTGGTGGTGATGAAGATGATGATCATGATGAAGATGATGATGATGGTGATGATGAAGATGATGATGAGGGTGAGGATGATGAGGATGAGGATGAGGATGAGGGTGATGATGATGATTACAAAACTTGTGCAATTTATAAAAACAAGCATAGGACCATGAACATCTTATTTTCATTCATCAATACAACATTATCAAGGAATATCATTAAACTAGTTAGGTATTTCATTTTCCATGGATTCTGGATGATTACTTTTGCATTATGATAGGTGAAAAATGGACATATGAAAGATGTAAAGCACAAACTAGGGTCTTACATACTAGGGTTTAGTAAGGATAGGGTGTATATCTTCAATGATATTATGAGAGTGAATTCATGACCAGCTATTGGTTAGCATATTTTAACAAACTAGGGTATATTTGTTACATATATTTGACCATATGTACATGAAGGCCCAATGAATTTTATTACACTTTAGTTATGCATTCCTTGCCATTCAATCAAACTGCATAGGTGCTCATGTACGTATAGTTTGATGAAATACAGTAGCATTGATGAAATGTGTAGCATCTATTGGACTTCCTCTTACTGTCTGAAAATGTCATAGGATTACATTGATGGTATGCGTAGCATGTTACTATTATGACAGAGGTTTTTTCCTTGCAACATATTTTCCTTGCAAACATAATCATGATCAATGGGTATGAACCCTTGGAGTTGACAAAAAACACAATTTTAAATTAGATATCAAATTAGCATGCATGTGCTAAGTTCATTGAATTGTTGAAAGATATTATTAGTTTTTTCCATTAAGATAATGTTTTCATAACACAATGGTGAGATGTTACTTTATCAATGCAATAAATGTAAGAGAATAAATATTGCTTGAAATGTAATTTTATGAATTTCAATAGCATAATTTATCAATTTTTGGAAGAGGTGAATCATCACAAGCACAAGTCGAAACTCAAGAGAAAATATGGAATATATTGATAGTCAAATGTTTGTAATACAAAATATGGGAAAGTAGTCGGCCCTCAAATGACCTGTCAATGTACATGTATCCCTAAGTACAACAATGTGTACATGTATGTCAAAATACATCTATCCAAGACTATGCAACATCAAAAATCAATCTTTCTCTTGTTTTTCCCCAACTTTCCTCTATCGACCATCTCCCTGGGATCGCTCGGCATCTTAGAAGTCTGCAAAAAAAATCATTATTTTTATCAAATAACTGCACTAATACCCTACCATCGACAAACTTAAAAAATTAACTTATGGCCAAATGATTTATGACAAACACTCACCAAGTCCTCATGGGGTATAGATGTGAGCGGTGTACTCATGGAAGGCATCTCTATAGTTGTGCTTTGCAAATAAAACATCATATCTCAATTAATTCAACAATTCAACATTGATCAACGTGTTTGGGTAAATTGAATAAAAAAACTTGGTCATTAATGAACATCTCACCGCACGAGGAGACCCGATCAGAACCATGGATTGAGTAGAGGGGCCGGGCACTTCTGCCGCTAATGGCTACAATCACCAAATGGAGAAATAGTTAGACATGCATGAATAAACAATATAGTAACATGGTTAAATACTATGCATTGTGATTGTCCAAATAGTTACCTTCGTATGACTCGTGGCTATTGTAGATGCGGCACTGACTGCAGCATCAATGACCTTTGTTAGGTCAGGGGCAGATGGATCTCTCATGTGTATGCTATAGAGGACATCCACATTCTTTCTAGGAGTGGAGCCTCTCTTGTACACTTGTCCCTTTTTCACGTTGGGACTATGGGGAGATCGAACTGCTGACAGTCTCAAACGTATATCTGCTAGTGGCTACAATCACCAATATTGACATAGTTATAAATGAATTGGTCAATGGAATAGCATGTATTAACAAACTGAAAATGATGAAATACATACCGATGTACTATATACGTCAATCAATTCTAAGAAACGGTATGCCGTCCATTCTGTCTCCGCGGGAACGCTATCGATTGTATTCCCACCGGGGGGAGCTCACTAGATGAAATCATTTCCAGCTGATGGGGATCTACAACCTACAATTTATAAAATTGTAAATAAAAGATCGTGTAGCATTAATTAAGTAACATGTGATAAAAAAATAACATGTGTTGAAATAATGTCATGTTGAAATAGTTACCTCAGCATGAGATGTTGTCGCTAAAGGTATGACAACATATTGTAACTCAGAAGGTTCTGCTGCACGAGCCTCTTGGCCCTCATGCCCTTATTGTGGCAACTACAAGTTTTAAAATCATTAAAAATATTAGCAATCTATATATGTGTATAGTAAGGAAAAATAATTTACAAATGACACTAAATTGTTAACTGGATCTACTCATGTATTAAAATAATGTCATGCTGAAATAGTTACCTCATTGTGAGTTGTTGTCACTGAATGTATGGCAACATCATCATCATCATCATGCAGTGCTGGTGCATGAGCCTCTAGACTATTCTCTACATCATCAGTGCAAAGGTCTTCAACCCCGTGCCCTTCTTGTAGTAACTACAAGTTTTAAAACCATTAAAAATATTAGCAATCTATATATATCTCTATAGTAAGGAAATATAATTTAAAAATGACACTAAATTTTTAACCACTTACTTACCTGTGTGAAATACCCAGTAAAGGTATCATTTGTTCAGATAGGACCAAAGCAAGGATGGCCACATACTGTGCATGGGTGGGGATGATGGCTATGCTCATGCTGTGTAGGTACAGTTTCACTACTAGATGCTCCTCGGTCACTAGAAGGTGTTGGCTCTACCCCACTGGGAGGTGGTCGATCTACCCCACCGACAGGTGCTGGCTCTACTCCACCCATAGATGGTGGCTCTGATGGGCTTACCTGGTGCGTATCATGAAGATACATGCTATGGTGAACAACCTCCTATGCCAATAGTAGGAATGCCTCTTGTGTCTCTGGCACCAACTGATGTGCAGGCGACACATCTGGCCTAGCTATTTTCCTACAAGGTGGAGCTACTGGGCGATTGGGATCTATGTGCCTCTCATTGGGACATTGCTGAGGCATCCCCATCCCAGCACCCTGTTACTCCAAGATATCAAAATAGTTAACATGCTTCCCCAGCACAAAATCCGCATACATCTTTCTCAGAAAATACAAAGGCATTTCCCTATTGTTGTGTGGTGGTGCATCAAACACCATGTACCATCGGTCCATCCAGTTATCTACGAATGGTTGATATGTACACCACTCGATAGAAATGTTCCTTGTGTTTGCATTAGGGACTTCGCCATCCCATGGATTTCTACACAGGGAAAATATTTGTTCTTTTGATATTTTCAACTTCTTGACTTCTCTGTAGCTAAGTCCATCCGCATTTTGTTGCCTCTTTCTTTCTCTGAATGTGGCAATATCTTGTAAAGCACCATTAGACCTACTAAAGGTCTCTATCATTGCATCCAAATTGGATGCAAGCATAACATGCCTATCATCAACAATAGTAATTGAGGCTCGAATTTCTCTGATCCTCTGAATTTCTCTTTGGATGTCAAAGTGGGCATCCATGGTTGTCACTGCAAACAAAAAATAAAAATAAAAATCATTAGAAACGTATACATGTGCTATAATGACATCTCTCAAAAATGAAAAATGTACAAACTTTGTGCAAGAACGAATACATTACAAACATAAATATCACCTCAGGCATACATTACAAACATAAATATCATTTCATTGACCATTGCAGGCATACATTATGGGTCATTGAGGGCATAAGGGTGGATACAATGTGGGCATAAATACCATGATGATGTGGCGAAGATATGTATTTTTATTGGTTAAACTGAGGCAGCCTATTCATGGACATAATGAAGACATGCTGGTAGAATGATGAAGAGATGACTAATTATATGGGCATAATGTTGTGATGTGCATATGGACAGTGTAAAGTGTATGAATGGAGATATGGCAGCAGATTGATATGACATGAATAATGATGACATAATGAAGATGTGATCTAATTGGTGATATTTGCTGATGGACAGAATGAAGTTATATTGAATAATGAGTGCTTGATGAGAATGATGAAGTGCTTTGGAAACAAACAAGGGCTTCTGGTTGATGATGTATGTAATCTGCAGACTTAAGAAGAGTTTGAAATATCATTTGTAAATCTATGGTTTTTGGGGTGTTGGTGCATCCCAGTGAGTTGTAGCTGACAGAATTATCTTGTGAATAGGGTTGTCATTGATGACAACATTAATGACAAAGGTGTAAATGGCATGACAATAAGCAAACAAGGTGACTTGACAAGGACTTGGAAAAGACAAGACAAAAGACAAGGTGATGGGAATTGGCACACCTAATGAGCCAAATGACCCATACTATGGCCATTTGGAGTTGGTCCTAATACCCTAGACACGGATGAATTGGAGATAAAAAGTTACATGAACAAAGAAGCTTGAAGTTGACACTTGGAAAGGAGATTGCGGGCATCCCTTATGGCATCTGCGGGCATCCAGAAATGAAGCTGATGGACATGCGGACATGTGGACAAGGTGACATGCGGGCATCTTGAAGATGCATATGCGGGCATGTTTGTGGAAGCTGCGGGCATCCTGGAGGCATGGAAAAGACCCCCATGCGGGAAATTGAAGAAGGTCTAGCTATAAGCATGTTCAAAGGCATAAATATGGAGCTTGCGGGCATGAGTTACAAACTAGTGCGGGCATGCTAGAAGCAAAAGAAAATGATGATGATGTGGGTATGAAGAGCACGTTTAGGTGGGAAAAAGAAAGTCTAAATATATATATATATATATATATATATATATATATATATATATATATACATGTATATATTTATAATTTATGAGGTGTTTATGGACAAAAGGTATAAATTAGAGTTTAACCTTTATCTTTGGATTAATTGGGGCTATAGTATGCTGATGTGTTGCTGGTGTACAAACTAAGATGTTGATGATATGTATGGACAAAATGAATTCATGATTATTGGGGCTACATACGATGAAAAAAATGTTGATCTAGAGTAGCATGAAACATGGACATAATGCTTGCTTGGGTTATGACAATTAATGATAACTGGAATGATGTTATAGACAGATATGTTGGGTGAAAATGATGATTGATGTGCTCAGTGAGCCATTGTGTCTAACAGGGTGGATGTAAAATTCATTAAAATTTTAAAATTTTAAGTTTTGTCATTTCATTTACAAATATTCTGAAGTGACAATGATGATTGATGTGATCAGTGAGCCATTGTGTCTAACAGGGTGGATGTAAAATTCATTAAAATTTTAAAATTTTAAGTTTTGGCATTTCATTTACAAATATTTTTAGATTAGGAAAACATAACAATTTATAAACTTAATGACGAGATGAGGCAACTATTTAGATGCTTACCTTTCCAATCGTCCTTGCAAGATGAATTTGGGATTCTTGAGCCTCCAAATCTCCTCGGTTGAGCTTCTCTAATGCGTTTTGGGAAGGCGAAATCACTCGAGCATTGGTGTTTGGGTTAAATAGTGCTGCGGTCCACGACACTATTTTTTTTGTTATATTAACAATAACGCTCGAGCATTATGGTGATCACCATAACGCTCGAGCATTTTGTAATCATATCCTACATGTTAAAGGACATGGCAGGTTTGGAGCCCGCCATTCCTAGTTTTACATAACACGCAATCGTTGTGGATTTACACAATTCTGTTGTGTTTCTCATTTACCCAATTGCATCTAAAGGGTCCCTCAACTTCGTGTGAGGGCCCTTCAATCGGATCCAATCACTGATTATGAAGGACTTCTTAACTGTGTTGAGCGTCATATTACCTGCAATGAGAGAAGTTGTCTTCGAAAGAAGGGAGAAAAAATGGTATGTCGGTACCATGCACCATGGGATCTATGTGACCAGTCAAAACTTTACATTGATGAACAAGGAGAAAAAAATTATGAACCAAGACGAAATGATGACCGAGTGAATAGACACAATCGTGAAACATTGATGATGTGGAGGGATAATATGGATTAGTAGCCTGTACTTTCCAAGCGCTTGGTTATTAATTACATGGAAAAATACGCTGCTAAATCAGAAAAGGGATCTGAAACTTTCCACAATATGTTGATGCGGGTCTCTTCTATCCAGAATCCAAATGAACCTGCAGCACATGCATATAAAAGTTTGTTGTGTGAATCCATTATTGATGGGGACATTGGTGCACATGAGACATGACATTTGCTTCTAGAGCTTCCTCTTTTAGAATGTAGCTACACATTTTGTAAGTTAGTTGGCCATGATGACACCAACTGTAGAGCATGTGACCTTATGATAGAAAGAAAGCATGATGTCTACAGATTCCAAGGAGAAATACAAAACAAGAATGAGAATGCACAGTATGATCAAGGTACATACAAATGACGTGGTGGATTTAGAGGAAGAGGATGTAATACTAGCCAAGGACGAGGAAGAGGTCAGATTGTCTATTGTAACTGTGCTCAACCTAGACATTTGGCAAGAGATTGTCAGAACCCTTGTACTACTTGTAAGTATTGTAAATCGTATGACCATATTATTGAAGCATGTCCCATTTTGCTAGGAAAAATGCAAGAAAAAAGACCAAAAGGACAGAACCAGAATATTTAGATGATCTCAACTAAGAAAAGAAACGAAGATCGCAACATCCATGTTGTGACGCGAAGTGGAGTTTCGATAAGAGATGATATAACAAACAAAGCTTCGACTCTTGATACTCATATAAATGGACCAAAGCCTACAGATGGGCCTTGGGTGAGAAAAGCAGTTGGAAAGATACTTGTATTCAACCCTAACAGAGAAAAAGAAGTATCAATGGAAGCAAGAAATAGATTTTAGGACTAGGAAGCTTCGACCACAAGGATACATTTGTGAAGTGATCAGACACCTGTACTCGATATGTCACCCTCATAAGATGGGTTGCGAGCTTCGCCAGAGCAGACAAGTCCTATAACACAATTTCTATAGAGCTGCATAAAGTTGCTAAGGCACGAGCACGCCTTAGGGTAATTATATAATGTGTCGGGATATTACGAGAAGCGTAGTACAGTAAACGATGCACATAGACAATTCCATCACATTAAGAACCATAGAAGGACTGGAAGAGAAATGAGGTTAAGCTTGCAGATTGGATATTTTGAAATGAACCAGGTCATTCTAGATCTGGGCTCAGAGGTGAATGTGCTAACAAAAAAAATATGGGAGCATATGGGGAAACCAAAGCTATCTTGGTATCCTATATAGTTGATATTAGCTAACCATCAGAAGCTTCTACCATTTGGGAGGCTATCAAGTGTTCCTGTTAACATTGATGGAGTGTGAAGTAAAGCAGATTTTGAAGTAATTGTGATCATAAACGACAATAATCCTTATCCTGCACTATTAGGGATTGACTGGGCATTTGATATTATCGCAATTATCAACTTGAAGAAAAAACAAATGATATTTGAAGGACATGATATCAGGGTTATTGCACCCCTTGATCCTTCACAAGGAACAAGGTATGTTGAGCCAATAAGAGAAGAATGCAGAGCTCAAGAACTAGATAACATCTACAAGATGACACTTAATCAAACAAATTACATTAATCCTATAGAAGATGGAACATTGAGCTAGAGATGTGACAACTCTTGTGTATCAGAGTCAAACACAGGACTAGAAAATTGGCAGAGTAGAATGCATGAAGTATCAGCTAGACAATGCGTGAGGATGACAAAGTCACTTCCCTGGATTGGAAGATAGGTAAGTCCAATTCCTACTTATGATGGTTTGAGTAGTATCCTTGCATTCTTTCATGAATATCTAGCATCGGTTTCAGGCGAATATAAGCTATCATCTCTAGACATAGCATTGAGCACATGGAAAGAATGTAAGCCCTTAATGGAAATTCTATTTGTTGAACAAACTGAGAATGTAAAAGAAAAATATAATGGATAGACTGATCCTAGAGATCATATACAGTATTGCTCGAAAGCATGGAGACATATACCAAAGACAGAATGGGTCCATATGTTTGTGCACACGTTGGATCCAGTAGAAAAAAACTGGTATATAGAAACATACATTCGACATGGTACAACAAATTGGCACATGATGATAAAGAAATTTTAGCTAACTTTAAGTTTTGAGGATGACCATCCGAGCATTAATGAGGCTCTGCAAATAATTAAAAAGAAAATATTTGATGATGTCCCATTTCCTGTGTATATCAACGAAATTGGGAAATACAATTGGAACATGCCCTTGAGTGTTATAATTTTACACTGGATGAAGATGAAAATGAAGACCCTCGTGATGTCAATATACCAGAATCTGAAGGAAAACGCAATGTACAAGGACCTGATTTGAAAATTCCAGATATGAGTAACTGCATTAAGACTAAAAAGATTAATATTAGCACGGATGAAGAACCAAAGTTCACCTCTATTGGATATTACTGGGATGAAGAAATAGTAGGACAGATCGCAAACCTACTGCATGAATATCAAGACTTGTTTCCCACCAAGTTTTCATAAATGAAAGGCATTTTAGGTGACTTGGGAGTTATGAAATTACCTCTCAAGCATGATGCAAATCTTATCAAGCAAAGACCTTATAGACTAAACGCCAAATATAAAGAGAAAGTGAAAGAAGAAAATGATAAAATGTTGGAGGCGGGGATCATTGAACCAGTAGAAGATTCATAATGGATAAATCTCATGGTAATTCAAGACAAGAAAGCTAAAGGATAAATAAGAATTTGTGTGGATCTCAAAAAACTGAATGATGCATCTATGCATGACCCATTTCCTACGCCATTCATAGATGAAGTAATAGATAATGTAGGTGGATAGGGGGCATACTCTTTTACTAATGTATTTTCGGGCTACCATCAGATCAAAATTTCTACATAAGACAAACACAAGACTACATTTGCTACTGAATGGGGATCATTTCATTACACTGTTATTCTTTTGGGTTGAAGAATGCACCTGATATATTTTCAAGAGTGGTTGTAGCTGCATTTAAGGATTATATTCATAAATTCCTAGAAGTTTACTTTTATGACTAGACAGTATTTGGCCTTCTGAATAACCATCACGCAAACTTAAGGATGATGTTAGAAAAGTGTAGACATTATCATATTTCCTTGAGCTTGAAGAAGTGTGTCTTTTTTGTTCCTTATGGCAATTTGTTGGGACACATAGTATGTAAACAAGGATTTATGGTTGATCTAGCAAAGATAACGATCATAGCAAACATCCCCACCGCCTAACTCAGTTAAGAAGCTACGCACTACATTGGGACACACAGGATATTATAGAAAATTCATTAAAGGGTATGCATAGATAACTGCACCTATGGAGAAACTATTGAAAAAGAATCAAATTACAACTAGACTGAACATTTCCAAAGAGGATTGGACACACTGAAAGAAAAGATGGTAACATCGCCTATTCTAGTATTTCCTGACTGGAATAAGTCATTTCACGTACATGTAGATGCTTCGTCTATAACACTTGGAATTGCAATAGCACAACCTAGTGATGGAGGCATCGACCATCCAATTTCATTTTCTAGTAGAAATCTATCTTCAGCAGAAAATAATTACACCACAATAGAGAGGGAAGGCTTAGCCATGCTGTACGCATTGCAAAAATTCAGACACTATCTGCTAGGTTCACACTTTTGCATGTTCACTGACCATTCAGCTTTAAAGTACTTGGTCAATAAGCTAGTGTTAGGGGGGATAAAATGCATATGGATTCTACTTTTTCAGGAATATGATTTCGAGATTATAGTGAATCCAGGAAGATTGAATGCGGCACGTGACCATCTTTCAAGAATCGAGTCAGGAGAAGAACCTAATAATTTGGAGGATAATCTACCAGATGCGCAGTTGTTTGATATTCACATAATAGATGACTACTTCAGATACATTGTATAATTTCTGACTAAAGTGTTAGCACCTGCAGATATCACTACGCAACAAAAAAAATAGTTCGTGGTAAGATCAGTGGATTTTACCTTGATTGCAGGACAATTATACAAATTGGGACCAGATGAAGTATTGTGTAGATGCGTACTAGAACATGAAATACCTATCATACTTGCATAAGAACATCCAGGAGTATTTGGAGGACACTATGCAGGGAAATCTACTGCACAGACTATTTTGAGAGCAGGACTATGGTGTCCTACCATACATAAAGATTCAAAGGAACACTGAAGGAATTGTGATGTATGCCAGACAATAGGAAATCCATCTCGTAGAGATGAGATTCCATTGATGCCACAGTTGACTTTGCAAGCCTTTGATAAATGGGACATTGACTTTGTGGGACCTATTAACCCACCAGGAAAGAGAACTAGATCGAGATACATTATTACAGCCACATATTATCTAACCAAAAGGGAAGAAGCAAAACCAGTGAAGGACTGTAGCATAGTTACAACAACGCGATTAATCATTGAGAACATCTTGACAAGGTTTGGATGTCCAAAGATTCTAATGAGTGATCAAGGAACTCACTTCCTGAACAAAACTATTGAAGCCCTGGCAGAAGAATTTCAGATATATCATCAGAAGAGTACACCATATCATCCACAAGATAATGGCACTGTGGAGGCCTTTAATAAAGTATTGGAGAATGCATTGACCAAGGTATGCAATACAAACAGAGATGATTGGGATCTAAGAATACCAGCAATATTGTGGACATCTAGAACAACTTGTAAAACGTTGATAGGCCATACACCTTTCAGGTTATCATATGGACATGAAGTTGTCATGCCCATGGAATACATAGTACCAAGCTTGATAATTGCAGCATCCACAGATATGGTCGATGCTGAAACAATCGATGAAAGACTATTACAGATGATTGGATTGGAGGAAGAACGCTTCATTGTAGGATTTCACCAACAAGTGTAGAAAGATAGAGAAAAGGTATGGCATGATAGACACATCAAGCACAAGTTCTTCCAAGTAGGAGACCTTCTTCTCCTTTGTGATAGCAAATTCATGAAATTTCCTGGAAAATTAAGAATGAATTGGGTAGGACCATTGTAACATCTCCCAAACTGAAGATGTTAGGATTTAATGAATTTTAAAAAACAATTCTCCACTTGTGACATACCCAATTTTCTTAGTTAATAAAATTAGTGAAACTTAAAACTGAACTGCAAAATTTCTTCAATCCTAATTCTATATTTATTACAAACCATCATCTTTTCAATAATTTGGTCATTACAATGAACATTGCATAAAGAAAAAGCAACCTTTTAAATAACCTATCTGCATTAGCTCTCACATCAGCCAATTTACGATTTGATAACCATAAAATATATTCAAACGTGCATAATGGAGACTAGAAATAGATACATCAACTAATAACGACATCATGATCACACATATGGGAACACATATTTCACGTGGTTCACCCCTATTGGGCTACGTCCACCAAACATTCTAGATATATATTATTTATTGACAATGAGAGATTACATTCGGCAACACCAATGTTGCCTTTCACATTTAAAAGCCCTCTCTAGAGGCACTTTCCATCAGAATGATCATTCTTATTGAGGGATATCTCCTACTAATAAAATAAACTAAAAAATGTTGCGCCCGAGGTCCAACCTCTTAGTTTCCAAAATGAGTATCAAGGCCCATAAGTCATATGCCAACAATTTGGTCATTACAATAAATCTCAGCGCACCAAACGCTTGTTCAAGGGAGGAGCCCACGAGGATCAACACACAAAAATTCTAAAGGAAAACATAACTAAGAAACCAAAGCACTTAGTAACAACTAGCATAAACTATCAGGCAATTGTCCACAGAACTCGATTTTAGGTCTACTAAGACATCGTGTTTACGAAAAGCATAAGAATCTGAACCACGCAATAATAACTATCAAGTAATTATCCACAGGAAGTGATTTCAGGTCTACTGAGACATCATTTGGAAATTCATAAGAAACGGTCGAAAATATCCAGAACATCAATCTAAACTTCACGCACGTACAACGTATAAAAAGGAACTATCGATATTTTCTAGAATAGCAATAAAAAGAAACTATCGATACTTTCTAGAATAACAATCTAAACTTCATGCGCATAAACTTTATCAGAAGTGTCGATACTTTCCAGAATATCAATCTAACTTCCTACACATAAGATCTGTCGATACTTCCCAGAATATCAATCTAGAATTTATGCACATACATCTTATAAAGAACCCTCATACTTTCCAGAATATCAATATGATTTCTATCCAACGTAATGAGAACATGTAGAAATATCTATACGATAGCAATCATCACATTACAAAGAGAATGCAAATCTAAATACTTCAGGAAGTCATATTAAAGGAAAACGCCGAGGGCTTGGCTGTCGGTTTTCCAGAATATCAATATGATTTCTATCCAATGAAATAAAAACATGTAGAAATATCAATCATCACATTTACAAAAGAGAATGCAAATCTAAATACTTTAGGCAATCATATTAAAGGAAAACGCCGAGGGCTTGGCTGTCGGTTTCCATTGATGGAGATGCCAACAACCCAGGACGGCGGAAACACCATTAAAATAGAAGACGTTGGGAGCTTGGCGATTCATGTTACAGGTGGAGACGCTGATACCTCCCGATCTCTACTACACTGGACAGTACTACATCGACACAACCCGGGTTCTGCAAGGGATTTGGAACACAATCCCACCATCCTCCAACCGTCGGTTTTCTCTTCAACCAGAGACAGTTCCCCAATACTCCGGAGGCTAAGAGAGAAAAAAAAACAGAGCTATGCTCATTGACAGGGCTTCGTAAAACGTAAAGGTTAAAGACTTGATCTAAAAATGTTAATCATTTAACCAACAGGAGTGGTTAGCTACAGTCACAATCCATGACCTCATGAAATCTCGCCCCAGCTGGATGCTACGGATCTGTAGAGGTGGAGAATGTATCAAGTCGTTACAGATCTAAACTGCACGCGAAACCAGTTCCTTTGTGTAATAAAATATAACACTTGGGAAATAATAAGTAATTTAATATCGGCTCTACCTGAAACCCTAACTGAAACCCCAATATTTCTCGATTTCCAGTTTGGAATAATCATCCCACCCTTAATGTTTAGGATAAGCTATCAAAATCCACTATGAAATGCATATCACAGAGTACTTTGGAAGCATACGCATTTAAGCTATATTGTCCATACAAAATACTTTAAGGTTCCAAAAAATGAAATATATAAATCCATGCGCTAAAAGGGAAGAAAGAGTGCAATCAGATTGAAAGTGTCTTCTTTTTTGGGGTCGTCCCTTCAATTCAAAGTGAAGATAATTGTGCATCATCTGCACTGTAAAAACATTGCAGCAACAGAAAAACTATTTATATTCTACTGGGAAAGAAAGTACTCACCAGCCGAAACAAAAGCTCCACACAAACGATTAGAGCCCTCTTCAATACAACATATTGTTATCACATAAGGATTGTTTACTGCGCCACTCCAATAGTCAGTGCGCCCGTCAAAATCCCCCTCTCCTGAAACTCCGAACCACCGAGCCTATCCAATCTCCCCTCGGCTGTGTAGATGGCGAGTTTGATAATATCAGCTGCCACCCAAATGACTCCTATGCATCTAGACTATATAGCAGCCTGCATAATCTTCACATTACAACCAGTTACCGTACCCCAAACTGAAGTTTTTCCCCCCCTAAATACCAACCCGAAGTTATTTGGCATAAGCGCCACTACTCAAACCAGTTTGACAGATGGGTGAGACTTCCTTTTAGTAAGGCGACAAGTGGCAAAATCCTCCCCGTGGTGAGTACAAACGGTGGCTTTTGAGAGCAACCAATCTCTCAATCCAACAATGGCTTTCTCCAACTCTCATTGAGTTCGGCGGTGGGGAAGTAGTGGACATTTAAATTTTATCGAGTTAGTTTTAGGTGATCTTAGTGGTAGTTTAGAAGAACTCTTGGTGGTAGTGATTCGATGTCTCACTCAAGGAGACAAACTCACAGGAATATCTAAACATTTACACAACATTAAAAATAAAATATTCCTTTTTATCTTTGAACAATCTTCTTCCCTCCTATTTCTTAGTCGAACTATTAACATCTTTTGGGGTGAAAATATATTGCTAACAATTGTTAATTAAATGCATTCTTTACCAATTATTAAACCTTGTTTTCTCCTCTCGACATGAGGAGGTATAAGATTACTTTCGACAAAAGAACCTACTTCTTAGCTTTTCTATAACAATCTTAAATCCATCAATATGGCTCGATCTCTCTTCCATTAAGTTGTGGAAATCCATGCCGATGTTTAATATAATAAACTATACCCAAATAGTTTAAATAAAGGTTTTTAAGACCATCCCAAAAAATTAACTTCTCCAAAGACTATCGAAACAATAGAGTACATACTCCAAATATATATATATATATATAAGGATGTCACACACTCTAGGTTAATATCTTTACATAATAACATACTATATATTAATGTTGTACATTTAACACTAATATAAAAAATGCATATATGTTATTTATTCCCTAAGACATATATATCTTCTATATGTTGATATTCTAACATATAACACCAAAATATATATATATATATGTTATTATTCCAATACAATAACATATAGTAATCAATTACAATTACAAATATATAGGTTATAAAGGAGGGATATCACATCCTCCTCCCCTAAAAATAACACCATCCTCGGTGTTCAGGCTTTTTAGAAATTCGTCCTTTCCCCTTGAGTCCTATTTTTCTTGCATCATGAATTTGGGTTTTGACCTTATTTGAACTTTCATGCTTTCTACATGTCGTTATGGCTAATAACGTGGGTTTCTATACAATAAAATCGGGACTCGAAGAAACTTTGTTCAGTAAAAACTATCATCAATTCAATAATTAGACTTAAAAGTATAAACGATGAGTCCCTTTATTTCAACCTAACATTTGCAATTCACGGAATATTTTATTTTTCCTTTATCATAAGCACACATAAATCCAGCATTCCAGAGATGTAGATTGTCATTTTACATAAAACACATCATTTACTTGATCCAGGAAAATTCTTGCCTAACACCCAAGTGCTCACACAGCAAAAATTTCTTTCATGTTTTGCCTAACACCTTAGTGCTCACGCAGCAAACATTTTATTCATGTTTTTCCTAACACCTTAGTGCTCACGCAGCAAACATTGCTTTCATGCATACTAAGCAGCGTCCTGCCTCCCACGTATACATTTTCTTATAGCTTGCCTAGGTCTTACAGCCAGCCGATTCTCCGAGAATCCTAGTGGCTTTTCAATCCCTGATTTTAGGGAGTCTTTCAATGCCATTACAACACTCGCCTTCCACAATTCCCCTCAAGCCTTCTCGCTTGAGTCCCAGAATTTATTTTCCCCAAGCCGTCTTTCTTGAGTCTAGAAAATCTCTTTCTATTTAATCAATTTATTTCGTCATATTACATTCTATACCCATACGATTACTCTGACCAATATGGGTCGAGTGTTTTGTTCAACAATACTTACCAACATTTTTTAAAATAATATGTAAAAATTGTGATGTGAATCTTATCTCCTCACTCCTCGTCTTACCATGCATACATTATGCTCTTGCATTTTCACAAGCTTCACAGAAATTTCACCATCTGCCAAATTTCACTTGTTAGTATCACTTTATATACGAAAACAAATATTGTAAGGAGATCCCTTCCTTAAACAGAAAATCATCTTTCTTAATAAAATATCCATATGTGATCATCTAAGATGTCATTTCCTACTACACATAACTAGCTTATAAGATTTCATAATGCTTTGAACACGATATAACATTCTTTCTATGACGATCCATGGACATTATGGTCATTTAACCTTGAATGTTAGATTTCACCATTTCAATACAATTCCTATTTAGTTATACAACCCTTTTGTATACCCTAACGTCATATAGGGATAACCAATTGTCTAAAACAAACTTACATACCTTATACAGATAACCCTGTACCTTTGTAAAGGCAACCGCATAGCTCACCTTCATCTGCCGCGGTTCCAGTTTACTTGTATCATCACACATTAGTATTATACATGAATCGATATATATATATCCCACATTTACCCATTGATGGGTGTCCGGCAGTGATGTGTGGGAAAAATAACAATTGCTCGACCACAAGATTCAAAGTGTTAGTCGTATAAAGGTAATTACATTATAAGAACAACCATACATATAACATATGTCCAAATAGCATTTTTACTTGTTTTATAAAATCTTATACCTTGATTACTGTCTCATAGATCACTTCCGATCTACCCTGCAAATTCCATGTCATCAATGTTTTCCTTAACACATAATAAATAAAAACAGTCATTCCTTGTGTCAACATAAGGACGTCAGAAGATTACAGTATCCTACTAACCTGTATTTATTTCATGTTGGTTCAATAATCTATCCCTTAACAAAATAACATATATTTGTACATGGATAGCAAGTCGTCATAAATATTATAACAAATAAAAGTATAACTTCTATAACCATCACTCATCGTTCCCAACATCTAGCTTAAGGATTTACTGGAGTAAGAAGTTTGTAAAAAGGAAACATGCATTTTCATCATATGCACCCTATACATATGCATACTTTTTTAAGTGTTTATAACCCTTTTGTCCTTTTGTTGAACTAACAAGCCAGGGTGTAAGAATGCTCTAATGTCTCACATTCAGTATCGTAATCACTTATCTCATACCTTCATCTGCTAAAGTGAAAAATATAGTAACAAAGACTGTTCATCTGTGGAAGTACACTCGGTGAAGAACATGCTAACTTCCTTATCAAGGTAGTAAATGTTTTGATTACATTCTTGCTTCATTTGTCATTCAATCAACCAAACACTTCTAAGATTTGTAAACAACAAATTCCAATAATTATATTTCGCACAAGACAGGATATAACTTTTCACATCATTTCCTATCAGGGTGATACAGTTTACTTCATAAGAGAACCATACATCCCCATATACTAGTTAAGAAATTATTTATCTAAACTTCTTATCCTTTGGTTTTATCTAAGAGAAGCATCATCCCTTCCGAAGGAATATGTAGTTATTGTCATAAATTCTATATACTACTTATCTTTTCTACTCAAAATTGAGGGAAACTTACCAGCTCCTTTAGTCATTTTTACCCTTCCATATCTATGTGGTCAATATGTTAATAATTTTCGGTTTGCATAATATTCTTCTTGGATGTCGGATCATCGACGAGTTTTATCTCACAAACGTCTATCTAAGTAGTAAGTAGGGAATTTTCTAGGCATCGAACACATCCATCGTTAGGAGTTCTAAGTAAACCATTAAAGTTAATCCCTTTAACCTTTAATGATACATTTTGTCTTTCATAATGCGGATGATCTTTATATATGATAGTGGATGATCAATATCATTCAATCCAATAATTTTCAATTTTCAGTATGTAAATAAAGCACAACATACTAGACTAGAGATGAAAATGGAACTCATATACTTACAGTTTAATCAGACGAGTCTTGGTTGGAATTCCACAATAAATTGCTTCGTCACGATATTTCCATATTTCCCTTAGTTTCTTCTTGGAGAACTCGACGATTAATTTGGATAGTATATTCTCGTCCATTCGTCCCATGCATCCAAAACAAAATTTGTTGTTAGTTTCGAAACCCTCATGTTCATTTACCTTATGTTGAGCCCCTATAGGCCCGAGTGCTGAAACCTCAGCTCTGATACCATATGTAACATCTCCCAAACTGAAGATGTTAGGATTTAATGAATTTTAAAAAAAAAATCTCCACTTGTGACATACCCAATTTTCTTAGTTAATAAAATTAGTGAAACTTAAAACTGAACTGCAAAATTTCTTCAATCCTAATTCTATATTTATTACAAACCATCATCTTTTCAATAATTTGGTCATTACAATGAATATTGCATAAAGAAAAAGCAACCTTTTAAATAACCTATTTGCATTAGCTCTCACATCAGCCAATTTACGATTTGATAACCATAAAATATATTCAAACGTGCATAACGGAGACTAGAAATAGATACATCAACTAATAACGACATCATGATCACACATATGGGAACACATATTTCACGTGGTTCACCCCTATTGGGCTATGTCCACCAAACATTCTAGATATATATTATTTATTGACAATGAGAGATTACATTCGGCAACACCAATGTTGCCTTTCACATTTAAAAGCCCTCTCTAGAGGCACTTTCCATCAGAATGATCATTCTTATTTAGGGATATCTCCTACTAATAAAATAAACTAAAAACTGTTGCGCCCGAGGTCCAACCTCTTAGTTTCCAAAATGAGTATCAAGGCCCATAAGTCATATTCCAACAATATGGTCATTACAATAAATCTCAGCGCACCAAACACTTGTTCAAGGGAGGAGCCCACGAGGATCAACACACAAAAATTCTAAAGGAAAACATAACTAAGAAACCAAAGCACTTAGTAACAACTAGCATAAACTATCAGGCAATTGTCCACAGAACTCGATTTTAGGTCTACTAAGACATCGTGTTTACGAAAAGCATAAGAATCTGAACCACGCAATAATAACTATCAAGTAATTATCCACAGGAAGTGATTTCAGGTCTACTGAGACATCGTTTGGAAATTCATAAGAAATGGTCGAAAATATCCAGAACATCAATCTAAACTTCACGCACGTACAACGTATAAAAAGGAACTATCGATATTTTCTAGAATAGCAATAAAAAGAAACTATCGATACTTTCTAGAATAACAATCTAAACTTCATGCGCATAAACTTTATCAGAAGTGTCGATACTTTCCAGAATATCAATCTAACTTCCTGCACATAAGATCTGTCGATACTTCCTAGAATATCAATCTAGAATTTATGCACATACATCTTATAAAGAACCCTCATACTTTCCAGAATATCAATATGATTTCTATCCAACGTAATGAGAACATGTAGAAATATCTATACGATAGCAATCATCACATTACAAAGAGAATGCAAATCTAAATACTTCAGGAAGTCATATTAAAGGAAAACGCCGAGGGCTTGGCTGTCGGTTTTCCAGAATATCAATATGATTTCTATCCAATGAAATAAAAACATGTAGAAATATCAATCATCACATTTACAAAAGAGAATGCAAATCTAAATACTTCAGGAAATCATATTAAAGGAAAACGTCGAGGGCTTGGCTGTCGGTTTCCATTGATGGAGATGCCAACAACCCAGGACGGCGGAAACACCATTAAAATAGAAGACGTTGGGAGCTTGGCGATTCATGTTACAGGTGGAGACGCTGATACCTCCCGATCTCTACTACACTAGACAGTACTACATCGACACAACCCGGGTTCTGCAAGGGATTTGGAACACAATCCCACCATCCTCCAACCGTCGGTTTTCTCTTCAACCAGAGACAGTTCCCCAATACTCTGGAGGCTAAGAGAGAAAAAAAAAACAGAGCTATGCTCATTGACAGGGCTTCGTAAAACGTAAAGGTTAAAGACTTGATCTAAAAATGTTAATCATTTAACCAACAGGAGTGGTTAGCTACAGTCAAAATCCATGACCTCATGAAATCTCGCCCCAGCTGGATGCTACGGATTTGTAGAGGTGGAGAATGTATCAGGTCGTTACAGATCTAAACTGCACGCGAAACCAGTTCCTTTGTGTAATAAAATATAACACTTGGGAAATAATAAGTAATTTAATATCGGCTCTACCTGAAACCCTAACTGAAACCCCAATATTTCTCGATTTCCAGTTTGGAATAATCATCCCACCCTTAATGTTTAGGATAAGCTATTAAAATCCACTATGAAATGCATATCACAGAGTACTTTGGACGCATACGCATTTAAGCTATATTGTCCATACAAAATACTTTAAGGTTCCAAAAAATGAAATATATAAATCCATGCGCTAAAAGGGAAGAAAGAGTGCAATCAGATTGAAATTGTCTTCTTTTTTGGGGTCGTCCCTTCAATTCAAAGTGAATATAATTGTGCATCATCTGCACTGTAAAAACATTGCAGCAACAGAAAAACTATTTATATTCTACTGGGAAAGAAAGTACTCACCAGCCGAAACAAAAGCTCCACACAAACGATTAGAGCCCTCTTCAATACAACATATTGTTATCACATAAGGATTGTTTACTGCGCCACTCCAATAGTCAGTGCGCCCGTCAAAATCCCCCTCTCCTGAAACTCCGAACCACCGAGCCTATCCAATCTCCCCTCGGCTGTGTAGATGGCGAGTTTGATAATCTCAGCTGCCACCCAAATGACTCCTATGCATCTAGACTATATAGCATCCTGCATAATCTTCACATTACAACCAGTTACCGTACCCCAAACTGAAGTTTTCCCCCCCCTAAATACCAACCTGAAGTTATTTGGCATAAGCGCCACTACTCAAACCAGTTTGACAGATGGGTGAGACTTCCTTTTAGTAAGGCGACAAGTGGCAAAATCCTCCCCGTGGTGAGTACAAACGGTGGCTTTTGAGAGCAACCAATCTCTCAATCCAACAACGGCTTTCTCCAACTCTCATTGAGTTCGGCGGTGGGGAAGTAGTGGACATTTAAATTTTATCGAGTTAGTTTTAGGTGATCTTAGTGGTAGTTTAGAAGAACTCTTGGTGGTAGTGATTCGATGTCTCACTCAAGGAGACAAACTCACAGGAATATCTAAACATTTACACAACATTAAAAATAAAATATTCCTTTTTATCTTTGAACAATCTTCTTCCCTCCTATTTCTTAGTCGAACTATTAACATCTTTTGGGGTGAAAATATATTGCTAACAATTGTTAATTAAATGCATTCTTTACCAATTATTAAACCTTGTTTTCTCCTCTCGACATGAGGAGGTATAAGATTACTTTCGACAAAAGAACCTACTTCTTAGCTTTTCTATAACAATCTTAAATCCATCAATATGGCTCAATCTCTCTTCCATTAAGTTGTGGAAATCCATGCCGATGTTTAATATAATAAACTATACCCAAATAGTTTAAATAAAGGTTTTTAAGACCATCCCAAAAAATTAACTTCTCCAAAGACTATCGAAACAATAGAGTACATACTCCAAATATATATATATATATATATATAAGGATGTCACACACTCTAGGTTAATATCTTTACATAATAACATACTATATATTAATGTTGTACATTTAACACTAATATAAAAAATGCATATATGTTATTTATTCCCTAAGACATATATATCTTCTATATGTTGATATTCTAACATATAACACCAAAATATATATATATATATGTTATTATTCCAATACAATAACATATAGTAATCAATTACAATTACAAATATATAGGTTATAAAGGAGGGATATCACAACCATACATTGTCAAACATGTTACTAATGGTGGTGCGGTACAGATAACCACTTTACTTGGAAAAAAATACAAGGACTTGTCAAACGAAGTAGATTAAAGCCTTATAGTGAGGGCCCTACTCCTACAAAAAGAATTTAAACAACACAATAATTTTTAAGTGTCAAGTGCAGTTGAAATTGGACACTAAAACATAGAACAGAGTCTGCACACAATAGTTTTGTCATAATGCGAAGCTCACAAGATTTGAATATGTTCTGCAAAGCACACATAGCAAGTCAATTTGCAAAGTAAAGAAGGGGGTAGTTTTGCAAAGTTCCATCAAGAGAAAGGGAATGTGAAATGAGCCTCTCGACTCACCTAACCTTTGAGGAAGCAAGAGAAAACTAGTCGTTACAGTTTTTGTTTGGAAACTAGCCGTTATACAATACTTTGAAGAAACCGGATTTTTCCACTTTAAGGCATACTTGTTTGTTGAAGACACATTTAATGGAAGAAAAGGACCAGGATCTAAGATAGATTTGGATAACGGACATAACATTTAATGCTAACTTAGTCATTTTTGGGCGCGCCTTAGTTTGGGTTATGGCTATAAATAGTAAAGGAGCGCACAGTTACCTATTTTACCATGATTGTTATTTTACCGTGAGTAACTTTTGAGATTTTACTAGTTAAGAATAGAGCATTCTGACAGTACATGTCTGAGCAAGAAATCCTACAGGAGATATTATATAAATTCCAGCAGTCTAGTCTAGAATTAGTTATGAAGACTCCCGTGAAGAAAGAAACTCAAGAGAAGGGTGGCACTTCTAGAGCCTCACTGTGGCATGCACCAAAATCTCAGCAGAAGGATAAGTAGAAAGCCAAGGAACAAGAGAAATTGTAGGCTGCAAAAATACCAAGAGAAATTCCCTGCGGAAGTTGCGAGATGCCGAGACTTGTTGGAGGAAGTGACCAAGTCATGGCCCATACTGCAAGAAGACGCAGACTTACAAAAAATTTGGGATGAATTCTAAAAGAAGCAGAAGGACCTCGACACGATGAACACCACAATGAAGGATTTGGCACTGAGACAGAGAGTACAAAAGTTCACAAAAACAAAGGAGCTTCAGAAAGAATTGAAGGCATTAAGGACAAAGGAAGTAGAAACTTCGGCAAGATTGCAACCAATGAAGGAATGTGCATTGGCACTCTCTGAAGATATTGAGGTGAAGCTGCAAGAGCTTTGCACGAAAGAGAGTACAGTTAAAGACCAAATGCAAGAACCAGTATCCGTAATGTTGCTTGATACAGTAAAGAAATATGAGAAAGAAACAAAGGATGCTATTGCGAAGCTGAGCATAGAATATCAAGAGTTCGCAGTAAAGATGAAGATTCCAAGTAATGTGAAGTCAAAGAGACCCAGTTTAAGTGCTCGGCGACGAGCCACAAGTAAGTGTTAGGGGCCTATTGGGTGCAGCCCAAATAAAGCAAGTTATGAAAGCCAGTATAGTTAGGAGATGCGTGACATTGACCAATTTTGGGAGAAAAGAGACTCCGCAAATCGCAGGAAGGGAGCATGGAGTGAATTTCAGTCGGGAAGAAAGGACCTGTTCCTTAGTAAAGTCAAAGTGCTAAGGAAAACCAGAGGTGGTTGACGCAGTTAAAGTCTGAGCGATGACTTGACTGCTACAGGAACAAGAAGTAAAGAAGCAAAGTGGTGTAAAGGACACACCATTGCAGAATTCAGAGGTGTGCTGATAGAGAAGGCATCAGAGTCAGAGGAAGTGATGCCAAAGGGAAAATAAATTTAAAGCTTAGCATGGTCTACAGGAGAATCACAAGGGATTTTGGTTTTTGGGTACTATGCGGGTTGACCCATAGTTATTGTAATATGTGACCTTCGATCACATCTATATATAAGGGTAGTTTTGTATAAGGAAGGGTTGTTGTTGTTGTTGTTGGGTATTCGGTTGGTCATAGTTAGATGTTCGACGTTGGTCGACTGTAATAGAAGGATAGATACAAAGAGAGAGAACATACTCTACAATCGAGTGCGTATAGATGTGATTGTAGAGAAGAGTCTGCAGATGAGTGTGTAGACCGGAACTATTACCCTTGTAATTAATATAAGAACAGTTCCTGCAGATGTAGCTCCCGCCTGGGGGTGAACCACGTAAATATATGTGTTTATGTATCTAAGCTTATGTTGTGTGTGTATGTGAGTTTATGATGTATTTATGTATTTTCTTTCATGTATGAGTTAATGGTAATTGCATGTTAAGTAAATGGAATGCATAAGTATGGATTTTGTGGAGGAACACTTAGAATGATGAATGCGTAGCTAGCTAGTGAAAACAATAGAGATTCAATGTAGTTTTGTATACTAATTATAATATGCAAGGTGCGAATTCATTTGTTTATTCGATCCTATTAGTATATTTTAAAGAAGAGACATGTTGCGAGGTTGTTAACCACATATGTACATCGCCACGGTTATAGAAACCTAATTTTGTAACCCCCCATCTTTGCTTCAGGTGAGACCTCAACATGGATAGAGGGTGATGCCGAAAGGGCTAGTGAAAGGGGCTTTGTTGTTGCTGTGATAACTTCTCCGAACCTAATTCATCCCAAGCAAACCGATAGCGTAAGCAAATTTATGACAATAGCATTTTCAATAAAACTTGGCATCTCTTCCTTAGATTCATGTTACAGGGACACTTGCCTTTTAGTGCATCAAGTTTGGAAAAAAAATTCAAAAAAATTTACAAGAAACTGTTGTGTTTTCCCAATGGCCTTCAAAATCCTAGCAATTTCAAGATCAAGATAAGGACATCCTTCAAGCTTGGAACCTCTTCCAAGCTAGGAACCAACCCATTGTTCCTAGTCCTAAACTCAATCTTGTCAGCCCCTCTGGAATTGAGCTTTGTGAAACTGAACTTCAATGGGGCCAGCCAAGAAAATCTTGGTCATGTTGGGTATGGGGGTGTCTTTGGGGATTGCAGCAGTCAAATTCTTAGATTCTATGCTAGCTTTATCGGCACGGAGAGCGATAATGCTCCCAAGATTTTTGCAATGCTTAAGGGAATCAAAATTCAGAATGACGTAGGGTCTTCTAAAATGATCATCGAAGGTGACTCCAAGATCATGGTTTAGGAACTAAACATACTCCTCAAAGGTGCTAGTGTTAGAAAAATCAACCCAAGTTGGAGACTCGACACCAAATTGGATACTTTAGCTCCTAATCTTAAATATTACCACACTTTCCTTCCACACCACGTGAGGAGGGAGGACAACAAATCGCAAACAAGCTAGCCAACTAGGGAGTGGATCATCCTCAAGAATATTGCGACCAGAAGTGGGAGGACAAGGAGAGATACCAACTCAAGGAGGATTATCTCAAGATCAATAATCAAGACATGAATCCCCTTGATGGGAGCCCTCAGGCTGAAAATATGTGTCGTATACATTATCACTCATCATAAAGAGAAGTGTGGGAAATCCCACAGGTGGGAAGGTAGCAGTTGTCACTCCATCGACCTTTCCATTCTTAATCTCACTGCAATGAATCTCCTTCGTGCGATGTACTCTCTTCTTCTCCTCAACTGGTTGTTGGTACAAGTTCTAGATAATTGTTTTCTACGGGCATTCATGGAAGTTAGAGACAACCCATGTCATGGTGGGAGAACGACTTGGGAGGGGGCAACCTTTATTTTTTATAGTTGCCACCATGGGTGGACTTTTCACTTATAGGATATTGGAATTAGAAAGCTCGGTTATTTGTAGACTATCACTCTAAAGACTTGGCAGAATCACTCCCTTCTTCTCTACAATCAGCGGACCCAATACGAGCTTCTCTACTCTATGAGAGTAATAATGGTGCATACAAAGACTGCCAAACAAAAAACTAAGAATGGCCCTCGACGCTCTCACATGGAATGAGCCATGAAGGAAATTGTAAATGCTTAGTGGTTTTTTGAAACCGGCATCAGCTAGCAGGCCCAGGACCACACTGAAAGGATGTAGAAAAGAGTCATCCTGATGCTCAAGAGTTGAAGGAATAATTTGGGAGCATGGTAGAGGAATCTGACTCCACTCGCACTAGAGAGATGAGGCACACTCAGATCCTAAACCTATTCCGGAACTTAAAATCCTTATTTAGCATGGCTTTGGAAGATTGAATCTGAGGAAAACTATAGAAGGATGCTAGTAATACCTCGGTTCAAGCGAGGCTAGAACTTATGGAGGAAGGAATGCACTGTTTATCCCGAAATCAAGTGATTGTAGATGAACATGTTAGCAGCAAATTGGATGTCTTAGCCCAAGAGTTCACGAGGAAGACTTTTAGTAGGCCATCTCAAACAACTGATTTTTCATTAATTCCATGAGGCTATAAAGCAAGTTGCCAAGCAGGAAAGCATAGGAGTCGACCCATCCTTTGTTGTCATTTCTAATGAAAATTAGATAATGCTACTTCAAGTCTGGTTTTTATATTTAGTAGGTCACTTTTATGCTATCTTTTACACTTATTTGTGTTGTTCACAAGCCTTGACTTATGGGGTAACCTCTATTTAAACTTGTCATCAAACTTACTCAAGACTATCATTCCTAGCTACTTTTAGAATAACAAGACTAGATGCTTGATTTCTCACAATTTTGGCTCAGCTGCCACATCTCTATCATCTAGACTCACTATGTTGTTGATAGCAATAGTCATTCTCTGTACAATTCTTGTTTATAGTTTAATATAATTCCAAATCTTACAAAAAAAAAATATACGTGTAATTCGATATATATGCATTGCGAAATGCAGTATGATTTGATAGTGTTAAGATACATTTATTTGAGTGATATTACATTTTGTATTGTATCATTCGTGCATTGTTGTGTCTTAAGGAATGCTCGTTTTTAGTATGCTTAAGATGCATTTCTTATAGTGAGGGACATTATGATCTATTGATCTATTTCTATAGATCTAGATTTTCATTATTTTTTTTCCATATGAAAAAAGCTTATTTATATAACAAAAAAGAGTTACAGAGATATGCAAGCATATAGCTTTTAGGATAGTGTTGGTGTGCTACAGGACAGTGTTGGTGTGCTGCACTGTGTGGAATATCCAATTCTTCACTACTAAAGAGTGAGTAACAAAAATCCGATCCATGACTGGATGAGTGTCTAGTTAATTACATAGATAATAAGCATCATCTAGATTTTCATTATGATCTAGCATATCTCTAATTTTAAATTTGTGCATTGGGAAATGTGATATGATTTAATAGTATTGTTAAGATGTATTGATTTCAATGATATTACATTTTGTATGATATCTTTCAATGAAATAGATGAACCCTAATTTACCATAGTTTCCCAAGTAGATAGAACAAAGGTCTAAGTTTGTTGCATTCCTTTTATTTTAGGAATGGTCTTTCAAAGTATTGTTAACATGCATTGCTTATAGTGAGAGGCATCTACGATCTATTTATCTATGTCTTTAGATGGAGATTTGTATTATAATCTAACATCCCTCTTATTTAAAATTTGTGCATTGAGAAATGCAATATGATCTAATAGTAATGTTGAGATGCTTTGATTTCGATGATATTACATTTTTTATGATAGAATATATATGTATGTATGTATGTATTTCATCATTAAATTTGATAGAAGAAAATGCTACAATGACGCACATTGGGAAATTTTCCAATTCAAACTTGCTTGCTTAGCGTTTGACAATCCATAAGTCACAAGGATTAACATTGGAGAAAGCAACTATAAATATTTGAAATAAAGAGAGACATGGTCTCACATTTACAACATGTCTTAAATTAAGGGCCAGCGGTGTTCAAACTCAACATCATTTCACATATGATCGATATAAGAATATGGCAAAGGGGAAGGAGTGGCTTTAATAAAAGTACATATTGAGATTGATCCCTATGTAATATATTTGTAATTCATCATTAAATCTCATTGCATTGTTTCACATTTATTATCAATGAATATGATTATTACTTTGTTACAATTCACTATTTTGATCATCTAAATATCTTTAGGAAAACAATCATCTCTCAAGAAAAATCCTCAAAGTCAAAGTAAATAGTTATATGAGGAAATATTATCAAATAAAAAATCACATGTAATTACACCAAAGAGGCACCTTGTAGAGCCCAATAGGGGGATGTGTAATATGTGTAACTCCTTTTGTGCTCATCCTCGAGGTGACATGTGTCTTTTTTTTAAATAATAAAATATTATAAAAAATAATATGTCGGCTATTTAAAAAATTTACAATGGCATGTATATAAAACTACACAAATTAAACAAATTAAAACCCTTCCTCAATGTTTACACTCTAAAAAGGGGTTTGCACCTTGAGATATTTGATACCTCTCTACCCTTGGTAGATCCCCTTTTAAGATGGATCTATGTTGGTCATAATATCAAATCCAAGATCCATTTTAGATTCTACTAATAAAAAAAACATTTTGATCCCTAGCACATGATCAAGAAAATGAAGAAAATTTGTAAAAACCCCATCAAATAAGGAAAAAACATTCTACAAAACATTACTAAAATGCCAACAAAATCAATTGATGACTTTTTAATATTCTCAATTAAATAATAAAAACATCATGAATCACATCACTAAAATTTCTCATACTTTAGAAATATTGATATCTTATCAAATATGAACAACATGTTATTAAAAATGTTTCCAATAAACTATAATTATGAGAAAATGGTAGACATAATTATGTAAAATAATAAATATAATTTCTCAAAATGGTTGATCTACATAAAACTATCATCAATTGGTTTTACTCTTAAAACAATTCTCTCCAAATTTTATTATGTATTAAGGTTTTGGATGGATCAGATTATTGCCATAATAGGAGAAGTCTAAATTATCTATGTAGATCCCCTCGGTTTGTGTATTCTTCAATCTATATAAATTTTTTGCTTCCATTTGCATTGTACATAATCTTTATTTCAGAAAATTGAGTTTAGTTAGATATAAATTAGAATTATAAATTTAAATTTAAATAGAAATTGGTGAAAATTATAATTATAAATTTAAATGAAAAATGAAAAATACACACTCCTAAATTATATAAAATTGGTACTACATTTATATTTGGAAGATGATAAATATATACAAATAATTAAGATATTGTATTAGATCTTCTAGAGTATCACTTTATAGATGTTTAAAAGTGATCATCTACACAATGATATTAAAGAAAATATGATACAATTGATCACTTTTAAACATATCTACATAGTGATACTCCATAAAATCTAATACAATTGGTCACTTTTATGTTGAAATAATAATGGTGAAATGCTTAAAATAGATTATAGTTATACTCTTAGCATACATGTAGTTCAAGATCTTATTTCTTAGGAGTTTGTTAAAGGCTCTGAGAGCTTATATATCTGTAACCTATGTTTCATAATAAAAAAGTCATGTTCTATTTGGTATTCTTTTCATAATCTATTTTGGTATCAGAGCCCAGGCCAGGTTGCTGTGAGTAGAAGAAGTGTGAGGAAAACTGTATTCGTTGTGTAGAGCCAACTGATAGCTATTGCATGGACTGGAGATCCAGCTGAGAGTTGCTGCGTGGAGAGATGCATTGCAAGAGGGAGTTTCTTCCTCCATTGGAGGAGAGCTACCATCTGAAATTATTGCACAAAGGAGCTGCATCAGAGTGATATTTCCCAGCTGTCACACTTGCTCATCATACAAGGAAGAGTCGTTGTGTTGCCGGAGGAAGAGCTGTCGCGAATCGTTGCTTGCTTGAGAATATTCATGTTGGAGCCTGCATTGTTGGAGGAAGAGCCGCCGCATTGCTGGAGAAGCTAATCCGTCGGTGATTCCACGGTGTGGAGTGAGTCTAGTGAGCTGTTGTTGAGTTCAATGAGACTCCCATCCATCATCGAATCGTTCATCGAGGAATACATGCGCAGAGGAGAAGCGATTGTGTGCTCAAGAGAGGAAATATCGAATTGTCGCGAGACCTCAGGTTGAAGGGGAGCGATAATTTGTCTGCACACTTCTGAAATAATTGGTGAGAATTTTTTTCGCGGGCAAAGGCTATTGAGATGCACGATACATTTGAGTTTTTTCCTTTTGTTGTGAGTTTTGTTCGCTAAGCGCATTTGTTATCTACTATTTTACTTTGTGGGTATCTTCCATACCGGAACCATCCACCACTTCCTTTTCTACGATTGGCACCTCAAATTCAGCTTCAGCGGAGTTGTATTTCCTGTGATCGAGCCCTGCAACGTGTTGCATACTTTGAGTCATGAGCTCTATTGGCATTTCTCTAAGGTCGCAAGGGTTTGAAACATAGGTTTTTTTTTTCTTGAATTCGTCTTTTAGCAACTATGACAAATTCCTTTCCCGAAAATTATCTAAACGAAGCTTCTAAGCTTGACGGGGACAATTACATTGACTGGAAATTCAAGATCTTAACTATCCTCAAAGCACTGAATGTCTAGACTATAGTAAAAGGAGATGAAACCAATCCCACAGGTGCTACTGCTGCAGACTGGGAGAAACGAGAAACGAAGGAAAAAGTATTGTTGCGACTCTCTGTCACACAACATAATCCCGCACATCAAAGATTGTAAAAATTCCAAGGAGACATGGGACATCTTAAAAGGTTTGTATGAAACTAAAAAATCCAATAGAATTATGTTTCTGAAGACTAAGTTATTGTCCATAAAAATGGCTGCAAATGAGAATATCACCAGCTATGTTTCCTGGATTAAGGATTTATGTGATCAGTTAAGTGCAATTGGTGATACTGTTTCAAATACTGACATGGTAACTATTACTTTAAAAGGTTTAATTAGAGATTATCATGTCTTTATTTCAGTTCTAGGAGGTAGAGAAACACCACCTACATTTAATGAGTTAACAGTGTTTGAGCTGGACTCTCATTCTTCATAATTGGCGTTAATAGAAAAAGGGAAATAGCCCTACAGGGGCAAGATATGGGTCAGAAACAGAATATGCAAGTTTCATCCAAGAAACATAAGTATGACTCACTCAAAATTTGATTCACATGATAAGAAAAATTATGGTTGTTTTTACTGTGCGAAACGTGGTCATCGAGCTAAACACTGTTATAAGAGGAAAGCTAATGAATCCAAACAGAAGTTTAGAAAACATAATGAAAATTATGTGACAACTGACACATCTACCAATGAGGGTTTTAAGAATTTAAAGTTGTTTATTTTAGAAGCTGCATTGTCTGCAAAAACTAATGATGAAAATGCATGGTTCATAGATTCATGTGCCTCAACCCATATGTCTTGTGTCAAGGAGTGGTTTGATGAATATCATGAGAGGACAGATGAGACACACATATATTTAGGAGATAATAGATCTCATAAGATTCAGGGTTATGGAGTGATATGTGTAAATTTACCTAATGGCCAAAAGAAACAGATTAATGATGTGTTGTATGTTCGAGGTATCAAAAAGAACTTGATTTATGTTTCCACAATAACTTATCAAAATCGGAATGTAGAATTTATGCAGTCTCACTGTCTTGTGAAGGATATTCAGAATCATTATAATGGCATAGCCACAGTGACAAGAATTGGAGGACTGTATAAGCTTGATGTCACAAAGTCCAATCATCAAGCATTGATATCTACTACAATGACAACTGAAGAGCTATGGCATCACAGGTATGGGCATCTTAATCAAAATGACTTAGTGCTACTTCAGAAGAAATTGATGGTTGAAGGGCTTCGTGTTTTGAAACATGAGCATATAGAATGTGAAGCTTGTGCACTAGGTAAGCAGCATAGGGAAGAATTTCCAATGCATAAAGAGAAGAAACAGAGAGAGATAATTGAATTAATACATACTAATGTCTGTGGTCCCATACAAACCTTATCACTTAGTGGTACAAGGTATTTTCTTATATTTGTTGATGACAAATCAAGATTTACTTGGGTTTATAAACGCCTTTTGAAGTTCTTTATGGCTATAAACTTGAAGCTGTTCATTTAAGAGTATTTGGTTCCAAGGGATTTGCTCATATTCCCAAAGATGAGAGAAGAAAACTGGATGCAAAATCTGTTAAGTGTACTTTTCTTGGTTATTATGATGATCATAATGCATACAAACTGTTTGATCTTAATTCACATAAGCTCATAGCAAGTAGAGATGTGATTTTTCATGAGACTACAGATGAAGAAGTAAGTAAGTATGATGTCTGACATACTCCTTATGAAAATGATGTTCATGTGAAAATCGATATAGATAATGAACAGGAACAGGTACAACATGGTGAAAGTAGCATAGAGAATCCAACCACTCCTACGCCTTAGAAAAGAAGAGATGAAAGTGCAGAAAGTGGTGGACCACTAACGAAGTCAACAAGAACAATTCATATACCCTCAAGGTATAAAGACTACGCATTGATGACACAAGTAATGAATGTTGTAGAACCTACTTCTTATGAACAAGCCAAAAATCATAAGGACTAGAACACTGCAATGAATGAAGAATATGAATCAATAATGAAGAATGAAACTTGGGAATTAACTGAGCTACCTGAATACAAAGTTCCCATAGGATGTAAATGGCTGTATAAAACCAAATTTAATGCAGATGGAAGTATTGACAAATATAAGGCTAGATTAGATGGAAGATTATTAGCTAAGTTAAATACAATTAGAGTCATGATTGCATTAGCTACACAATACAATTGGAAATTACATCAGTTAGATGTTAAATCTGCATTTCTGAATGGTGATTTAAAAGAAGAAGTTTATTTGGTTCAGCTTGAAGGATTCATAAAGAAAGGGGAAGAAGATCTTGTCTATAAACTCAAGAAAGCTTTATATGGTTTGAAACAAGCACCTAGATCTTGGTATATTAATATTGATTCATTCTTTTCGCATAAAGGTTTTGTGAAAAGCAAAAATGATCCTAATATGTATGTTAAAAAGGATGAAAATGGAAAAGTTTCTTTGGTATCCTTATATGTTGATGATTTGATTATCATTGGTAGTGCTTCTCATTTGATTGAAGATATTAAGATTCAGTTAGCACATATATTTGAAATGAAGGATTATGGTGAAATACATTATTGTTTAGGTATGGAAATATGGAGAGAAGGCAGTAAAACAATTGTCACTCAAAGCAAATACTCAAGGGAGATTCTATAAAGATTTTGATGAAACTAAAGAGGCAAATGGTGTTCTGTAACACCAGTTGGTGGGAATTTTAAACTATCTTACCACTACCAGAACAAACATAGTATATTATGTTAGCATTCTGAGTCAGTTCATGGCTAAACCACTCGAAAGCCACTAGATAGCTAGAAAGAAAGTCCTTCGATATCTCAAAGGAACTGTTAATTTTCGTATTATGTATATTGATAATTTTGATGTTGAGATGACAGGTTACTCTGATACAGATTGGGCTGGAAATCCTCATGACATGAAATCAACCTCAAGACATGCATTCAACATAGGTATAGGGGTCGTAACATGGAGCAGTAAGAAACATCCAACTATTTCTTTATCATCAACAGAAGCTGAATACAAAGATCTATGCAATGCAATTTGTGAAGCTGTTTGGTTAAGGAGAATTCTTGAAGATATTGGCAACAAGAAAATGAAGCCAACTTTTCTCAAATGTGACATTCAAAGCTCTATTAAATTGGCATACAATCCAATTTATCATGCAAGAACCAAGCATATTGAAATTCAACATCATTTTGTAAAAGAAAAGATACAAGAAAAGGAAATTATCTTGACCTACTGCAATACCATTGAGAATGTGGCTCACATCTTTACCAAGCCACTTGGAAAGATGAGTTTTGAAGAATGTAGGAAACAGTTAGGTGTGGTAGAGAATCTATTTCTCCATTAAGGGAAAGTGTTGAAATAATAATGGTGAAATGCTTAAAATAGATTATAGTTATACTGTTAGCATAAGTGTAGTTAGAGATCTTATTTCTTAGGAGTTTATGAAAGGCTCTCAGAGCTTATATATCTGTAACCTATGTTTCAAAATAATAAAAAGTCATGTTCTATTTGGTATTCTTTGCATAATTTATTTTTTTAAACATCTACCCAGTGATATTCCAGAAAATATAATACATGATTCAACATTCTGAAAACCTACACAGTGCTATTACAGAAAATATGATACAATTGATCACTTTTAAACATATCTACACAGTAATACTCCATAAAATTTAATACCATTGATCACTTTTAAACATGTATCTACACAATGATACTCCATAAAATCTAATACACTTGGTCACTTTTAAACATCTACTAAGTGATATTCCAGAAAATATAATACATGATTCAACATTCTGAAAACCTACAGAGTGATATTACAGTTACAGTGATACTCCATAAAATCTAATACAATTGTTCACTTTTAAACATATCTACAAAGTAATACTCCATAAAATATAATACAATTGGTAACTTTTAAACATCTACAGAGATTCCAGAAAATATAATACATGATTCAATATTCTGAAAACCTACACAGTGATATTACAGAAAATCTGATAAAACTGATCACTTTTAAACATATCTACACAGTGATACTCCATAAAATCTAATACAATTGGTCACTTTTAAACATATCTACACAGTGATACTCATAAAATCTAATACAATTGGTCACTTTTAAACATCTACGAAGTGATATTCCAGAAAATATAATACATGATTCAACATTCTGCAAACCTGCATGCTCTAATTAGCATATTTCATAAACCATTATTGTAGTAAAATAGACATAGAATAACTATTCTGGGAATTTCTACTTCGTATAGCAAGGTTCCGCTCTATTCTTATAAATTGAGAAGCTTTACAAATCACAACAGTGCAATTAACTTCGAATGAGAATGTGAGCAGAACCTTACCGTCACCATTACAAATCACAAAAATAAAAAATGCATGAGAATGTGTGCAGACCCTGCTATTTCTGTTGGCCATGACGCGAATGTGTGCATACTAAAATTTTAAAACTCAAAACATGGTCTTTAAAGGAAAACAATCATCTCTCAATAAAAATCTTGAGATTCCAAAAGGATTTTAATTCAAATTCAATCCAAGCTTTTTATAAAAAGATAAAGAAACCAGAGTTACAAGGGGAAATGTGATCGTATATAAAAAACCAGGTTCATTATAATATCAAATCAAATCAATCCATTCTTAAAAACGTTTTGACTTATCTAACTTGCCATCTTAATACCAAACCCTAAACCCTAGATCCATCCTTGAAAAAACATGGCTAACATGTGGGACAAGTAAAGACTGGGGAGAGCATCCTTGAAAAAACATGGCTAACATGTGGGACAAGTAAAGACTGGCGGCTCTCCCGTCAATTGCTGTGGCAGCGGGAGAAGGCCAACAGCATACCCTGCCGTTGCATTTGAAGGCAAAAACAACCAATCTATCTGTTCATCTAATCCAATCCAATCCATTTTGACCTATCTATCTAGATCCAATCCAAACAAAGGCTATTTCCGTTGGGGCCAGTAAAAAACCTAGATCCATCCTTAAAAAACACCATTTTTGACATATTACATATTCCATGGCTAACATATGGGGCAAGTAAAGACTGGAGGCTCTCTCGTCAACTGTTGTTGAAGCGTGAGAGGGCCAACATTATGCCTACCGTTGCATTTGAGGCAAAGATAACCAATCCGGCAGCAGTTGCCCGTCTCCGTTTGGTAGTGGAATCTCCAAATGTAGGAGGACCCATCTCGCCGTCGGATAGCCTCTTCAAAGCTCAATACGCTACAGGTGCCCAGTACAGATGTCCAATCCTCCACCGTTTCCCTATCTGAAATGAGCAACTCTCTCTCGGCGTGGAATGGCTGCCTCTGGGCCTTGGTCTCTTCCGGCCTGTAGCACCAGCGGACGTGGACTTTATGTTTCTGCTGGCCAGAACCATCAAGCTGAATCTTCGTGATTTTCACCACTGCCGTGGACTGCTCACATCGGAGGTGCACGAAGCTGTCCACGCTCATCCTGTCGTTGCTCCCGCAGATGCTAAGGCTCTCCGGCTCTGGTCTACGGCTGCTCTTCCTTTTCGACGACGTGGCAGCTTCGGAGACGGCCTTCCCTTTTCCTTTCCATTCCATATCTTCATTCTCCTTTGACATTCTGCTTCTGGCAATGTGTTGTTCCTGTCCAGCACAATATTTAGGACAGTTAGTATTCCTGCAGGATTGTCAAGGCTACGCATGGCCTCAAAAGTCATAATTAGTAATGTAGCTAATTAATTGCTACGGTCATTTTACAACGGCCGTAGATCTAAAATTCAACAGCCCTAGATCTAAAATTCAGCGGCCCTAGATCTAAAATTCATAAGGAGATGAATCGATATTTTCTTATAGCGTTCGGCATTCTTGAACTGCTAATGGAGAAATTGTTTTCTGACTAAAACTAATAGAAATACTGTGTGGGATTCTCTAATAAAATCATGGTCGACCCAATAACAGCAAGCAGCAATAATCTCAAACACAGAACTAAATTCCACAAGCAATTAAAGACGCAAGAGATGTTAGGAAATAAACAGAAATTTGCATAGAATAAAATAGAGATTGCAGAAAATAAATAAGAACATACACCAGAAATTTTAGGTGGAAAACCCAAGTCGAAAACTGCGAGGAAAGGATCAGCGTCTTTATTTCTTCAAAACAAAATATATACTCTTTCAACTCATTTTTTTGTGAGAGCAACGGTCCATATTTATAGGTTCTTATTGAAGAAAACCATGGACAAATACCATGGATTATCTATCTAGAATATCATGGACTCCTTAAAATATGATAAATATATTATTTTTTATTAATTAATAATATGGTTAATATACCTGGGCCTATAGAGAATAATAAGCCAAGAATTATTATTATTACTATAAAATTAAATAAATAATTTATCACAAGGTAGAAGTGAATGGGTATACTGTTATGACACTTTTAAGTAAGGTCACCTATACTCGTGGGTACGAACTCTAAAAAAAATTATTAAATAAACATTAATTAGCACCGAGAGGGATCCAATTTCTTGATTGATAGATCCCCGTTTAAGTTTTAAGTTTTTATTTTATAAACGAACATTGATTTTTTAATTATTTTTCATAATATTTTATTTTATGAGCCAACATGGATATTTTTTAAATACTTTCCATAATTTTTTATTTTATGAGCCGACATGAATTTTTTTAATTATTTTGTTAGGAACAAACGTTACAACATCTCGACAAGTTACATAATATCAACAAACGTTACAAGATCTCCCTCATACTGGGTTGTAGAGCACCGAGATTCAACCGAGAGATCTAATCACTAATTATCGGCTAAGAACCACATGGATCCAGGAACTCAACTGCATGTCCTTCAAGATCTCACACAAGTTGAAGAGAAGTTGATAGCACATGCAAGCCCAATTTTGCAGGTGATACATTCAATAGGTGGACAATACAAATATCGAGGACACACCATTATTTTTCCGCAAGAGATTAAAGATGTTGCTAAGGCATTGCCACGACATATTAACAACTTGGACTTAATGGTCGTTGTGCGAAAAAAAGGATGACAAGGATCCATTTATGATTTCACTATTAGAAAACAAAGAGTTATGGATGCATCATTATATAAGATGCAGAATGATCCATATTATCGAGATGTTCGAGTTGATTATGACGAAATAGAAGAGTTACCTAAAAATGCAAGAGATATCTCACATATGCTTAATTCTGTTACTCTTCGTGATATTGACGACGACAGAGAATTTGCTATGTTGGAAGCGATACAAGAAGTTGATGACATGTTAGATGGTTTACAAAGAACTTCTTTTGCATCAAGTCTTCCAAGTGCACCGCGAGAGATAGAAATTATTAGAGCATGGGAAAATAATCCTAATCCCGATGAAAATAATGCAAATGATGAATCGACTGATGTGCTTAGATCGCCTAGCATTGGCTCATCTCCGATTAACAAGTATAACACTGTTGGATTATTTGATATGGCATTTCAAGCATTGTTCCCTAAAGGAGAGGCTGATTGGTTACAACCGCAATTGCAAAATGTCCATCTACATGAGTATGCAAAAAATCTTCTTAGATATCGTGATAACAGATTTGGAAGGCACCCTCGCTTCAGATAATTTTTACTAAATATCATAATGAGACATCGTGCTCAATATTCCTCAACAGTTTTTGTAAAAAAAAATATTGGTGAACTACCCACAACAATGTAGGAGTTATGACAACATTTACAAAATCTTCCACATTCAAGATTGGGAAAAAGATTAATGAGATTTGGAACAGTATTAAGAGGTACACATGCATATTGGAGCAAGTGTCGTCAAGAGTTATCTGACTTCATTCAACAAATAGGTTGTCCGACAATATTCTTCACACTAAGTGCAGTGGATACGCAGTGGCCTAATTTGCATAAATTAATGCCAGGCACAAGTCCTACAGATCCACGTGAAGAGAGAAAATGGCGACGTCAAAATGTAATTGATAATCCTCACATTGTGGCACATTATATGCACTTGAGACATACAATGTTTCGGGAAGAGGTTTTTGAACATTTTCATCAAGCTACAAATTATTGGTGTTGCTACAAATGACAACATTGTGTATCTCCTCATGTCCATGGGTTTCTTTGGTTAAAAAAGGCTCCCAACATGGACACTCTGAATTGGGATGATCCTAGAGAAGTTATATCTGCAAAAAATTATTTCGATAGATGTGTGCATGTAATAAATCCATGTGAGGGACATCAATGGAAGATTCAAATTGGAGAGAATGTATATGATCATCATTTTGTGAAAGGCACAGAACAAATATTTCAATCGGATCCAATGACCGATTATGAAGAGCTTCTTAACTGTGTTGAGTGTCATATTACTTGTAATGAGAGAAGTTGTCTTCGAAAGAAGGGAGGAAAACTGGTATGTCGGTACCACGCACCATGGGATCTAAGTGACCAGTCAAAACTTTACATTGATGAACAAGGAGAAAAAAAGTATGAACCTAGATGAAATGATGACCGAGTGAATACACACAATCGTGAAACACTGATGATGTGGAGGGATAATATAGATTGGCATCATGTACTTTCTAAGGATGTGGTTATTAATTACATGGCAAAGTGCGTTGCTAAATCAGAAAAGGGATCTGAAACTTTCCACAATATGTTCATTGTTGATGCGGGTCTCTTCTATCCAGAATCCAAACGAACCTACAACACATGCATATAAAATTTTGTTGTGTGAATCCATTGTTGATAGGGACATTGGTGCACAGGAGACATGCCATTTGCTTCTAGAGATTCCTCTTTCAGAATGTAGCTCCACATTTTGTAAGTTAGTTCGCCATGATGACACCAACTGTAGAGCATATGACCTTATGATAGAAAGAAAGCATGATGTCTACAGATTCTAAGGAGAAATACAAAACAATAATGAGAATGCACAGTATGATCAAGGTACATACAAATGACGTGGTGGATTTAGACGAAGAGGATGTAACACTAGCCAAGGATGAGGAAGAGGTCAGATTGTTTATTATAACTATGCTCAACCTGGACATTTGGCAAGAGATTGTCAGAACCCTTGTACTACTTCTAAGTATTGTAAATCATATGACCATATTATTGAAGCATGTCCCATTTTGCTAAGAAAAATGCAAGAAAAAAGACCAAAAGGATAGAACCAGAATATTCAGATGATCGTAGCTGAGGAAAGAAACGAAGATCACAACATCCATGTTGTGACGCGAAGTGGAGTTTCCACAAGAGATGATATAAAAAACAAAGCTTTGACTCCTTATAATCATATAAATGGACCAAAGCCTATCGATGGGTCTTCGGTGAGAAAATTCATTGGAAAGATACCTGCATTCAATTCTAACAGAGAACAAGAAGTATAAATGGAAGCAATAAATGGATTTCAGGACTCGGAAGCTTCTACCACAAGGATCCCTTTGCGAAGTGATCGGACACCTATACTAGATATTTCATCCTCGTATGATGGTTTGTGAGCTTCTCCAGAGCAGAAAAATCCTAAAACATGGTTTCTACAGAGATGCATAAAGCTGCTAAGGCACGAGCACTCCTTAGGGTAATTATATAACGTTTTGGGATATTACGAGAAGCGTAGTACAGTAAATGATGCACATAGAGAATTCCATCACATTAAGAACCATAGAAGGACAGGAAGAGAAATGAGGTTAAGCACGTAGATTGGAGATTTTGAAATGAACCAGGTCATTCTAGATCTCGGCTTAGAGGTGAACGTGCTAACAAAAAAAACAAGGGATCATATGGGGAAACCAAAGCTATCTTGGTCTCCTATACAGTTGATATTAGCTAAGCAGCAGAAGGTTATACCTTTTGGGAGGCTATCAAGTGTTAATGTTAACATTAATGGAGTGCGATGTAAAGATGATTTTGAAGTAATTGAGATCATAGACATGATATCAGGGTTATTGCATCCCTGGATCCTTCACAAGGAACAAGGTATGTTGAGCCAATAAGAGAAGAATGCAGAGCTCAAGAAATAGATAACATCTACAAGATGACACTTAATCAAATAGATTACATTAATCCTACAGAAGATGGAACATTGAGCTGGAGATGTGACAGCTCTTGTGTATCAGAGTCAGACACAGGACTGGAAAACTGGCAAAGTAGAATGCATGAAGTATCATCTAGACGATGCACGAGGATGACAAAGTCACTTTGCTGGATTGGAACATAGGTAAGTCCAATTCCTACTTATGATGGTTTGAGTAGTATCTTTGCACTCTTTCATGAATATCTAGCATCAGTTTCAGATGAACATAAGCTATCATCTCTACACATAGCATTGCGAACTACACCTGCTAGGTGGTGGGCTGCTCACAAAGACAATTGAGCACATGGAAAGAATGTAAGCCCTTAATGGAAGCTATATTTGTTGAACAAACTGAGAATGTACAAGCGAAGTATAATGGATAGACTGGTCCTAGAGACCATATAGAGTCTTGCTTGAAAGCATGGAGGCATTTACCAAAGACAGAATGTGTCCATATGTTTGTGCACACGTTGGATCCAGTAGAAAAAAAATGGTATATAGAAACATAAATTCGACATGATACAACAAACTAGCACATGATGATAAAGAACTTTTAGCTAACTTTCAGTTTTGAGGATGACCGTCCGAGCATTAATGAGGCTCTACAGATCATTAAAAGGAAAATATTTGATGATGTCCCATCTCCTGTGTATAGTCAGCCAGATTGGGGAATAAAGTTGGAACACGCCCTTGAGTGTTATAATTTTACACTGGATGAAGATGAAAATGAAGACCCTTGCGATGTGAATGTGCCAGAATATGAAGGAAAACACGATGTACAAGGACCTGATTTGGAAATTCCATATATGAGTAACCCCATTAAGACTAAAAAGATTAATATTAGCACGGATGAAGAACCAAAGTTTGCCTCTATTGGATATTACTGGGATGAAGAAATAGTGGGACAGATCGCAAACTTGCTGCGTGAATATTAGGACTTGTTTCCCACCAAGTTTTCAGAAATGAAAGGCATTTTAGGTGACTTGGGAGTTATGAAATTACCTCTCAAGCATGATGAGAAGCCTATCAAGCAAAGACCTTATATACTGAACCCCAAATATAAAGAGAGAGTGAAATAAGAAATTGATAAATTGTTGGAGGCAGGGATCATTGAACCAGTAGAAGAGTCAGAACGGATAAGTCTCATGGTAATTCAAGACAAGAAAGCTAAAGGAGAAATAAGAATTTGTGTGGATCTCAGAAAACTGAATGATGCATTTGTGCATGACCCGTTTCCTACACCATTCATAGATGAAGGACTAGATAATGTAGGTGGATAGGGGGCATACTCTTTTACTGATGGATTTTCGGGCTACCATTAGATCAAAATTTCTACAGAAGACAGACACAAGACTACATTTGCTACTGAATGGGGATCATTTCAGTACACTGTTATTCTTTTGGGTTGAAGAATGCACCTGATATATTTTCAAGAGTGGTTGTAGCTGCATTTAAGGATTATATTCATAAATTCCTAGAAGTTTACTTTGATGACTGGATAGTATTTGGACTTCTAAATAAACATCATGCAAACTTAAGGATGATGTTAGTGAAGTGTAGACAGTATCAGATTTCCTTAAACTTGAAGAAGTGTGTCTTTTTTGTTCCTTATGGAATTTTGTTGGGACACATAGTATGTAAACAAGGATTTATGGTTGATCCAGCGAAGATAATGATCATAGTAAACAGCCCACCTCCTAACTCAGTTAAGCAACTGCACACTACATTGGGACACACACGATATTATAGAAAATTCATTAAAGGGTATGCATAGATAACTGCACCTATAGAGAAACTATTGAAAAAGGAATCAAAGTACAACTAGACTGAAGATTTCCAAAGAGGATTGGACACACTGAAAGAAAATATGGTGACATCGCCTATTCTAGTATTTCCTAACTGGAATAAGTCATTTCACGTACATGTAGATGCTTCGTCTATAACACTTTGAATTGTAATAGCACAACCTGGTGATGGAGGCATCGACCATCCAATTTCATTTTCTAATAGAAATCTATCTTCAACAGAAAATAATTACACCACAACAGAGAGGGAAGGCTTAGCCATGGTGTACGCATTACAAAAATTCAGACACTATTTGCTAGGTTCGCACTTTTGCATGTTCACTGACCATTCAGCTTTAAAGTACTTGGTCAATAAGCCATTGTTAGGGGGAAGAATATGCATATGGATTCTACTATTTTAGGAATATGATTTCGAGATCATAGTGAAGCCGGGAAGATTGAATGCAGGACCTAACCATCTTTCAAGAAACGAGTCAGGAGAAGAACCTAATAATTTGGAGGATAATCTACCAGATGCACAGTTGTTTGATATTCACATACCACATGACAACTTCAGATACATTGTAGAATTTATAACTAAAGGTCTAGCACCTACAGAAATCACTATGCAGTAGAAGAAACAGTTAGTGGTAGGATTAGTTGATTTTACCCTCATTGCAGGACAATTATACAAATTGGGACCAGATGAAGTATTGCATAGATGCGTACTAGAACATGAAATACCTATCATACTTGCATAAGAACATCCAAGAATATATGGAGGACACTATGCAGGGAAAGCTACTGTACAAAATATTTTGAGAGCAGGACTGTGGTGTCCTACTATACATAAAGATTCAAAGGAACATTGAAGGAATTGTGATCTATGCCAGACAATAGGAAATCCATCTTGTAAATATGAGATGCCATTGATGCCACAGTTGACTTTGCAAGCCTTTGATAAATGGGCTATTGACTTTGTGGGACCTATTAACCCACCAGGAAAGAGAACTGGATCGAGATACATTATTACAGCTACATATTATCTTACTAGATGGGAAGAATCAAAACTAGTGAAGGACTATAGCGTAGTTACAACAACGCGGTTAATCTTTGAGAACATCTTGACAAGGTTTGGATGTCCAAAGATTCTGATGAGGGATCAAGGAACTCACTTCCTGAACAAAACTATTGAAGCCCTAGTAGGAGAATTTTAGATATATCATCAAAAGAGTACACCATATCATCCACAAGATAATGGCACTGTGGAGGCCTTTAATAAAGTATTGGAGAATGCATTGACCAAGGTATGCAATAAAAACAGGTATGATTGGGATCTAAGAATACCAGCAATATTGTGGGCATCTAGAATAACTTGTAAAAAGTTGATAGGCCATACACCTTTCAGGTTATCATATGGACAGGAAGTTTTCATGCCCATGGAATACATAGTACCAAGCTTGAGAATTGCAACATTCACAGATATGGTCGATGCTTAAACAATGGATGAAAGACTATTACAGATGATTGGATTGGAGGAAGACCGCTTCATTGCAGGCTTTCACCAACAAGTGCAGAAAGATAGAGAAAAGGTATGGCATGATAAACACATCAAGCACAATTTCTTCCATGTAGGAAACCTTCTTCTCCTTTGTGATAGCAAATTCATGAAATTTACTAGAAAATTAAGAATGCATTGGTTAGGACCATACATTGTCAAACATGTTACTAATGGTGGTGCAGTACAGCTAGCCACTTTACTTGGAAAAAAATTACAAGGAATATTCAATGGAAGTAGATTAAAGCCTTATAGCGATAGCCCTACTCCTAAAAAAAGAAGTTAAACAACACAATAATGTTGAAGTGTCAAGTGCAGTTGAAATTGGACACTAAAACATAGAACAAAGTCTACACACAACAATTTTGTTATAATGCGAAGCTCACAAGATATGAAGATTTTCTGTGAAGCACACATAGCAAATCAAGTTGCAAAGTAAAGAAGGGGGTAGTTTTGCAAAGTTCCATCAAGAGAAGGGGAATGTGAAATGAGCCTCTCCACTCACCTAACCTTCGAGGAAGCTAGAGAAAACTAGTCGTTATAGTTTTTGTTTGGAAACTACCCATTATACAATACTTTCAAGGAAACCGAATTTTTCTGCTTTAAGGCATACTTGTCCGTTGAAGACACATTTAATGGAACAAAAGGACCAGGATCTAAGCTAGATTTGGATAACAGACATAACATTTAATGCTAACTTAGTCATTTTTGGGTGCATCTCAGTTTGGGTTATGGCTATAAATAGTAAAGGAGCTCACAGTTACCTATTTTACCATGATTGTTATTTTTACCATGAGTAACTTCTGAGATTTTACCAGTTAAGAATAGATCATTTTGACAGTACATGTCTAAGCAAGAAATCCTACAGGAGATGTTAAATAAATTCCAGCAGTCTGGTCTAGAATTAGTTATGAAGACTCCCGTGAAGAAAGCAACTCAAGAGAAGGGTGGGACTTCTATAGCCTCACTGCAGCATGCACCAAAATCTCAGCAGAAGGATTAGTTGAAAGACAAGGAACAAGAGAAATCGCAGGCTACAAAAATACCAAGACAGCTTCTCCAGATAAGTTGCGAGGTGCCAAGACTTGTTGGAGGAAGTGACCAATTCATGGGCTGTACTGAAAGAAGACACACACGTACAAAAAATTTGGGAGGAAGTCCAAAAGAAGCAGAAGGACCTCGACACGATGAACACCGCAATGAAGGATTTTCCATTAAGACAGAGAATACAAAAGTTCACAAAAACAAAGGAGATTCAGAAAGAATTGAAGGCTTCAAGGACAGAGGAAGAAGAAACTTCAGCAAGATTGCAACCAATGCAGGAATATGCATTGGCACTCTCTGAAGATATTGAGGTGAAGTTGCAAGAGCTTCGCACGATAGAGAGTACAGTTAAAGACCAAATGAAGGAACCAATATCCACGATGTTGCTCGATACAGTAAAGAAATACAAGCAAGAAACAAAGGATGTTATTGTGAAGCTGAGCACATAATATCAAGAGTTCACATTAAAGATGAAGATTCCAAGCAATGTGAAGTCAAACAGACCCAATTTAAGTGGCTCGGTGACAAGCCACAAGTAAGTGTTAAGGGCCTATTGGGTGCAACCCAAGTAAAGGAAGTTATGAAAGCAACTATAGTTAGGAGAGGCCTGACATTGACCAATTTTGGGAGAAAAGAGACTCTGCAAATCCCGGGCAGAGGGTATGGAGTGAATTTTTGTTGAGAAGAAAGGACCTATTCCTTAGTAAAGACAAAGTGCTAAGGATAGCCAGAGGTGGTTGATGCAGTTTAAGTCTGAGTGATGACCTGACTGCTATAGGAACAGGAAGTAAAGAAGCAGAGTGGTGTAAAGGACACACCATTGTAGAATTCAGAGGAGCACTGATAGAGAAGGCATCAGAGTCAGAGGAAGCGATGCCAAAGGGAAAACAAATTTAAAGCTTAACATGGTCTACAGGAGAACCATGGGGGTTTTTAGGTTTCGGGTACCATGCGGGTTGACCCATAGTTATTGTAATATGTGACCTTCGGGCACATCTATATATAGGGGTAGTTTTGTATAAGGAAGGGTTGTTGTTGTTGTTGTTGGGTATTTCGTTGGTCATAGTTAGATGTTCGACATTGGTCGACTGTAATAGAAGGATAGATACAAAGAGAGAGAAAAGACTCTACAATTGAGTGCGTAGAGATCTAATTGTAGAGAAGAGTCTGCAGGTGAGTGTGTAGACCGGAACTATTACCCTTCTAAGTAATATAAGAACAGTTCCTATGGATGTAGCTCCTGCCTAGGCGTGAGCCACATAAATCTATGTTTATGTATCTTAGCTTATGTTGTGTGTGTATGTGAGTTTATGATGTATTTATGTATTTTACTTCATGTATGAGTTAATGGTAATTGCATGTCAAGTAAATGGAATGCATAAGTATGGATTTTGTGGAGGAACACTTAGAATGATGAATGCGTAGCTAGATGGTGAATACAGTAGAGATTCAACATAGTTTTGTATACTAATTATAAGATGCAAGGTGTGAATTCATATGTTTATTCTATCATGTTAGTATATTTTAAGTAAGATACATGTTGCGAGGTTGTTAACCACATATGTATATCGCGACAGTTATAGAAATCGTATTCTGTAACCCCCCATATTCGCTTCAGGTGAGACTTCAACCCAAATATAGGGTGATGCCGAAAGGGCCAGTGAAAGGGGTTGTGTTGTTGCTGCGATAACTTCTGTGAACCCGAGTCAGCCCATGCAGACCAACAGCGTAAGAAAATTTATGACAATAGCATTTTCAATAAAACTTGGCATCTCTTCCCTGGATTCCTGTTATAGGGACACTTGCCTTTCAGTCCATCGAGTTTGGAAAAAAATTCAAAAGTATATACAAGAAACTGTTTTGTTTTCCCAATGGCCTTCAGAATCCTAGCAATTTCAAGCTCAAGATAAGGAAATCCTTCAAGCTTGGAGCCTCTTCCAAGCTAGGAACCAACCCATTGTTCCTAGTCCTAAACTCAATCTTGTCAGCCCCTCCACTTGGACCCCTCTGGAATAGAGCTTTGTGAAACTGAAATTTGATGGGGCCAGCCAAGGAAATCCTGGTCATGTTGGGTATGGGGGTGTCTTTGGGGACTGCAGCAGTCAAATTCTCAGATTCTATGCTAGATTTATCGGCATGGAGAGAAATAATTATCCCAATATTTTTGCAGTGCTTAAGGGAATCAAAATTATGAATGACGTAGGGTATTCTAAAATGATCATCGAAGGTAACTCCAAGATCATGGTGTAGAAACTAAACATGCTCTTCAAAGGCGCTAGTGTTAGAAAAATCAACCCAAGTTGGAGACTCGACACCAAATTGGATACTTTAGCTCCTAATCTTAAATATTACCACACTTTCCTTCCACACCACGTGAGGAGGGTGTCCAACAACTCGCAAACAAGCTAGCCAACTAGGGAGTGGATCATCCTCAAGAAGATTGTGACCAGAAGTGGGAGGACAAGGAGAGATACCAACTCAAGGAGGATTATCTCAAGATCAATAATCAAGACATGAATCCTCATGATGGGAGCCCTCAGGCTGAAAACATGTGTCATATACATTATCACTCATCATAAAGAGAAGTGTGGGAAATCCCACAGGTGGGAAGGTAGCAGTTTTCACTCCATCGACCTTTTCATTCTTAACCTCACTGCAATGAATATCCTTCGTGTGATGTACTCTCTTCTTCTCCTCAACTGGTTGTTGGTACAAGTTCTAGATAATTGTTTTCTAGGGGCATTCATGGAAGTTAGAGACAACCCATGTCATGGTGGGAGAACGACTTGGGAAGGGAAACCTTTATTTTTTATAGTTGCCACCATGGGTGGGCTTCTCACTTATAGGCTATTGGAATTAGAAAGCTCAGTTATTTATGGAATATCACTCTAAAGACTTGGCAGAATCACTCCCTTCTTATCTACAATCTATAGACCCAATACAATCTTCTCTAGTCTATGACAGTAATAATGGTTCATACAAAGACCACCAAACAAAAAACTAGGAATGGCCCTCGACGCCCTCACATGGAATGAGCCCTGAAGGAAATGGTAAATGCTTAGTGGTTTTTTGAATCCAGCATCAACTAGCAGGCCTAGGACTGCACTAAAAGGCTCTAGATAAGAGTCCATGAAGAAAGAAACCGTACTGACGCTCAAGAGTTGAAGGAATAATTTGAGAGCATGGTGGAGGAATCTGACTCCACTCGCACTAGAGAGATGAGGAACACTCAGATCCTAAACCTATTCTGGAAATTAAAATCCTTATTTAGCATGGCTTTGGAATGTTGAATCTGAGGAAAACTATAGAAGGATGCTAGTAATATCTCGGTTCAAGCGAGGCTAGAACTTATGGAGGAAGGAATGCGTTGTTTATCCCACAATCAAGTGATGTTAGATGAACATGTAGGCAGTAAATTGGATGTCTTAGCCCAAGAGTTCACGAGGAATATTTTTAGTAGGCCATCTCAAGCAACTGATTTTTCATTAATGCCCCAAGGCTATAAAGCAGGTTGCCAAGCAAGAAAGCATAGGTGTCGGCCCATCCTTTGTTGTCATTTCTAATGAAGATTAGATAATGCTACTTCAAGTTTGGTTTTTATATTTAGTAGGCCGCTTTTCTGCTATCTTTTACACTTATTTTTGTTGGTCATAAGCCTCAACTTATGGGGTAACCTCTGTTTAAACTTGTCATCAGACTTAGTCAAGACTATCATTTCTAGCTACTTTTAGAATAACAAGACTAGATGCTTGACTGTGGATATGAAATGGGGGGCCTCCATCACCTATTTATAGGATTTTTAGTGGTGGAGTGTTGGCCCATGATTTTGGGCACCATATGGTTTAGGTCAGCTGTATAGGGTTTTTGCTTCCTTTTTTTTTCCTCTTTTTTCTCTTTTTTGTATTTTTTATTCCCTTTTTAGAGGGTTTTTTCTATGTTTGGAGGAGTTTAACTTATTTTGGGGGGAAAGGGGGTTTTGGGCCTTTTGGAGGCTTTTTTAATGGTTTTTTTGGCCTTTTGGAGGCTTTTTTAATGGTTTTTTTGGCCTTTAGAAGGCGTTTTAATGGGTTTTTAAGGTTTTGGAGGCAAATATGGTAGGAAATATGGACAAATGAGTCATGTAATGGGGTAGATGAGGTAGTGAGCACTTTTTGGGTGCTAACACACATTTAAAAGGAACGTGGATATCAAATTTCAAGTTTTTGTTGGCCACGGTGTTGTTAGTTATTTGGATGATGTTATAGTCTTCTCCAGGAAAAGAGAAGATCATGCTTTCCATTTAAAACAGATTTTTGAACGTTGTAGGAAATATGGTATATCATTGAACCCCAAGAAAAGTATATTTGTTGTCTTAGAAGGAAATATATTAGGACACATCATCTCTAGAAAGGGAATCTATGTAGACCCGGAAATCATTCAAGCTATAATCCAGATTCCCATGCCCCATAGTAAAAAGGAAATGCAATCATTCATGGGCATAATACATTTTGTTCGAAGGTTTGTGCCATATTTCGCGCAAATTGTGAACCTTTGCAACCAATGGTGAAGCAAAGTGTGTAGTTGAAATGGAATGAGATAAAAAGGAATGCATCCAACGACATAAAAAATGCCATTGCTCATGCACATTCATTAAGCAATCGATATTTTGAATAAGATTTCATTATATATGCTTTTGCTTCAGATCATTGTCTTGGGGTAGTTCTCACACAGAAACGGGAGCACGGAGACTGATATCCGATATCTTTTATGAGCACTAGATTACAGGGAGCTGAACTGAATTACCCATATGTATACAAACAAGCATACACGGTATTTAAAGTAGTGAATCAGTTCAGACCCTATATTCTAAAGAATAGAACCAAGGTTGTAATAACTCATTCGATTGTCAAATATTTATTTGTGAAAAAGGAATTGGGAGAGAGACGTGGGAATTGGGTGACCGCGTTACAAGAATATGACCTGGAATTTAAGCCCGCCAATATTATCAAACTTCAAGTATTGTGCAAGTTACTGACAGAAAATTCCAATCATGGCTGGGAAAACGAATCTGAAATGAATTTGCTTGAGACATGTTCCATTTATACCACTCCTGATTTGTGGTATAGATATTTAATACATTATATTCAACATGGGTATATTCCAGAACATTGGAATTCTAAGCAAAGAAGAGCTCTCAGATTAAAATCAGCTTCATATCACATAATTGATAGAGTGCTTTTCATAAAACATTATGATGGAGTCTTTATCAGATGTCTAGAAAAGGATGATGCGGAAAAGGTCGTTAAAAAATTACACGATGGTCCTGCAGGAGGACATTATTCTGGGGATACCACTACTCATAAAATATTGAGATCCGGATATTACTGGCCCATTGTTTTCAAGGATTCACATGCTTACACATGAAAATGCGATATATGTCAAAGAAGTGCCAGTAAACAATATAAATCAGCAGTACCACTACAGCCAGTCATCATTTCAGAACCATTCGATCAATGGGGTTTATACATTATCGGAGAAATCAATCCAAACTCTTGATTACAAAATTTCTATATTATTACTACCACAGATTATTTTACGTAGTGGACTTAAGCTGTCCCTTTGCGAAAATTCAATAAAGATGCGGTCATCAAGTTTTTACAAGAGAACGTCATAACCAGGTTTGGGGTTCCAATTTATTTAGTTTTTGATAATGCTTCTTATTTTTCCTCTTTCAATATGAGTGAGTTTGCTATCGAAAAAGGGATTAAATTGCATTACTCATCTTATTAGTATCCACAAGGGAATGGGTTAGTGGAATCCACAAATAAGAATATTTAAGAAAACTGTTATTGAAAATCACAGAAATTGGCACGTAGCTCTTCCCAATGCTTTATGGGAAGATAGGGTCACTCCAAATAATTCTCTATGGTTTCTCCTTACACATTAGTTTATGGGAAAGAGGCTATTCTTCCTCCAAACATACTACTCCCTTTCTTGAAATTAGCTCACGCATCCCGAGGGTCAAATAGTGAAATTATGCAGTTATGAATTAATACCCTACTAAAACTTGAAGAAGAAAGGCAAAAGGCTAGGGTTAAGTTCAACCGTCACCAAGATAATGTAAAAAAATAGTTTGATAATCGGAATTCTGGAAAGAAAAAATTTGAGGTAGGAGATCTGGTTCTAAAGTGGGATCACCCACATGAAGAAAAAGGTAAGCATACCAAGTTTCAACATTTATGGCTTGGACATTATCAAGTTATTGAAAATCTTGGCTCGAGAACTTATAAGTTACAATACTTGTAGGGGGATAAGGATAGTATTACCCTCAACGGCCTAACACTCAAGCAATACTTTTCTTAGGAGTAGGAAAACCTTTGAACATAATTAATTTTGTTTGCTTCCCTCTTTTATTTTGTTTTCTTTGAATGAGTTTGCATTTCAGTTTTGTCATTGTTTTACTTACTGGATTTTGTTTCAAATAAAACTAGCTCAACTTTCAGAGCGATAAGCAAGAAAACAAAAATCTGACATAAAATTATTTTCATGCAAGAATTCTAGATCATGAAAAGGTTAGAATTTTCTTTGAAACAAAAGGAGGTTTCTTTTTGTAAAGTTAGAAAAATAATGATTCAATTTTTACTATATTTTAAAAAGGGGAAATCTGTTTCTTGGTTCATTCTGTATTAAAACTTATTAAACCTTGTAAAATAGCCAAGATTTAAGGATTCTAAATTATTATCTTGGGGCTCCACTCACTCACATTAAATAATCTTCTTAGGTAGCTTACTGTAGCTGACCCATGAAAGGAAGCAAGTCTTGCAGATATGTGTAGATTAAAATGATCCTATGCTACAAGAAATTATAGCCAAAAGGCACATAAATGGAGTCAAAGTTCTCTGAAAGATTCAATATCCATCAAAGAAAACTTGGGTATTGGAAAGTTAAGAAAGACTATTAAGAAGATACACTTGAGTATACTTCAGAAGGTTCTTCTTTGTTTGTGAGTATGACAAGACAAATAAATATTCATGACTCACATTATGGATGGAAGAACCCATGACAAATATTTGAAGACTAAAAGAGAACCACTTATGAAAGGAGTCAAACGTCAAAGTACGTTAAAATCATCAAAAGAAATGTTAGTAGCATAGGAATAAGGATCACATGAACGCATCTGCTTGATATTGTCACAATCCTGTGGTGTCATATTCAATGGCAGCCAAAAGACAAAACAAATGAACTTCATACGATGGCCTCGGGAGAGTGATTGGAAATCTTATCTAGGCTACCCTTTTCCTAAAATAAATTATCATTATGATTCAAGAAGTTCTTTTCCCCAACCGAAATACAGTCTTTTAATCATTAACATAAGTATTAAATGCGTGACTTTACAATTAGAAATGGTAAATGAGTAGGAGAAATTTTGTCCTAAATAATATTTTTTGTTCAGAGATCCATGTTCACCAGCCAGTCGCCAATTGTTGCAACTGCAACCTAATCCCTAAATTTTTTGTGTAAAATTATAGGGTCCCTCCTTTAATTTTGATTTACTAGAATCTATTTGTATCATCTTTCTTTGCTTGTAATTTTTTCTTGACACTAAGAAATTTTTTGAAGTCCGAATGGGTTTTTAAGTTTCTTATATCGGAGAAAAATTGGGTTCTGCGCCGAAATAGTCAGAACACATGTTGGTTTGCGGTGAAATAGACGAGAGAAATTTTAGTTTTACGCCGAAATGGTTGAGGAAAATAAGTTTTGAATCTGATCGGAGAAAAACTAGGTTTTGCGCTGAAACAGTCGGAGCGTTTTTTTTTTTACCAAAATTCTCAAACAAGTTTGCGCCAAAAGGAAGTTTGATTTTACACCAAAAAAATCCAAAGAAAAGTGTCGTGTGATTGGTGCAAAATTGGCTTTTGCACCGAAACAATCAAAACAAAATGGAATTTGATGCTAAAACATTTCATTGTAGAACATCATTTTGCGCCAATAATTCTTCATCGATATTGCGATAGAGCACTTCACCTGAAAGAAGGTAAGAGGGTTGGAATTTTCATTTTGAAAATGGCTTGAAACAACCCAGTGACAAAAATTGAATAAAATAGCCCGACACCAAACTTTATTCTAACCCGGAATAAATCGGTGTAAAAGGAGTTTCTCATCCGAAACGATTTCGGCACTAAGTGATTGTTGGTCCAAAATAGTTTTTTTAATAAAATATAAAGGTCGCCGAAAAGGATTCTGAACTTAAATTTTTGAAAACCGTTTGTAAGGACACCATTTACGCATGTATTAATAGGGTTTTGGTGCGTTATTTATATAAAGGGGTTTCAATGGTTTTTTGTAAAATTTGCAACACCGTTTGGATAATTTGGAGTGAATCCCTGGATGACAAATAACCCTGTTTGAGCAAAACATTGTTTTCGCACCACTAGTTAGCCATCTTATGGCCATTGGACTTGTTACACCTTTTTAAAAATATGGCATTCTTTTAGTATAAAAGAAACATTCAATTTTATTTGTTTTTGTCTTCGTTCCCATGTTTGCGTTTTTCTTACCCTGAAACTTATTAGGGCATAAGGTTAAAGTATTTATATACATGATTGAAGCCCTAGAAATGCCTTTTCCAGATACGGGTAGGAGTGGGATATTTTTTCTTATAACCAGTCGGTCACATAGGACAACCCGCAAGGTTTTTCAAATCTATAGTATAATGGCATTATTTTTCAGTAATGGTTGTCGATGTGGTTGTGGCTTGTAGCCCATTATTTTCCATAGATCATTATTTTTGTTGGTAAAAGCTATAGCCAGTAGGATAATTTGGTGCATTTTCCTGAGTAGATTTCCTTGAGCCATTTCCAATGACAGCTATGCTTCTTTATTTGACCTCGGATCCAAATTTATTTTTCTCCAATTGGTTGACCTATAATCAGTTGAATCCTCGGGTCCCCTCATGGAAACGAATGTGTTACACTACCCTATCCATTAGCAGACTTTGTCAATAGCGTATCTCTCAACGAAATAATGAACGAAGGTTCTCTATTGAAACCCTAAACGGTATGACCGTGGCACTTGACTAAAAGGATCATTTCTTCATTTCGCTAAGGATGCATTGTAAGTTTGGAAAAGATAGTATGGTGTCGTGGGTAGAATGATGGTTGTTCTACAGTCACGTAGGTTAAATACTGCTCCGCATACAACCCATTGATATATTATATCTTGTATGTGGACTCTCACTCTTTTAACTAAGATCCCAGCTATTGATGCTACTACCAACTCTGAATGTTTGAACGAAAGAACCCGCCTTACAATTTATCTTGTGTTCTTTAAGACAAGAACTCGGACCCTAAACCTTGACATGATGGAAGTAGGAATCAAGTTCATTTATATTTCTTTCCTTGCAAATGAGGCATATTGATAGATTATACATTGACAGTTTATTGTTTGAGTTAGTTTGATTAGATTAAATTTATACACTCATTATCATTTCCATAAATGTTGTTGTCATAACAATGTTCTATATGATATGTTTTCTATACATTAAAATTGTCCTCATCAAATGATTTGGAAATGAAAAGGAGAGCTTCTAAGCGCAAAACCAAGGTTGCAGAATCCGACTCATATATTGAAATTATCCCAGAAACCATGATGGAGACCCTCTATGAATACACCAAGGCAGAAACTAGAATAATCCGTGAATATAAATGGGGTGAATTATATCACCTTATCCGATACCAAAACATGCCAGATGCTTCTATTGAGGAGATGATGGTATAGCAGAACATAAATAAACTTGGTCTTCATAAGGCCACAACTCGTCTGGAGCTATTCCCATGTTCAGAGGTAATAGGATGGATATTTACTCATGTAGATGTCACCTCAAGAATCATAGCTGGGGCGAATGGAGAAGGATTTGCTTCATTTCAACCAGCTCATATTACTACAGCCTATAAGTTACCGCCTCCAAAAATCATGATGACAGAATATTGGATAAAAGGGGTCAACATAGACCATTCAATATATGCTAAAAATATGCTAATACTCGAAAAACAGTTAATACAAAGAGCAAGTAAGGAGCATTATGCAAAAAATTTGAAATTACCTTTCAGAATTATAGCGATGATGTTGAGTAGGATTTTTGGAAGAGCGAATGCAAATATATACAAACTTATTTGGGTACCTATTATGTATAATGTCGCTTCCCATGGTACTATATTTAATTGGGAAGACATTATTACATAAACTATAGCATCAATGGTGGTGGCCACCCAAGGAGGCATGACACAGAAAAGGGAATAATTTTTCATGTCTTCTTATCTCATTAACTGCATATTGATAAGAAACTCATTCCACAAGTTGGGGTTTTATTGGGTCCTAGATGAGACCCCACTCTATGTCACCTACCAAATAATGAGGGCCCACAAATATGCAAGATTTTATAAGCTTCTATGCGAGGAGTTCATAATTCCTCTGTACAGGCTGATATTTAACGAGGAACCATATTGTTTGTTCGATAATACAATGACATTAATAAGCGAATATGGGGATTACTAGTTTACCCTAGAAGGCAAATATATGTAAATGTATGGAGGAACTAAAGCTCCTTCTCTGATATCGAGGTATTCCACATATTATGTAGTGCATAAAGAAGTTGTGAAGCAAGTTTTTATCAACAGGGTTGGGCATTTTCTAAACGAAAATAATAAGGAATCTTACCCTCCACTACCCTTCATTGTTGCCTTCATTGTTGCGGCATACAAATTCACCAAGGTAAAAGGAGCATAGGTCTTCGCAAAAGACTTGGAGGCATTCCATTTTGGGGAAAAGGCGTTTATTAGAAATGAAAAATGGCAGAAAGCATCCAAGCATTGCACCTGATGTAAAATTCATTTTGAATACACAGACCACTTCTTGAAGGATGAGGAATTTTATTGAAGGGCCAACAATATGGAAAATTTGAATTAAAATATTTGGCCGGAAAGACGGAGCAAGTTCTAGTCAAGCTAAAAAGACTGCAAAAGAATCATATCAGCAGAAGGCTAGAGAATTTTTAGTAGCCGAAGAAGAAAGAAGGAAACAAGAGGAATAAATAAAACAGAAACACGAATAAGAAAGAAAGCAACAAGAGGAATAAGCTTGTAGGAAATAGGAAGAGGAAAAGGAATCAGAAAAGGAAAACAATCTAGAAAAGCAGAGAAAAGAAGAAAAAGAGGCAATAGAGAAAGCGGCTTAATTGGAGTAGCAAAAGGAAGAAGAAGTTAGGATCAAGAAAGTTGTGGAAGATGAGAAGGCCCAAGAAGAATATCATAGTTTGCAATATATGGACATAGATCCACCTGATTATTTAGGAGTCCCAGTTACAGGGGGGCATCTCCCATTTACTGAGCTCGGGCTCACACTGTTCACTCCTTCTAAACAACACTCTGTAGAAAAATTGGACATTATCATCTTTGATCCTAAGAGAAAGAAAATACTGAGAAGGATAGAAAAGAGGTTGAAAATGGGTACGTATCCAAATATAGTAACTATACAAGAAAATACCTTGGTAGAAGGCACCAACAAAGACCCTAAGTTCACTACTTCAGTGAATATAGAAGCTACCCAGGCCAATGTCGATAATGTTGACAAGTTGATGAATGCTCTGGAGCGAAGCAAAGTTAAATTGATGAAATTAAAGGATAATTTGGTGCAATCCAGAAGTGAAGGAATTGAAATGAAGAGGAAATGAGATACCATGGAATATGAAAAGGAAAAGTTACTGTTGGACTCTTAGGAATTGGAGAAATAAAAAGATTCTTTAAATGTGCAACTTGTGATCATGGAAGGGGAACGAGATGATTTCCGTTCTCGAATTAATGAGTTGGAAGAGAATGAAATTAAATTAAATCAGTAGGTGGAATCCTTAATCATAGAAAAGGGATCTTTACAATCCCAAGTGGATGAAATGATGATTTAGAAGGGAAATTTGCAATCCCAGGTTGATTAATGAATGAATGAAAGGCAATCTCTGATGGAGTAGGTCTGCTAAAAAACAGAAGCAAGATATGACACCATTCTATGAACATGAATGTAAGGTACAAGAATAAATTTATCATTCGCAAGAATTGGTAATAGATGAGATTTATAAACTGAGAAACATGATAGACATGATGAAGGAAAATTCTGCAGATGCTCTCACAGAAAAACAAAAAGTGATAAGTACATTTAATAAGGTGAAGAAGTTAATTTTCTGGAAAGGAAAAAATCCAAACACTCCCGGTCACTTTCCGAATAAGACAACTCCTGAACTGAAATTAAGTATATCTCTTCTAGACAATTGAAGAATATCTGATAGAAAAATACAAATTGAAGTACCAAAGACCATCTAAAAGTGTAAGGGAATCTATAAAGATATCTATCAGGTGCATGAAAATTGCCACATCTCAATTGCTAAAGACATGTGCGAGGTACCTACTAGATACTAGTGTTTAACAGAGTTAAAGGAAAGCTTGAAGGAAGACTTAGAATACATCAAGATAATGGATGTGCTCAATGAAGAAGATCTCAAATAGCATATAGGGAAAGCAACCGTAAATGCATATTTTCTAGATGAAAGTTCTAAAGCTGCAGCTAAAGGATTTATAACTATGGGAAAATATTTTTCCACTCATGAGGTGGCTTTGAAATTATTAGAACCCCAGCAGTGTAATGTAATATTTTATGAAATTGATTTGTGCGATAGTTATATTTCTAATTTAGAAAACCCACCAGCAGAATAATGTAATTTGTAAATAATTTTTTATTTTTGGGTTGAGCAAACACAAAAGGATGAAATTGAAAAGTTCAATTTTTGAGGGTAGGTGAAAGGATTGGTCGTGTAAATACAATTCTCTTGTAAAGATAAATAGGAGAGGAGGGAATAGAAGAGGGGGATTTTGGCTAGTGTAATACGAACTGGAAACATTTTGTATGAAAACTAATTTTCTGCTAGTGAAAAGAGACTATTTACTGGGCAAAGCTTACATGGGATTTACGTGGAATGTCATGGATAACAGATCGAAACTATTTCTTCCTGTGTTCATATTAATGATGTGAGATATTTCTTAATTTATTTGATTGTTCTAATGGTAATGAATGATTTCGCTAGTTTATGCAAATGTCTATGTAATTAAGAGTAATAAATGGAGTTCAATTTCATCAAAGCTATCTTTGTGTATTATTTCTGTTGTGATTATAAGTGCTTTATTTCAATGGCTATCTGTTAAATTTGCACAAACTTTCGCAGATATTACTCTTCTTTAAATTCTGCTCCTTGTTAAATTATAATAATTTTAGTTGATGGATGAGGTAGAAGTGGTAAGACAAGAGGTAATAACCTGCGCCTCACTTGTGAAGATTCTACTTGTCAATTATAGGTATGTATCCTTTAGATTAGGGAACTTTCATATTCATGATTTAAATACAAAATTTAACTGGTGGACAAGGCCGCAATAGGTAAAGCTTTTAAAAAATATCTACAGTAGCCGGACTGTTAACCAGACTGATTCCCTATTCCAAACAATGAATGATCTAATTGGGATTATTCATTGGGGAGAACCCCTATTGTCGATGAAAGGATTTTTTAGTCATAGTTCGACCCCATCCTCACCACATGCCTTAATAATTTTACCAGATTCATTTTCAACTATGATTTAAATTTTTTAAAAATACCAAAGGTTTCACTTATATGTTTCATAAAATAAACCCAATATTTTCAACTATAATCATCAATTAAAGTAATAAAATAGACTGCATGAGACAAAGAAGGAGTTTCAAGAAAACCATAAATATCACTATGAATTAGTTGCAATGGTTCTTTAGCACACCAAGCTTTACCTTTATCAAACATTTCCTTATGGTGTTTACCAAGAAAATAATGGTTTCTACCAAGAACACAACCTTCACAAACACCTTTAGTGGAAGAAATTGAAGGTCAACCATGTACCATTTTAGACATCATTTGCATTTACCATAATTCAAGTGACCTAATCTTTCCTGCCATGATTTTCTTAGTTCATTAGCGTGAGTAATATTGGAAAAAAATGTTTATTTTTACAAGAATAAAAACCAGTAAACTTATATAATCCAACATTATGAACAACGAGACCAGAATGAACAATTTTAAGTTTTTGTTTGATATATTTTAACACATACTTATCATCCAAAGCTTCAAATTTATAACCTTTCTGACATGCATGATAAATAGAAAGCAAGTTGGTTTGCATTCCTTAAACATGAAACACATCTTCAAAAGTACCATTAAGAACATTATCATTACTAGATCCTAATATTGAAATATGATTACCATCACTTATGGATACTTTATATTGTATGTTCTTTTTAGTGTCATAAGAATTAAACAAATAAATTAAACCAGTGGTTGTACGGTAAATTAACTTATGATAGGGAAGTTCAAGAGATCACCAACATACTACTCCCAGGATACAAAATTAAAATGATAAACAAGCATAACAATCATTGTTTCTTTTAATTGAGAAAGAGCTAGGGTTTGAAGTTAAAATACGTACCTGGATGAACGAAGTCTATTCCAAGCTTTAGACTTCATCCTCAAATCCACAGTCCAGATGATATACCTGCAACACAAAATATACCTTACTCAAATATTTCGACTATAAAAGATGAATAAATTAGCATGAAACTCATATATAGACATAATATGAAAGATTCATTTAACTAAATATACAAAATAGACAAATTGTGTAATGGGAAGGAATATCTATGTATTATAATCATCAATGGTGGCTAGCTATACCTTCTCTGTAACCTGCATTGTTGAAAACTTGATCCTGGGTTCCTTGCTCCTCTTCTTTAATGGTATTTCTACAACATAACCTTACTCAAAATGGTTCTCCTCCTTCTCAAGGCCCTCTCCTTGTATTTATAGAAAGGCTAAGAATATAGGCTCGAAAGGTAAATGGTTAAGGAATTTGTGGCAATTAGAATAACTACCATAACTAATATTTTAACCAATCTTTTCATTATTTTTTTCGTGATTCAAGAGATACCTACAGGTATAGAATATGACAACAGGCGATTGAATCGCGAGTATAGTGTCAAACAACTAGTGGGTGCAACTTTTGGGAAAAAATCGGTGGTAGTCAATGGAAACTCCAGCGAGTGACCTGTGAGTTGACAACTGTAAGAGTCGCGGTTAAGTCTTTAAATAGTTCACAAAAATAGGTAAGCTGGAGAAAATATTTGCAAGGTTCATGTCAAATGCATCTATAGTCACTGATGCTCTTCCATCCATAAAGTACTTTTGTGTCACCAACAAAGCAGTGTGGTCACAGATGAAGAAGTTCCAATTTGACTAATAACAGATGCCCGCCCCAATGCATGAGGTCAGAAGGTTAATGATGGATAAAATTGTTGAATATTGTAACTTCTAAGAATATTATATTTATACAATATCTATTCCGGAGATGTTCCATCCCTCCGAGCTGATTTTATTATGTATCCGGAGATGTTTATTCCTCCGAGAAGTTGTGGTAACTAGGGTTATTAGACCCACCATGTGGGGGTCGGCCCAGTCAGTTATAATAGGGTATTTAACCTAATGGTTAAATACGAGCCTACATGTACTTGTGTAAAATATATGTCAGAGTAGTGTATAAATAGAGGAGGTGTGTTCCTCATTTGATACACTCACTCACTTATGAAAAGAGGCGCACTTGTCTCGGAGATTTGCTAAGGAGGATTAGAAGGAGGAAGCACATCTTGTATTTTGGTTTATCATCTTATTGAGGAAAGCTTTGCTGGGTTTTCTACCCCATGAGGGTTTCCCAAGATAAATCTGTGTCTCTTGTGTTTATGCTATGCTTGTTGTTTCTTCAGTGATCCTGTATATGCTATTATTGTGAAATGGAATGTAATGCTGCTATTTTCTGTCTTAGCATATTGAATTTTAACATGGTATCAGAGCTAACCTGAAGGAAGGCAATGTATGGCACTTACGACACTTGCTTCTCTTGCGACAATTTGAAGGTTAGGGTTTTATATAGCAAAAACCAGTCATCATGGAACTTTCACTATAAATCCATTTATGCGAAGTTTCAGGATCTGAAAAGTTTACAGGTCGTAGATAACATCCCCAGATACCTTGTGTCCAAAGGGAACCCTCATATTCGTTTTACTTTGTGAGTTATGATCAGTGCAAGTTAGGGTTTATGCCTCTTCCAGCTCTCAGTCAAAATCAGGTGACCTAGGAAAAAAGGTCATAACCTGGGCTAGGAAGCTCCAAATAAAATTTAGTAAAAAGTGACAGGTAGTACAAAGACTGTAATATCTCAGGAAACTTTTGCAGAGGCCGAAACGGAACCAATGACACGTGGCATGCCGTACAAGTTTGCTCTCCTGTTTTATTCCATAAATAGGTCATGTTGCGATACTTGGCATAAATCTCTATCAGAGATTCCAATTGAGGTCAGACCTATCAGGATGGAAAGATAACAGGGTGAGCTATCTCAGGAAAAGGTTTCAGAGGCCGAAGTTCAAACAGTGACACGTGGCATGCCGTACAAGTTCGCTCTCCTATTTTATCCCATAAACAGGTCACGTTGCGACACTTGGCATAACTCTCTCTCAGAGAGTCCAATTGAGGTCAGACCTGTCATGATGGAAATATAACAGGCCAAGCTATCTCAGGAAACTTTTTCAGACCCTGTGGATCGAAAAATGCAGAGTTACAGCAGAAACAATCAGGTACATATTTCTGTCAAAACAGAATTATTTTTTTGAGCACATTCATTCATGGCTTCCGGAATTTAGGGTTTCGGAGAAAGTTGGAATTTTTGGAATCGGAGTCCATGGCTGAATGCTACTCAGGAAAATCAAAATTTAGAGACCAAGATCAAATTTTTTGGTTGAGTAGAAGACCGGGCTTGATCAAACCCTAGTTCGGGATTTTGATCACAAAGATGGAAAATTAGGGCTTCAGCAAAAGTTGGATTTTTTGAAGTCTGTAACCACGGCTGGAAGCTCCTCAGAAAAATAAGAGTTTAGAGCCTTGGATCGAACCTTTTGATTGGACAGAAGGGTGGGCTTCATCAAGCCCTAGTTCGGGTTCCTATCTAGAAGATCCATAAATTTTGAAGGCAATTTTGAGGGGTCAAATTTTGGAAATTTCAAAATTGAAGTATGCTAGTTTGATCAACTCAGCAAGACACATCCTTCCATCCATTCAGAAGTATGAAAGTCAAAGATTGAATTTTTAGGGTTTCTCTAGCAAACCCTAATCAAGCTCTAGATCAAGTTTCAGGGGGAGTTGAGGCTAAGGCCTTACATAAGAAGATTACAAGAAGTCTTGACAGGTATGACTTAAGGAGGTTCAGGTATGTCTTGAAATCTGATTCTTGATTAAGTTCATAATGTGTTTGTATTCATGTTATTTAGTACAATCTTGATTAATGTTAGAATTGTCTTATCACCCTATCAACAGTATGAATATGATCGAAGACATTCATTGATTAGGGCTATATGATTGTACTTATGCATTATGGTGTTGTGTGAGGTTGATGTTGTTTGCTAACAAGATACAGGTACATCACAAAAGACAAATCAAGTTCCATGACCATGACAACATGAAGACAAAGACTCATCCACTTACGAGTGGTACAGAATGAATATAAGTTCAGAAGACATACAGAAGATCAAGCGGGAGGCAACCACACAAACATAAAAGATAAGTATTTGAGTTGTTATCAGAAATAGTAAATGATATTGCTTGTATGCATATTTGTATTCCTAGAATATATCATGCTACTAATATGCATATGATTGGTAAGTTGGACAAACATTCCATTGTTGCTTGTCTAGAATGAAACCTCTTTGTTGACATGCTGAGAGCTGTGCACACTCTCGATAGTATGTTTTGGTAGAGATGGAAGGCATCTAGATAGCCACTGTATGCATACAGGATATGGGAAAGTGTTGTGCCAAAGTATTGGTCAAAATAGTTGCATAACTATGTAAATGATATCTGTATGCATAATAGGTTATCATGTCAATATGATTTGATTATTATGAAGTATTACTAATCATGTACTTAATTTTGATTTGTAGGAAAGATCATGATGAATGATGAACACTGAACAAGCGATGGATGTTCAACAAACGTTTTACAAATCAAACACACTATAGAAGGCTTGTGGCTAGAAGATTCTCTTAGAAAGAGGAAGAGAATCATGATGAGATGTTTTGCTCCAAGTGGCTAGATAAGACCATTCTCTTAATGGTGTAATTAAAGAAGAAGTGTGAATCAGGTTCTGTATGGGTACCCAGGATTGGTAGTCAATTGATGAGCTTAATGATCATCATGGGTAATGTGGATCTCAACCTTTGCTACAAGGTTGAATATGGCTTCTATACACATATGACATGGATGCAAGAAGGAACTCACCGCAGAGTTCAAATGATTTTAAGGCTCATATTAGTAGACCCATCTGACGAGAGATGGCACAGATAGATATGCAGAAGATCACTCAATGCAGAGTGTGAATAATGGACAATTGACAGCTTCATGACAAAGCTTGGGCTTTACCAGAAGTAAAGCTGATCCTAACCTTTACCTTAAGGTTGTGGATGATGAACCCATCATACCATTATTGTATGACGATGATCTCTTTCTGACAAGGAATGAGAAACAGATCATGAAAATGGCTGCAGAAATGAAAATGAAAGATCTCGGATTAATGCACTACTTCTTAGGTCTAGAAGTATGGCAAGATCCAAAAAGAATCTTTTAAATCAAGGTAAGTATGCTGTGAAGTTTCTAAAAAGATTTGATATGTTGGAGTATAAAGCCATGGCCACTCCCATGGACTCCAACTTGAAGTTATTAGTTAATGACTCATCGAATTTAGTGGACCTAACCCTATATAGACAAATCATTGGGTCATTGATGTATTTAACAAATACTAGGCCAGATATATGCTTTGCTGCAAATACCCTAAGTCAGTATCTAGTAGAACTTAGAAAGGTTCACTTAATAGCTACAAAGCATGTAGTGAGGTACCTAAAAGGTACATTAGATTTTGGTCTATATTATCTTGGAGGTCATGAACTCCGTTTACATGGTTACTCAGATTCTGATTGGGCAGGAAGTGCCTCAGACAGAAAGAGTACATCAGGTGGATGTTATAGTCTTGAATCTGCCATGATCTCATGGTTCAGCAAGAAACAATCTAGTGTGGCTCTCAGTACTACTGAAGCAGAATATATATAGCTGTCTGCTCTGCTAGCTGTGAAGCAGTGTGGCTTCAGAAGCTATTATATGGAGTGTTTGACTTAGAAATGGATTCCACTATAATTATGTGTGACATTCAAAACTGCATCAAGATAGAAAATCTTGTATTCCACGATAAGTCAAAAACACATAGAGATCCGATACTTCGATATACGAGATATGGTGCAGAGAGGAGCTATCAAGCTCAAGTATATAAGCACTGAGGATCAGATTGCTGATATCTTGACTAAACCTCTGTCTCGAGTAAAGTTTGAATACTTTCGAGACAAGCTTGGTATAGTCCAGAAGGACCCTCCTCGAAAGGGGGAGTAGCATAGTATCTGATAACAAGTCTGTCTCATCAATGATGAGGTTACCTATTTACTGTACCTAGTTACTTAGAATTATTTAGATTTAGGAATCTTATATTTTTTCTTTTGATGATAGATGTATACATGCTTTTGATGATAGATGTATACATGCTTTTGATGTTAGATATACATGTTTTTGATGATAGATGTATACATGCTTTTGATGATAGATGTTATGCATGTTTTGATGATGAGGATACATGTTTTGTTATACATGTTTTGATGATGAGGATACATGTTTTGTTATACATGTTTCGATGATGAGGATACATGTTTTGAAGATGAGGATACATGATTGACACATGTTTTGATGAAGTTCTTGGTGAACATGTGAGGGGATTGGATCATCCCTGGACTTCAGTTCGAAAGAAGAGCCGTAGATGTATGTCTTCGAGAATGAAGTTCTTGGTGAACATGTGAGGGGATTGGATCATCCCTGGACTTCATTCCGAAAGAAGAGCCGTAGACGTATGTCTTCGTGAATGAAGTTCTTGGTGAACATGTGAGGGGATTGGATCATCCCTGGACTTCAGTCCGAAAGAAGAGCCGTAGATGTATGTCTTCGAGAATGAAGTTCTTGGTGAACATGTGAGGGGATTGGATCATCCCTGGACTTCAGTCCGAAAGAAGAGCCGTAGATGTATGTCTTCATGAATGAAGTTCTTGGTGAACATGTGAGGGGATTGGATCATCCCTGGACTTCAGTCCGAAAGAAGAGTCGTAGACGTATGTCTTCGTGAATGAATTTCTTGGTGAACGTGTGAGGGGATTGGATCATCCCTAGACTTCAGTCTGAAAGAAGAGACGTAGACGTATGTCTTCGTGAATGAAGTTCTTAGTGAACATGTGAGGGGATTGGATCATCCCTGGACTTCAGTCCGAAAGAAGATTCGTAGACATATGTCTTCGAGAATGAAGTTCTTGGTGAACATGTGAGGGGATTGGATCATCCCTGGACTTCAGTCCGAAAGAAGAGCCGTAGACATATGTCTTCGAGAATGAAGTTCTTGGTGAACATGTGAGGGTATTGGATCATCCCTGGACTTCAGTCCGAAAGAAGAGCCGTAGACGTATGTCTTCGAGAATGAAGTCCTTGGTGGACGGTTGAGGATTAAGTCATCCTTGGACGTAGTCCTAAATGTACGGTTGAGGATTAAGTCATCCTTGGATGTGGTCCTAAATGTACGGTGGAGGATTAAGTCATCCTTGGACGTAGTGCTAAATGTACGGTGGAGGATTAAGTCATCCTTGGACGTGGTCCTAAATGTACAGTTGAGGATTAAGTCATCCTTGGACGTAGTCCTAAATGTATGGTGGAGGATTAAGTCATCCTTGGACGTAGTCCTAAATGTACGGTGGAGGATTAAGTCATCCTTGGCGTAGTCCTAAATGTACGGTGGAGTATTAATTCATCCTTGGACATGGTCCTAAATGTATGGTTGAGGATTAAGTCATCCTTGGACGTGGTCCTAAATGTACAGTGGAGGATTAAGTCATCCTTGGACGTGGTCCTAAATGTACGGTGGAGGATTAAGTCATCCTTGGACATGGTCCTGAATGTACGGTGGAGGATTAAGTCATCCTTGGACGTGGTCCTGAATGTACGGTGGAGGATTAAGTCATCCTTGGACGTGGTCCTGAATGTACGGTGGAGGATTAAGTCATCCTTGGACGTGGTCCTGAATGTACGGTGGAGGATTAAGTCATCCTTGGACGTGGTCCTGAATGTACGGTGGAGGATTAAGTCATCCTTGGACGTAGTCCTAAATGTACGGTGGAGGATTAAGTCATCCTTGGACGTGGTCCTAAATGTACGGTTGAGGATTAAGTCATCCTTGGACGTGGTCCTAAATGTACGGTGGAGGATTAAGTCATCCTTGGACATAGTCCTAAATGTACGGTGGAGGATTAAGTCATCCTTGGACGTGGTCCTGAATGTACGGTGGAGGATTAAGTCATCCTTGGACGTGGTCCTAAATGTACGGTGGGGGATTAAGTCATCCTTGTACGTAGTCCTAAATGTACGGTGGAGGATTAAGTCATCCTTGGATGCAGTCCTAAATGTACGGTTGAAGATTAAGTCATCCTTGGACATGATCCTAAATGTACGGTAAGGATTGGATCATCCTTGGACTTTGGTCCTGTGAACTGAGCCGTAGACATGAGGTCTCCGAAAATTGATAGGACTGGATCGTCCCTGGACTTCGGTTCAAAAGGTACATGACTGGATTGCATCATCCTTGGACATAGGTCCTAAAGAGAACTGGATTGATCGTGTGATGACAATGCTGATGACGATGCTGCTGATCGTGTGATAACGATGCTGCTGATCGTATGATGACGATGTTGATGATCATGTGATGGCGATGTTGCTAATCGTATGATGACGATGCTGATTATGATGTTGATGATCGTGTGATGATGATACTGATGATCGTATGATGACGATGATGTTGATCGTGTGATGACGATGCTGATGATTGAGTACTATCAACTCTGATGATGTTGATGTTCCAGTAACTAGTCAAGTCACTGATGATGATGAATTGAAGAAAGCTTCCGATGATATATAGATGATGTAATGAATGACTCCTTGCTCCTGCAGATGTTGTTATAATATCCTTCTCATTAAGGGGGAGTGTTGAATATTGTAACTTCTAAGAATATTATATTTATACATTATTTATTTCGGAGATGTTCCATCCCTCCGAGCTGATTTTATTATGTATCCGGAGATGTTTATTCCTCCGAGAAGTTGTGGTAACTAGGGTTATTAGACCCACCATGTGGGGGTCGACCCAGTCAGTTATAATAGGGTATTTAACCTAATGGTTAAATACGAGCCTACATGTACTTGTGTAAAATATATGTCAGAGTAGTGTATAAATAGAGGAGGTGTGTTCCTCATTTGATACACTCACTCACTTATGAAAAGAGGCGCACTTGTCTCGGAGATTTGCTAAGGAGGATTAGAAGGAGGGAGCACATCTTGTATTTTGGTTTATCATCTTATTGAGGAAAGCTTTGCTGGGTTTTCTACCCCATGAGGGTTTCCTAGGATAAATCTGTGTCTCTTGTGTTTATGCTATGCTTGTTGTTTCTTCAGTGATCCTGTATATGCTATTATTGTGAAATGGAATGTAATGCTGCTATTTTTTGTCTTAGCATATTGAATTTTAACAAAAATGAATTACAAACCAAGAAGCGGAGGAGCGTGGTAAACACAAGAACAAAGTCTCAAACAATACCTAAAACAAAAACAATTCCAGCGAGCAATTACAATATTGACATAAGGAGATGTTCAGAATGATAGAACATGATCTCCAATACATATCTAGAAATAACGTATATAGCATGGCCACGGCTATAGTAATGCCAAGTTGCAGAGCATTGAGAGAAATATGGGTCAGTTAACCCATGAAATTCGACATATCGGATAGAGCAGATACACTTAGATATGTAGGAACATGTTGTGGGTGTTCCCCTGCATGGATCCGATTAATTAAGAAAGTAGCGAGGCTAGTCATATGTTTCTGAGAGGTCCTAGCAGGGCATGCTGAGGCTCCTGCCTCTCCATAGATAGATGGACACTATTTTGAGGTTGTTATGCCCATTTGGTATATTGATACTTATCTATTAAAGAGATTGACTAAGACTCACATATTATATTTTTTTGGACGTATATATATACACTATCGGTTTGTTTACATGTTTGCTTTATGTGTGTTGATGGTTTTTTAAATTAATGTGCATGATACAAATTCCAATCAAGTACATAATTTGCATATGCATCATCTAATGAATTGATATTTCTTGAAATATATTGATATGAAATATAATCGAAATATCTCTCAAGTAATCTAACTCTCAAAAACTGATGTAGCAAAGAAATATCTCTATCCCGGTATTCACCCATTAATTGAAGTACAAATAAATGTGAATCGAGCCTTACTTCCAAACATGGAATGCCGTGATGGATAGAATCTCAGAGTAACTCAATAACCACGCTATAATCAGCTATATTATTCGTTGTAGGTCCCAAACAAACACCACAAGATGAACCAAGTTGGCTTGTAGGTGAGTAAATAACCCAAGTAGTTGAAGCCAAGTTACGAGTGTGACGACTGGCGCCATCAGCGAATCCTATAAAGCACCCGGTTATCATCTGAAAACACAATCGAGAAGACTCATAAGAAAAAACCAAAAAAGACTAACTCTACAAAAAATGTACAGCTATAGTACAAGAAAAATCATATATGCCTAAGCGTAATACTTCTTCAAATAGAGCCAATTTCTAGGCTCTGAGAGCGTAACTCCATCATAATCAATTAATTCATATGATCCCTTATTTAAAAATCTAGACCCAATATAGGGACCAAGCCACATAGATTTGAACTTTCCTGCCCCCAAGGGATCTTTATCTTGATCATAGACCAAAACAAGATCTCCTTTGGAGAATACCCTAGGTTTTACAGACTTGTCATATTGATATTTGACCCGTTTCTTATGAGATTCATTGGAAATGAGGGCATCTCTGCATTGTTCATCCAAATGTTCCAAATGAAGCAATCGTTCTTCTAAAGCAAAAGTATTGGGAAGAAGCTGGATAGCCAACTTTAGTGATGGAATTTCGCATTCAACAGGTGTAATTGCCTCCAACCATTGAACAAGTTGAAATGGTGAAAAAATAGTAGCATTCTTAACATTAGAACGATATGCACAAAGAGTCGGATACAACATGATATGATATTTTAATCTATTAGTATTGACGGTGCATTGAAGAATGGTTTTGAGAGTTTTATTTACTGCTTCAACTTGACCATTAGCTTGTGGATAGTAAGAATACGAATGTTCTTATCTAAAACCCAGCATAGTGGTCAGCTCCATCATCATATGGTTCTGAAAATGTCTACCATGATCGATGACAATCTATTTAGGGATGCCGAATATAGTAATGACCTCATTGAATACAAAATAGGATGTAGTTTCACCATTCGATTTCACAGTAGGCATTGCCTATGCCCACTTAGTAAAGTAGTCGAAGGCAACGATAATGTACTGATTCTCCCTAGCAGAAACTGGGTTGCAAGTCATAAAATAAACTTCCCACGTGGTGAAGGAACCTGTTGTGATAATGGGATGAAGGGGAGCAGGGTGTGCTCCCATTTTCTTTGTAAAAATATGACATGGATGACAGTGTTTCACAGCTTACACACAATCTTTGAAGTTGGTGGGCCAAAAATAACTAGCACGGAGTATTTTATGGGTTGTTTCCAACCCTGAAAGATGACCCCCATGGGCTCCACTGTGACCATCATTCAGTACTAACTTGGATTCATCCAAAGTTAAACAATGACGTAATATCAAATATACCCCCCATCTGTATAACATATCAGAAATAATAAGGTAATTCTTAGCATGGTGCTTGAGTTTTTTGCGTTCTTCCCTATAAAATTCCGGTGGACACTTCAAAGTCTAGATAGATTAAAATGTATCCATACCACAGATCAAAGGTTGAAATGACGAAGATATGTTCATCAAGGAATGAATTATCTTCGTCATCGAACTCTACACCACTAGGAAATTCATAGATCAGTTCTGCAAACACTAGTGACTTATTTGACTCTGTGGACTGAAAGGTAAGATCAAACTCTTGAAGAATGACAATCCATTTATTAAATTTTCCCTCGATGATCCGTCGGGTTAAAACATATTGGAAAGGATTGACCTCCACAGTCACCATAGTAGTGCGCAATAAGATATAGTGGCATAATTTATGAATGACATACACTGCGACTAGAGCCAATTTCTCGATGTGTGTGTAATTTAGTTCAGGTGTTAAGAGTGAACGAGAAAGATAATAAATTACATGTGCTTGAATTATGTCATATTCCTGAACCAAAACTATGCCTATGGTAGAATCAGATACGGCCGGATACAGAATAAAATCACGTGTGTAATTTGGTGGGCTCAACAAGGGGGCTGACAAAAGTGTTTTTTTCAAAGCCTCAAATGAGTGTTGAGCAACCTCATCCCAAAAGAAATCGGTATATTGTTTAATCAATCACATTAAACCTTTAGTAATATTTGCATAGTTAATGATAAAATGTCTAAGAAAATTGGACATGCCTTGTAAACTTTGAAGTTGTCAGATATTGCGAGGAGGAGGTAATTTGACAATAGCCTCGACTTTCAATGGATCGACCAGAATCCCTCCATTTGACACAATGAAACCTAATAAATGTCTAGAATCAACACAAAACACACATTTGTTAGGATTTAATTGAATCTTATAATGCCTGCATCGATCAAACACGAGTCATAAATGATCTGGATGATCTCTTCTCTTTCGAGATCGTGCGGGTAAATCATCCAAATAAGGTTCAACCACATGTTTGAAATCATGAAAATCAAAGTTCATAGCTCGCTGAAACTAGCTCCAACATTCTTCAATCCGAACAGAATTTTCCTATACGCAAAGGTACCCCAGGGGCATATGAAAGTTTTCTTATGCTGGTCTTCAGGTTTGATTTAAGTTTGATTATATCCCGAAAAACCATCCATGAAAGAAAAAAATTAATGTTTGCACGCACATCAATGATTTGATCAATGAAAGGTCTGGGATAGTTGTCCTTAGGACAAGATTAATTAAGTTCCCTGAAATATGTACATATTCGTATGGTACCTTGATTTTTATCAACCGGGACTAGGTTAGACACCCATTCTGTCATGTCGATAGGATAAATGAAGTCGACCATGAGGAGATTTTCAACCTCATCCTTGATGGTCGAAACATTTCTAGGGTCAACTGGACGGATTCGTTGCCAAATTGGTTTCACATTAGGATATGTTGTAATGATGTGTTCAATGATGGAAGGGTCTATGCCTGGCATCTCTTCACATGACCAGGAAAAAACATCACGGAATTCCTTAAATAGGTTGGTGTACAAACTAATCTCTTCAGGAGAGAAATTTGATCCAATAAAAATGGTTTCCATGACATTAGATTTGGTGTAAATATTGAGTAGGATAGTTTTTGAAATGTTATCCATATTACATTCAGTGAAAATCCCCTGTTTCATTGAAGAATTAATGGACAAGTCATTGTTTCCACCAGGTCTCACACAGAACTCTCCATTCTCGATCTTGTTTAAATCTAGAAGGAAATAGGATCTGTGATGCATACATTCCCAAGGTTGATCCATACCTATCATAGCTTCCAGAATAGCTTTATCCGATGGTAAGACAGTGTCTAAACAATCGAAGGAATGGATAGTGTGATGCACCTACAACAATTAATTAACAAGAATACGCGAAATAGTAGAAATGACAGAACTCAGAATCACTTTTATATTGATCACAGGCCACTTCGAGGGGGCAACCTCCTTTGAGCAAGCTCAATACAAATAACTTCACGGTGCCTTCAATGAACTCAACACACACTTATATACTAAGTCTATGCCCAATACTATGAGTCAAAACCATGGGACATATAATACTACAGGACGACTTACAAAGCATATGCGTCCAATACTATGGGTCAATACTATGGGCTAATATAAACTGCGGATCAACAAATACTACGGGACGACTTACAAAGCATATGCGTCCAACAACAATATACTAACATAGTAAAGAGAAGGGTTGACATAGGTTCCTAATATCCCCTCTCCCTTAGAAAAAGCTTTGTCCTCAAAGCTTTGGTTGGAGAAATTGTTGTAGAATCTGAAGGAGTGGTTCCCCGGTAGCATCATCGGTTTGCATTTCGGGCCACTGGCGCCTTTGGAATGTCAAGGAGGATTGCTTGGAAGGATGTAGATGAAGAAGAACCCTGTCAGCTGCGTGGAAAATGCGCTCAGAACGGTGTTGATCGGCTTGTTGTTTCCGGCGAATTCTGGCCATGTGAAGATTGTTTTGCAGAATGAGAAAAATCTGATCGCGGTTTCGAAGAACCGAGTCAATTTCCTGAACTGGGGAGCTACTAAGGGTGTATGGAAGAAGAACTGGTGGTGTTTGTCCATAGACTGCTTCATATGGTGTCCTTTGAGATGTGGTATTGTACCACCAGAGTGCTGCTAGGAAATCCATAGAAATAGTTGGCCAAAGCTGTGTAGGGATGGGCAAGGGTTTGATCAATCCCGAAAGGAGTGTCGGTTCCCCCTTGTTGACTTGGAAAGTATCATCGTTAGCCACCATCTGTTGAATTGTCATTTTTAGTCCCGGCCAAAATAAGTTACATTGTTCCTGGTCATACATTTTGCAGAACCCAGAGTGCCATGTTGATGAAGAAGCATGGAGTTCATAGAAGAGATAGCCCTGTTGAACATGTTGCAACCAATTTGGAACAAGCAGAGAAAGAGCTGTAAGAGAAACTGGGTCATCAATTGTGCGAGAAGGAACATCTTCCACCATATTGTCCTTACCCTTCTTGTACGTGATCACATAGGGATAACCCATGAGTTGGATAACCCATTGCAGGTGTGTTGGGGAGGAGACCCATTGTTTCAGAAAATTTTCCAGACTCGGGAGATCAGTCTTGATGCAGAAATAATTGCCTAATAGGTATGGCTGCCACTTCTGTACTACATGCAAAATAGCCATCATTTCCTACTAAGAGGTAGATGTGGCTACATTCTTACCGGAAAGGTCTCTTGAAGGCAGCAAGCTCATTGGTTCAACAAAGATACCTGCATATCTATCCAAGGAAGTAGTGGAGACTGTTGATGGGTGCATCTGAATGGAATTGAGCTGAGCGATGACACCATGTGAATTCTTCTTAAGGATTTTTTCCAGGCGATGTGAACTGATGATGCAGAGAGACCCTGGTTGTAAGCCCCTAAATTTGTGTTGTGCCCCATTGACTTTAAACTGCATCCAAAGTTCAGCAAAATCCCATAAGATGGGTCCAAGTGTGCGTAACCATTGAACGCCCAAAACCACATCACATCCGCCTAAGGACAAGGCAAACATGTCGGAGCATAGGTTATAATATTCCATAGAGATACGCACATTGTGACACTTCCTCTTGCAAGGTAAGGTGCCCCCATTGGCAACCATGACTTCAAAGTTGGAGCAAGGATGGACAAAACAATCAGCATGTTTGGAAATTTGAGGGTCAATGAAGTTATGAGTGCTACCAGAATCAATGAGTATGGTAAGAGGGAGCTTCTTGAAGTATCCCCTGACCCGCATTGTTTGTGGGGTGGTGACGCCGGTTACAGCATGGAGAGAGATCTCGGGTGGGTCGTCCTAAGATGGGGTGTCAACAGGTGGGTGTTGCATGTCGACTGGATCATCTACTCTATCTGTAGCTTCTTCACCAAGTTCTAAGGCAGGCGGAGAATCCACATCCAAGAGATAGAGCTTTTGTTGAACACATCTATGTCCCCGAGTGAATTTCTCATCACAATTATAGCAAAGCGCTTTTTCTTGGCGTGCCTACATTTCTATTTCAGACAAATGCTTGATAGGAGTTGGTTGAGGAGCAGGCGTGATGGGAGGTAATTGGGAACCCATATTTCTAAAGGGAACAAAGGTGGGTTTGGAGCGTTGTTGAGCTGCAATCTTGTCCTCAGCCAACTTAGCCAACCCTAGGACTTCCATCATTGTGTTAGGACAAAACATTTTGACCTCTGAGCGGATTTCATCCTTGAGACCACTGATAAAACAACTCCTGTAGATTTCATCAGACAATCCTTCTGTGTGATTGGCTAGTTTCTCAAATTCCATCTGATACTCTCTCACTGTGCCAGTTTGGTGAAGTTTAGTGAGTGCTCCTATGAAGTTGTCAAAAGCACTAGGACCAAATCGTGGAAAAATGAGTTGGAAAAAATCTGTCCAGTTTGGCTCGGGATGAGCTTTGATGTACCAACGGTACCATTGAAGGGCTTCTTATTCCAAATGAAAGGATGCAAGTGGAATTTTCTGAACATCAAAAGTATTATGCAGACTGAAATATTGTTCTACTCGGTGTATCCATCCAGTCGGATCAATACCATTGAAGCGAGGAAAATCAAGCTTCGGCCCACGAAAATTGCTAGAAGCAGAGAACCCGGTGGATGCAAAAGATTCTCGCTGTCTAGTATTGTTCATGGCTGAATGCTGAAGATGGAGGATGAGAAATTTTTCAACCAGATCTTGGAGTTTGGTTTGGATGGCTGCAAGTGCTTCCTCCATGGTGTGTGCTCCTGCACGGGTGACAACCATAACCAGGTTTTTTTTTTTTTTTTTGGTGGAATGGGTAGAAAAACACAAACAGAAGCTGATTTAGTAAAGGGAAATTTGGATTGGGGAAACAATCGGATGGGTAATTGGAGTTTGACTAGATTTTGGACACTATCGAAAGGACAAGAAGGCAAAAAGGGGGATTTCAGAAGCGGGGTGATAGAATGAGAAAATTGGGCAGAGAGGAACAAAGAAGCAGAAGTCAGAAACGAACTCTGTGGTAAAATTTGAAGGTGATTGGGTGAAATCTGAGGAAGTTATGGCAAACCCTAAAAAAAGACAAATGTGGGATTTCGGGCTTTGGGAAGGGGAATTGGGGAGAGGGTCCTCAAGAATGAAAGATGCAGAATGGGATGACAGGGGTTCCTCAAAAATTTCAAGGGAAACAGAGTGAAAACAAGGGAGATATGGGGAAAAAAGACTGGAGCGGCTACGGCTCGAAAGGGATATGGAACAGCACCGAATGGATTGAAAACGGCTGAATCTAGAACGGCTTGCAAAATGGATCTGAAACGGTGCAGCAGTGATCGACAATAGTTCAGCTGAAAGTTGATATGGACCCTAGGTATGTGCGGCTTCCTAACAGTTCAGGGGTTTCACTCGGCCACCAATGCTGTCTGACGGCTTGCGTATTGGCGCAGTACCCCTCACTCCACGGCTCAGGTAAGACTGATAACCGCTTTGCCACAAACGACAGCTCTTGGTTTACCTCACGGGTGGGAACTAGTCAATCAGGTAGGGGTCGTTGCCCTTTTCGCTGGCAGGTCCTCTCAATGGGCCAGCTACTTCACGGTTCCTGTGGTACTCCTCACAACGAGTTTTAGGGCTTATGCCCAAGTACTTCCCACAGTTAAGCGGATAGGGATTATTCCAAAATCCGAACCTGCAACAGATGCAAAAAAAAATTTGGCAGAAATTTCACCCAGTGAGCCCAAGAAAGTGCTCTGATACCAGATGTGATGCACCTGCAACAATTAATTAACAAGAATATGCGAAATAGCAGAAATGACAGAACTCAGAATCACTTTTATATTGATCACAGGCCACTTCGAGGGGGCAACCTCCTTTGAGAAATCTCAATACAATTAACTTTACGGTGCCTTCAATGACCTCAACACACACTTATATACTAAGTCTATGCCCAATACTATGAGTCAAAACCATGGGATATATAATACTACAGGACGACTTACAAAGCATATGCGTCCAATACTATGGGTCAATACTATGGGCTAATATAAACTACGGATCAAAAAATACTACGGGACGACTTACAAAGCATATGCGTCCAACAACAATATACTAACATAGTAAAGAGAAGGGTTGACATAGGTTCCTAACAGATAGATTCTATTTCCCATGTAGGTGCATAATCGATATCTGACTCCATGGATACCGAAGGATTCAAAATATAATCTATTGGAAAGAGTTATGTATCTTGATAATTGATTCTTCTTGAGTAGGAAGGATCCAAGGATCAGTTATTTGAGAAACTTTAAATACCTCCTTAGATAACATAATAGAGTTACTCATTGAACCAATATAATTGACGAGAGCAGGTAAATCAAAGGTGCCCATCAACGACGAGTACATACCTACTCCTATACTCCCATTGGGTGGACGATCTTGATCAAGCCAAGGGATATTTTAATCCGAATGATTTGTGTTATTTTTCTGGGAAAAGGCAGTTTGGTCAATTGTGACTATCTTTCCTTCATGGGGGAACATAATTACCCAAAAATGGACGAAGGAATGGCTTGTATTGCATATGTCCAACTTCTTCCCAACAACAAATTGTAATCGAGAGAAGCATCAAAAACTTCCACCTCTAGTGACACTACTTTTCCCACTAGTTGGATCTCAAAAGAGGGTAAGTTTCCATGTGGATGGAAAGATATCCCATCAAAAGTGGTGAGCAATGTAACCAGGGGTGCTAAATCTGGAGAGCCTAGGGATTTCCAACAAGAAAAAGACATTACACACATTCACGCACCTTCATCCACAATTGTTCATCCAATGGTTTGAGAACCATGGACTAATTCGATTTCCAAGGCCACGTGATAGGGAAACCGGGGTTTGACATTCGACATATCAAATCTAGCCAACATACTTGACGAATCCATATTTCCTATTGATGCTAAAAGTGCATTTCGCTGTGATGGGAAACTTTGCAAAACTTCTAGAGTGGACATAGCACATGGTGTTTGGGCTAGGTCCTCTACAACAGAGTAGTTAGGAGCATCCCGTGCATTAGGGTTGTGCATTTCCTATTTATAGACACCTTTCAGTACCTTCGGCATAGAACCAATGGGTCTCTCTATATGAAGAGGAATAGATGAGTCGGGGATCTCTTTGTCTTTCAGTGTAAAATCCGGGGTATAATTTTTGGATCTCGTTTGCAATAAAGCATGTGAGTTAACCATATTGGTATAAGATTGATCAAGCGGTGTGGCATGTTGAGTGCCCCCAGTATTAGAGCTACGAGAAGTTGGGTTTTGTCCTTTGGGAAAGGATCCTTCAAAACAGCTGGTTTCTTTTGATTTAATGGCTTTTGTGCTTCGTCAATAAGAGGACACTGATGAGTCAGATGATCGTCTTTACAAATTTTGAAAGGAAACTTCACCTTCTTCTTTTCTCTTTTTCCCTCCTCGACATTTTCTGTAGTTTTGGGATTTTGTTGGTTTCCTTACCCTTTCTTTCCCTTTTTCTTGTTATTGGGTTGCTGAGGAACATTTTTATTTGTTTGCACATTTTGTACAGTTTCTTTTTTCGAAGGGGAGGATGCAACAATAGTTTCTTATGTAACAGAATGCTTTATCGAAATTGCATGGACTTTTTTAGTCAAAGCTTCTAAAGCAGATGAATCAGTTGAACCTACAATACCATTGGCATGTGGTCCAGGTTTAGGTTTACCAAGATCAATGTTTGATCTAGGTGCATCTGGAATAATTTCATAAGGAATCCCATACTATGCATAAATAAAGTCTAGTTGTTGCGTCCTAAAGATGGATTCCTCTTCATAAGTAACCCGAGAAGTCGAGACATTTTAAGATATGCATGGTAACAGTGACTTCAGAAACCACTCTAATAAAAACTCGAGGGGAATCTCATCTTTAATGAGGTGTTTCTGTCTTCTCCAATCCTGAATGTGATCAGATATGTGAGTAGATTTATTCTATCTAAAATTAGATAGAAGGTCTTTTTCATCATCATACCGAACATGAAGTTGGAAATCGTTCAGGAAAATTGTCTCTAAATCATAGAAATTTTTATAATCTACGGTCGGTAACTCGATATACCAATTGGTAGCAACACTAGTCAAGGTCCTTTGAAAGAGACTCAAATGAATCGAGTCATCATTCAGGGATTTGGAGGAACAACAGAGATGAAATGTAGTGACATGGTCCCCTGAGTATTCACCATGTTTTCCTTCAAAATTAGGAATGTCTGAAGGGAGTTTGGTTGGGACCGGAGGCCAAGCAGGATTATGGTGCACTGGGTCATTCATTGACTTTGACATATCAGGTAAATTCAAAGTCGCTAAAAAACGTAAGAGAGGTCTTCTCAATGGCATATGGGTTTGAGGGATCTAGTAAGGGGAAGAACTCGAAACCTTCCCTCCATAAGGTTGGTTGGGGTTTCCCCCAACCATTGGTTGTGATGAAAATGAGTTTTGGAAATTAGTCCACCCGTAAGCTAGTGGATTTCTCCCTTGGGGTCCACTCCATTGAGGTTGGGTATAAGTACCTCCAATATGAGTTGAAGTTTGAACATTGCCTCCCCCTCCACTAAACAGTGAAAAGGGAGTGTTCCCTATAAGTACATTATATGTTTGAACATTTGATTGTTGTCAATTAAAACCTATAAAGGGGTTGGAACTCGGTAATTGTGCAATGGAAGTGATAGGCATTGAGCCTCTGAATGGGGATGAAGGAGCAATATGCCATCCATGCCAAGGGAAACCTTGAGTGAAAGGAGCTAAACCAATAGGGCTATCCTGGAACTGTTGAAGAAATGGGGATGAAATGAATGATTTGTTAGGTATCCTACTAAAAGGGACATTAGATGTACCACTAGTAGATCCAAAAGGTAAAGAGGTCGAAGCAATCTGATTACTGGGAAAACCTAAGGATCATGTGCTAAAGGTTGGTAAAATGAACGGAGAAGAATATATTTGCAATGAACTTGGTACCGGGGTGTTCACTTGAGGAGGAGAAAAACCTCTTGGCATAATTGTGGATGTAGGAGTCTGTGGAAATCCATATCCGTTCCCAGTATTATCCATGGTATATCCAAACATAAATCTATACACACTAAACTCAGATAAACCTAAATATACAACACTCACTAACAATGGATCGTCGGGTCCAGTTAAGGGAGGGTTAAAGTGACTTGCAAAGTCTTGATTTGGAAAGTCTTCAACCTCGATGGTCTATCGGACTGCTGAAGTTGGAGTGATTATTTGAGGTTCTCCAGGTGGTTCAGACACACTAGTTGATTCAAAAGAACCACTTATATTTGTTCTATGCCGATAAGGTTGCGGTGGAGGCTCCACAGTGGGTGGAGGCTCCACAGTAAGTGGAGGAAGGTTGCTCAACCTTCGTGACCTACAAGGAGGTTGGTACTCCACATCTACTACAAGAAATATTCTGTGTAAAACAACCTAAGGCCTACCAGAACAAAGGTAAGCACATAGCCCACTGCTAAAAAAATCCTATAGTAATCCAACCAGGAAAAATAGTTGAACTTCCAATGGAAATTCTGGGATGATTAGGGCCCAGAACGAACAAGTGAAGTGATGAAGAACAATTATTCTGGGTCCATAGTACAGTCACGATGAGGCCAAGTGTTGGAATCACCCAACCACCTTCCCAACGAGCTGCAAAGGATTTTCGCCCGAATCCATCCTAAGTGAAGTGAAAATATCCTTTCATTATCACCTGTGAAAAGCCATAATGGTCAATATACTAAGGCTACCAACAATGTAAAAAGAGTCTGGGAGGATAGTCGCAGGTCGAACCAACACACATGGGCAGGGTAAATAATCCTGAAATACAAAAGCACAAAAGTACTAGTGAATTCATGTATGCGTATCGGTTCTGGTAGATTCTTTATTGAAAAGTGGAGGGGTATCCCCAACTAATCAATATCACACGACCTCATGCTTAACTCCGGTTTTAGTGGAGCTTCCCCGCACACCTTCCGCAAAGGTGGATTTACGTAATAATAGTTCACTATGATTTTGAGTTTAAGTGGTTTTGGATAGTTTAAAATGATCTAATCCAAAACCCTATCTTAAGATAGTTGGTGTATGTTCCCTAGAAATAAAAGTTGTTATTAGATTTTAACTTAAAATATTCTTTGTAGGTCTGTTGTTTACTCAAAAGTGAAGTGAGTGTGTGTGTAAGATGGTTATAACTGAAAAAAGTGAAATGCACATAACAAGATAAAATGCCTTTCACTACTTTTATTTTTGCTTATTGTCTTTCAAAATAAAAAGTTTGCAAATTAAACCTAAAACAACTTAAAAATTTTCTTTTTTCTTTTTAAAAAATATTAGCATATGCAACTAATAACTACTTTGAAAAATGATGCTCTTACTAAGAGAAAAAAGGGCTTGTTCTTTTTGCAATTTTCTTTAAAAATGAAACAAAATAACTATGAACAAGGAAGTAACACTTAGAAATATAAGTGTAAACTAACTGCACCTAATCCTATAATAAACAGAAACACTACCCTAAAATGAAATTTGAAAATAGCAAGTTCAAGTGGTTTCTTCAACCCATTCAAAGAAGTAACCAACTTTGATAAAAAGACATAAATGGAAACAACCGACTTGAAAAGAAAACTGAGATCTTTTACAAGAAATGACATTGTTCATAAGCAAGTCAGTGATATAAAGAAACGTTCCAAATGTCAACCAAAACAATTTTGAACTCGGTAGACCTAAGTACACCCTCAAATGAGCAAATGAAAACCAAAAAGAATCAACCAAGAGAGCAAAGAGACTCCGTAACAGCCTATTGAAAGGTCCAAATGATCCAAAAATAAGCAGAAACACTCTTTCACACACAAAGCAGAGACCGAAATTTTTAACCCTAGAAGGAAATCAAATCCTACGGAAAAAACCCCGACTGTAGCTATAGTATCACACAGGATACTCGTGGGTAAGGGTAAAATTCACGACTGCAACTAACTATAGATCGCGGGTCTGCTTCAAAAAAAATGAAAAATAAATAAAAACTCAAATAAGGACCAAATCTGAGTCTACCTAAAGGTGAAAGCACCTTGTAAACTCTCCCAGAATACCAAAGGACTAATAAAACTGAAGAAAAACAACCGAAGGATTCCCATAGCAACAGAAATAACTCCCCGCGGAGTCGCCAGTTATGTTGTATGGTAAATTAACCTATGCTAGGTAAGTTCAAGAGATCACCAACATACGACTCCTAGGATACAAAATTCAAATGATAAACAAGCATAACATTCATTGTTTCTTTGAATTAATAAAGTGCTAGGGTTTGAAGTTAAAATACATACTTGGATGAATGAAGTCTGATCCAAGCTTTAGACTTCAATCCTCAAATCCACAGTCCAGATGATATACCTGCAACACAAAAGATACCTCCCTCAAATCTTTTGATTATAAAATATGAATAAATTAGCATGAAACTCATATATAAACATAATATGAAAGATCCATTTAACTAAATATACAAAATAGACAAATTATGTAATGGGAAGGAAGATCTCTATATTATAATCATCAATGGTGGCTAGCTATACCTTCTCTATAACCTGCATTGTTGAAAACCTGATCTTGGGTTCCTCGATCCTCTTCCTTAATGGTTATTTCTCCAACATAACCTTACTCAAAATGGTTCTCCTCTTTCTCACGGCCCTCTCCTTGTATTTATAGCAATGCTGAGAAGATAGGATCGAAACATAAATGGTTAAGGAAGTTGTGGTAGTTAGAATAAGTACCATAACTAATATTTTAACCAATATTTTAATTATTTTTTTCGTGATTCAAGAGATACCCTCGGGTATATAATATGACAATAGGCAAGTTGCACGCAAGTATAGTATCAAATAACTAGCGGGTACACCTTTTGGGAAAAATTCGCGGGTAGTCAATGGAAACTACAGTGAGTGACCCACGAGTTAACAAGTGTAAGAGTCGCGGTTAAGTCTTGAAATAGTTCACAAATATAGGTAAGATGGATGAAATATTTGCAAGGTTCAGGTCAAATGCATATATAGTCACTGAGGCTCTTCCATCCATAAATTCCTTTTGTGGAGCGAAAAAGCAGTGTGGTCACAGATGGAGAAGTTCCAATTTGACTAATAACACCAGTCATGTGATTAGAAGCACCAGAATCCATTATCCATTCCTCACACTACAACAAAATAGCCCTTTAGGGGCGTTTTTGTCTTGCGGGGGTCTTGGTAAAATCCCCCTTAATTTTTTTTTCAGACATTTGGAGGCGGTCTTCTAAAACCGCCCCTAAAAGTCATGGAAATTGGACTTTTGGGGGCGGTTTTGGGAAACCCCCCCTAAAATCCCAATTCTCATAACTTTTGGGGGCGGTTTGTCAAAACCCCCCCAAAAGTCATGAGAATTGAACTTTTGGAGGCAGTTTTTTTGGAACCCCCCTTAAAAGTAATGAAATTTGACTTTGGGGGGCAGTTTGTCAAAACCCCTCCTAAAAGTCATGTGAATTGAACTTTTGGAGGCCCTTTTTTTGGAACCCCCCTTAAAATTCATGAGAATTGAACTTTTGGAGGCGGTTGTTTGAAAACCCCCCCTAAAAGCCCAATTCTCATAACTTTTGGTGGTAGTTTGTCAAAACCCCCCTAAAAGTCATGAGAGTTGAACTTTGGGAGGCAGTTTTTTTGGAACCCCCCTTAAAAATCATGATTGACTTGAACTCTTGAGGGATGATTAAGGCCTTGCGACATCACATAATCTCTAAATAGTGAATCTAATTTCAACTACAAGTGGGATATGTTGGTAATTTTTAGATCTGTAACACCAAAAATGAAAATTTTCCAGCCAATTTCAACATGCTAGTAATTTTCATTCTGCCATTACCCTTTCTTCTCATTGTTTTCCCCTTTTTGTGAAGGGTGACTCAATTGGATTCCAATGGACGACAATGGCAACAAGAGAGCATAACATAACACACGCATGCCCATATCGAAGGCCTAGAATATATTTTAAACTAATGAGTTGAGTGAATTCAAGATGCAATTACAATAATGATTAGACAAAGCGTTCATATGACTAAGTGCATCACCTTGGATAGAACACATATTGGTAGTCAATAACAATGATGGAACCTTTTGGATGTGCATTGGTTATTCAATGTTAAATAAGGTGACAATTAATCAAGAACAAGTACCTCCTACCCAAATTGATGATCCTCTTTATTAACTTAGATGGGAAAAGGTTTTTTCAAAGTGGGACTCAAGTTTTGGGTATCATCATATGAGAGAAAAGACTCGCGGTCTACATTATTTAATATGTGCCACCACCTGTCGCCTTGTTGTAGACACATGCTGCCTTGTTGTAGACACATGTTAGTGCATACCAGTACTGAATCAATTAACTGCGTGAAGAATGAGCTCTCCACCATCGTCATCGGTGCCTATGATTGGTGACGGTCAAGGAAGAACTTTAGGTTAAAAATGCCCGATAATGGCACGGTTCCGAACTTTACATGTATTGTTCCCAAGGAGTTGTTGTTAACATGAAGATTTGGAACCAGTCTAATAAAATACAAGGAGACGGAATTTTAAAGTTAACCAAAATTTAAATACATTGGTCAGGGTCGATGCTATATTCAACTTCATCAGTTTCCATGTGTGCCTTAAAACAGTGAATGGAGATGTCTTTCACCAAAATCTTGATTCCACTTTGATCCTTATTTGTTCCGCCATCGAATAATCCCATGGGTGAATTACCAAATAAAATTGGTCGATTTATCAAAAATTTTACTTTGTCTGCACCTGGATTATGACAAATTCTACTGATACTTTAATAATCCTTCTCCCAACCTCCTCTGGGTTCTGTCTGTATCCTTAAAAAAGAATGGCATTCATTAAAATACATAAGCCCCATGTGACAATAAAAGGAATTTATTTTACCTTGGGATTTGTTAAAAACCGGAGCTTTAAATTTTCTTAAAGGGGTTGTAGATGCCAATTATTTTTTACTTGAAGAATGTTACAAATAAAAGTCCAAAGCTCCTGAGTAATGCTGCAAACTATTGCAATATTTTGTATGGTCTCCTCACCGCTCAAACATAATGGATAGGTTGAAGGTCCAATTCCACCCCTTTCTCTATAAATATCCCCTGTTAAGACTTTATTTTGTAAGCAAAACCACATAAATAGAATTGATTTTGGAGGATCTTTGATTTTCCATATCACTGTATACCACCACTTCAAATCATCATTCTCATAAAGATATTTAAATGCATTATAGGCCTCTTTTACTATCTGCACAATCCCTTCTATTTTGTTCCAAGTCCAAGCCAACCTATCTGGTTCTCTACACAGAGTGATCCCATTTTGGTAAATTCCCTATATGTATGTATTCCATTCACTGGCTAGAGTTCCTATGAATCCGAGATCTTATGCAAATAGCCAAATACTAGAACCTGTCAAGTTGGAGATATTTGTCTTATGTATATATGCAAGATAATAAAGGCTCTGAATGTGTAGGTGTGGTAGCAGTTCTTCTGATAGTATAAAGCTAGATCCTCCACCCAGAAAAGGATCCAAGCGTAAAAAACTCTCGTACCTGTACCAACCTTCCAAGCAATCCACTGCTTAACCACAAGTAGTGTAATCAATATATGTTTCCAGATAATGGATGCTATTGGGAAAGCAAAGTGATTCTTCGACCTCAACCATGATACAACATCAACTCCTTTCAAATATTTCCTTCTCATAGTGACACTCCAAATACCATCATGAAAAAGTGCCCTCCATAGTGATTTGGTAGATAACTAGGGCCTTGTTAAAGAGATTGAGATCTATGATTCCCTAACCTCCCTTATTTTTTTGGCTTTGCTATTTGACTCCATATTGCCAAATTGTAACCCCCTTGAAAGTCCAACTGGTTGTCGCAACACAGTTCCATGCATGTCATACAAACTTTTAGAAAAAAATATTTAGCTCCAACATGATCCAGTATAGTCTCTTGAAGAAACACAACAACAGGTTTAACTGTAGACAAAATCTCCTTGAGGGATAGCATCTTGGACTAGGCACCTACAATCCCCCTAATGTTAAGAGAGATTAAGACTAGCATTAAGGAACCCTCATATCAGGGTTCAATGCTCTAAGTTTCCTAGAAGGAGAAGGAACAGAAACATGATAATTTGAAGAAACCATTATGGGGTTTGTTGCCAACCCTCCCTCAACAACCCCCATGTATTTTTTCCTATTAGTGGATTTGTTTTTAGGCTTCTTCACGATGGTTAAATTTGCAATATCCACAAGGCCAGATCCATCTACAAAGGAGTTATAGGTCTAAAGAGGCGCTTTATTAATAAGAAATTCTTTGTATGAAAGTTATGAGGGTTTGGTAAACAAATTTGTATCCAATGGAGGGGGAGAAGCCAAGGTGCATTCACTATGTAAATGAGGGGTAGTGTGAGGTCCCTGAGGAGAGGTCTCATTCAAAATAGGTCTTTTGGGATTTGTAACAACCAAAAGTTCTGTCGATGAGGGGGAAATCAAAGGAGGGTTTAATGAGATGACAGGGTTCAAATGAGAAGTAAAGGGATGGGAATTGTTAAAATTTTCCAAGACAATTTCCCATAAACCCTAAAAAATATCGACCAACCACTCCTCATTACTACTTATCAAAAGAATGTCTTATTCAGTTAAAGAAGTACTAAATAAATTTAGAAAGAAAATATTTAACTTACCAATGAAAGATTCAGTAGAGGGGAATTGACTGGGAACCTCCATCTGAGCATTCTGAGTCCTCCCATTTAAGTCTTATTCTCCCGCTTCTAAAACTAACTCCAGCGATTGAGCCTCTCTAACCACTGAAGGACAATTTGTTTTTATACGGCCAGTGGATCTTCATACATGACACCGAAAGGGTTCTCTCCAATACTCTAGGGTTTGAATGAAGGACCCCTTTTTAGTGACAATCTCAACTTCTTATGGCAGTCCTAGGTCCATGTCAAACTCCACTAAAAGCCAGGCCATGCATTTGTTATTCCACCTTAGGTCCCTTTCATCAAAGAAAACAAATATGCCAACAACATCTCCTATCTTTCTCAAAACTGTTAGATCCTAGTATTCAATGGGGAGGTCAAGCATTAGTATCCATAAGCATCTCTTTTGGAAGAACATTGTAAAAGGGTTGAAATTACCTGGAGACCAATGCTTAACCATAAGCACCCCTCTGTCTATAATCCAAGTTTTTTCTGCAACTTTTTCCAAATCCTCACACTGACAAGAAGTGGAAATGAATCCAATAGTTGGACAGTAAATTGAACCGTGGCCAGTAGCCCAAAACTTGTTTCTATTAAGTGGAAATCCAGTTTTTTAGTTATAGCCTTTGTCACCCAGAGGTAAAAAAATTGTGTCCATTGCAACGTCTTTGCTGGGGATAAAAGAGGGTCGAGTTTGTCTTACCTTCATAAACTTATTGATCTTCCTCTTGTCTTGAGCAGCCGATCCAGTATGTTTCCTTGTAGAGAATGATTTCTGAGCTCTCTTAGCATCTAAAAAACTAGGATGAGACTCCACCAGAGGCAAGTTTTTCAGAGCACTCCCTCTAGTTTTTAAAACCTTCTCTGCTGCCTTCATGCCTAAACCCATGCCTTCTGAAGGGATACTAGGTTTTTTGCTTATCTTTGTGACAACTAACCCTTCGCCACTTGTACTGCCATCTAAAATCTGCGTTGACAGGTCATTTGGATGATGTGGTGGTCCTACTTCAGCAAATCTGTCCAGATCTGAAAGGATTGAGGGCCCACACATTTGGATTATTCTCTTCTTGTACTCCTCATCCGAAATGAAGATCCCTTCCTCTGCCCAAAGGGCATCCTCCGCCTTCCATTCCACCTCTAACAAATACTCCATTATTCCAAAACACAACTAAATGGACAAAGTCTTCATGCACTTCTAAAACACCAGAAAATGCCAGAAAAACCCTGAAGGGACCTGAAAAGCTTTTGTACTGGATGCATCCTCCATCGCTCCACTCAGTTCTAAAGTGGAATCATAATTATTTTATTAAACAATGTATTTAATAATTTATTGAATTTAGTAGTTTTTTTTCCAATCCATATAAATGTATTTTAATATGTTATGTGCATAGCAGGCTTCAAATTTGAAGCCTTCAGGGCCCTTCAGAAGCCATTTTACACGTCATAGAAGGCCACTTCAAATTTTACCATGCAAAAAAAAATTAATTTCATGGTAAGCCCTTCAATAATTAAATTAACCACTATTGTTTAAAATTGCAACATAAGGGTAGCTTCAAATTTCACCCATCAACAGTTTTCAGTGGGAAATTGGGAATGCGGCTACTAGCTAGGTGACTTGGGAGTGGGACTCGGTTACTCTCCAATATCCACGTTTTCGATCATCCATGGATCATGGACCATTGGGCCTCTAATAATATCATTGACCAACATACGTGGACGGGCTTACACTGAGCAGCCCATGGCTTGAACGCTTCCAAGTTCTCGTGTTTGTAGCGAGCGCTTACGTGTTTAACAAATTTAATGGCATCAAAAAATTTATTAAACCTGGTTGGTGGCTCATACGTGTTGTTGGCAGCGGGCTTACTAAGTTACCAGTTATCACATACCAATTCATGAATGTTGGCTCTGTGATTTAATTGAGTATTCAATGTATAATATATTATGTTAATGTGCCCCGAATTTGGCATTTCACACAAAATCCACAATCCAGAAACTTCTTGTAATGTTGCAGGTTGTTGCTCCCGCCTGTGGCCCTACTTATAGCCCCTTGTTTTCTTTGTTGTATCAAGTTAATCCTACTGTCTATGACTCCCAACCTCACACCATGTGTTTTCTTTGTTGTATCAAGTCAATGCTCGAATTCCATGCCTCCATGGATCCAACCATCAATATATAATATTACAGGAATACAAACAATCTTTTTCTTATACCCCTACTCCACTGTGGTTGAGATACTTCCAAGTTCCACCTACCCTATCTCCTCCAGTCCTCTAGGAGAGTTTGCGGAGCGAAGCTAGAAAAGCCAGCCTGCCATAAACAAATTTAAAGAAATTCATTTTCTTTGAGGAGCTCAACTTCAAGGCTGACTAGATTGCTGACATCCTATGAATTTACAGGAATGTACATCATTTTATCCATTCATTATCGCATCATTTATTTAAAAATTTTGTTATTTGATTAAAATTCTGTAACTTCAAATTTCAAATGCAATATTATTATTTGAATGAAATTTTGTTACTTCAAATGGGCCTGGAAGGATTCAAATTTGAAGCCTGTACCCGACACTGGGTTTGTCACAAATCTCTGTCAGAGGCTGTTTAGAAGACCACCGATGCTACTACACTTACAATCTACGTTCGACTGTATGAACTGGGACAAAAATGTTTTTGTAATCTTGATTTTTAGAATGACAGTGCTACTTTACCTTTTGATTTTGTTTCCCTTGTTGGTTGGTTCTGGAATAAAACATGAACTTCAAACATATAACAAGAACTTCAACCATCTATGCATCTCCTCTCTACTTGGTCTACCTACGTTTTACTTATGCTTCACAACCCATCCTTTACTCCATCATACCACAGATTTAGTATTTATAACAAGATCTCGGGGGGGCTATAAAGAAGAAGCATGTAGGGTCCATAATTATCTATTGAGAAAAAAAATTTCCTGGAGTCGAATAGTTCTCTTTTCTCAAACCATAACATAGCATGTAACATGTAAGGAGTGCTTAAACTTATTCTATCCCAAGTACGTGTGGCATTCAGAGTGTTGAATGAAAAATTAAAACATATATTGTTGTCATTGGCATTCAATTCTGCCGTAGGGTACACAATTAGAGTGACAAAGAAACTCGGTATTAGTTTTCAATCCAATCCAACTTCTTTGTTGAACTGTTCTCTCTAATATACTTGCGTGAATGAGGATTATAAATGGCAACGCAGTTGTTCGATAGAGGTGCATGAAAGTGAATTATGGTCCTCAATTCAACAAAGTAAAAAAAAATTACCATTCAGATTCTTTCCCTTCACCTTTTTTACTGCCTTTCTACCTACATCTCTATTGTTCACTAATTTAGCAACAAATACAAACCAAACTCAACGTCTAATGTTTTTGGCTTCTGAAACAATTTCTTCCTTTTTTTGCTTACATTATCATTTTTTCCATTGTTAAGTAGGCTAGAATTTATATTAGTTTGAAGAACGATAGTGATTTACAAATATTGAACTTTTCCAAGAATAAGAATCATGTTTCTTTTAGAAGAGTTGAAGAACCCAATTCTTCATCGATCTTGTATTGTTCGAAGCATCCTAGGAACCCATTTTAAGAGGTATTAAATATTATTATACTGGTTAAAAGTTGGATTGGAATTGAGCTAGCAAGCTAATTGTAGCTAATGCAAAAAAAAAGATCTATAAAATTAGTTATGGCAATTCACACTGAACATCTGGAAAGTGGATTTTCTATGTGTCTCCTAAGTTATGTTTCACTAATAAATTCCTCATGTTCAAGCAGATCATGAAAGAGTAAAATAGTATTAATTTTGGCTATAAGGATGAAAGTTGTATTGGAATGGGGTTAGCAAGATAACTGTATTACTATACTGGTTAAAAGTTTAAGAGGCAAGATCAATTTGGGAAACTGTTAAGATGGCAAAGGTGGCATAGTGGCCTAGAGACTAAGCTGCTAGATCGGGGTGAAATATGGTTGTGTTATATGACATATATAATGTTCAGTGCTGCTATATCCACTACAAAATAAAGCCTCTCGACTTTACTACGTCAGTAAACATTGAAATTTTGATGTACTAGTACATTTTCAAATGAAAAGAATAACTTATTTTTACATGGCAGCATTGAAGGGTTCAATATCTCATAGCCCTTCAAAGTGAAATGGGACCCCACCCTTCAAATTTGATCCCTAGTTCCTAGCCTTGTCCTAAATGTCTAATTAACTTTTTCATTATGGGAATGAATTCAAAATCAAAATGATGTGCCTAACCTTGTCCTAAATGTCTAATTAATTATTTTTTCATCATGGGAATGAAATCAAAATCAAAATCATGTTTAGGAATCCTGTGCCATCATTTGGAATAGTGGTTCCCACCACTCCATTTTGTGATACTTTTTTAAGAAATTGGTTCAATCCCGTGCTATTTGGACAGAATGGTTCTATGAGCACTTGTTCTATGAGCGATTTGGACATACTGGTTACTAGTTCGCGATTTGGACAGACTGGTTACCGGTTCGCGATTTGGATAGACTGGACAGACTAGTTCCCCAGCACTTGGTCAAACTGGTTCTATTACGAGCCATTTCAATATAGAGAGGTAGTGAAAATAGATCCCGATTTCTTCTTCTTTTGTTCTCGTTAGGCCGCCTCACCTCCAATACGTGAGAGCTAGTGCATCTTCTCCAGCTCTTAGAAAAAGAGTTTTATCTCTATTTATTTCTTTTTCAGTGAATGTAGTAATAGCTCTAGGAATCATCCTATTTATTTCTTAGAAAAAGAGTTTTATCTCTATTTATTTATTTTCGTAGTATCATTCATCCATCGCACTCTCTGTATGAGCACTTGGTATCCTTCATCCATCACACTAGACACAACAAAATGCATCGTTCAGATCTGGGACTGGCATTACCATAGACGATAGCACTGGGGACAGCTCTCAAACTAGGAGATCCATTCAATTGGCATGGTAATTGAAGAACCTTGAAAGGGCAACGTATGTCCTCATATTTTTGTGCAATCTTGTTTATTCTAATCTAGTTTTAATGATAAATGCCTCGTTGATATTTTCCTATGGTGCTGCCTTTCTCTTGTCATGCTTCCCCTTTTTTTACACATCTCATATATTCTATCACTTCTCATAACAATACGTATCCTTTATAATGGTCATCCAAAGTATGATGTCCATGAAGCCAACCACCCTAATTCGAATGAACTCTTCAAAGGCCAGAACAACCATCGTTTGACATTAACACTTCAACCATATGCATTCCTTTGTGGATTACATCCCTAGGTGGGGCAATAAGGCCATTAGGAAAAGGAAACTAATTTATGACACTCAAGTCATTTACCCAACCCAACTACTGTTAGGGTTAACCGTAGCTATGAACCGTATAAATCTTCAGGAAATCTTTTGACTAGACAAGCCATGGAACTCCTTACCATTTCTCTACAAACACTAGGAATATACCCTTTCTTCAATAAATAGTCCCTCAATCATACTTGAAGGCCTTTCATTTCTTTTCTTAATATTCCTTCAAGAACCTTCATCCCTCTTTGTGTTCTATGTGTGTGCAAAAGGGGTCCAATCTGTTTTTTTCCTTCATGATCAACTCAATAGACCCATCTCTTTTCTCTTGAGCATTCATTGAGGAAAATTCTATAGGGATTGCAGGTAGGTTCCTACCACCCTGGCCTATATTCTCTTTTGCACCCTTCCCTTTGTCTTCTTAGCTTCAATATCCACCCTTCTTTAGCTCTCTCTAGCTACTCAAAGATTCGAATGAGGATGGTTTAGAACCTAGATGAACGGGAGAGCATAGTCTAGGAACACACAAATTGAGTCGACGGCTAAAACATGAATGAATGGATGAAAATGTGCATAGATGGCGATGAATGAATGGATGAATGAATCATAACGAGCAAATGGAATGGTTAGTCCAAATATTGCACAGAGAGAGTACACGAAGATAGAGGTGGTTCAAATTCCCACAAGGTTCAAATTTTTATGGATATGGTGTCTCTTACACTCTTCATGGACTTGTACTCAACCCCCATGCTCTCATAACTATGGAAGGTGGACTTCTCCTCCAACCACCACCTACACTTAATGATTGTCAATAGAGGTTTTTAACAAGGAAAATGGTGAAAATATGAAGGCTATGAGACTTAGGATTTTTACCATTGTTTCTCAACCTTTTGGTTTTTTCCATTCCTCTTCTCCTATAGTGGACTCATAGATCATCTCATGCCCTTAGCAACCAACCTTGTAACTTTGAATTAATTTTGAAATAATATCTACACGACATTGAAAATTTCATGGTTAATCTACCTCATGGTATATCAAAAGAATAGTTACAAAAAAAACATACCTAGGGATTCACTAGTTGGGCCTTAGCATTCAACTCTACATTTATATCCCATCATTATATCCAAATATTTACAATGTGACCCAAAACATCAAAACAATCAAAATGATAATATTACAATTTAAATATTATCTTTAACTAGTCCAAACCATAGCTTCTCTATCTAGGATAGCAAACATGGGAGAGACAACTTCTAATTATCTACATCAGAACTAGTTAGAGCCCTGCAATGCTTCCTTCCTCCATGAAACCTAGATCCTTAATATAGCATGTGTTGTATCTATGATGATGAAACAACATAATTCTGCCTAAAAGGGCGTTGATGACCACCATGCTGAATAACCTTTGCATTGATTGTCGAAGGCAAAGCCACTACCTTTCCACCCTTTTCTAGATTAGAGGAAACCCTTGATTTGTTACCAACTTTGAAATTATTCTTCAAAAACCTAGTTGTTTATGTTTCTTCTCCTTTTCTTCCACCAACCTTTGTTAATTCATTATTCTTTCCTGGATTTGTTGTTGAACCTATTAATACCTTCATCATTCTCTAAAACCCTTAGTACCTTCATCATTCTCTAAAACCCTTCTCCCCGAGACTTTGATATATTGTGTGGGTTTGGACCAGAGTTTTTAATCATAATAACTATAGAACAAAACATATAATGTCAAGGGAGAGATTGTTGGATAGGAAACAAAAGTAGCAAGTGCACTACATAGTGGTACAATGGATGGTTGTGAACCCTTAAAATCTCGACTTGCTCCCTCACTTGGAAGACTATGTCCAAGAACAAGTATCGTTTTTTTCTTTTTCGGGTTTGCATTGAAATGGGTTGTTGGTCAGAAAGTCCTATTACCAAACCCAAATAACCAAGAATATTTTGTTTTTTTACGTTTTCTTCAATCTCTGTTCAAATATATCTGGATCTGTGTGGAATATCTGTTTTGATCAATTATTATTTGGTTATGAGCAAATTTGGATTTGGTAAGCTTTGTGTTTATAAACTAGTTCAAACCTGTATTTCTCTCCCAATTAGGGTTCACAAATGTCCTTTTGAAGATTGGGGAGGCTTGTGAAAACTTATGAAGTATATTATTTGTTATAAAATTTCACATGATTGTTATAAAATTGGAATTGAATATTGATTTTTCATGTGGTTGATTACCGATACAAGCTTTTTTTTTGTTATTTAGGTTGTGTACAAGTGAATACATGGAGGTAAGTGATTGTATGTGCTTTAACTATATCATTCTTTTCATAACATTTCCATGCTCATAACATATTATCTTGTACTTTAGTAAGATTCTAATAGGCTACAACCAAGTAATACTCTAATCCATTTGAGAAAACATAGGGAAAACAAATTATGACACGAAATCAAAGAAGTCTGACTATGGAATCTAAAAAAAGTATCTTTAAGAAGGATAAAGTGGGGAATACAGGAACATGCACCTCTACAGGTAAAGATTTAGAAAAATATCAGTTTATTTTCTTATGCAATATCATTTTTATTTTTATTGTATGGCGATGTTATACATATGTCTATTAACGTTTCTTTCTATAGTGACTAAGAAGAGGAAGATCCAAACAAGAGGAAGCTCCAAATTGCCTTTGAATGATTGTAATAGTCCCAATAATGAAAGAAATGACATTGAAGAGATACTTCCTTCTTTTCAAGAAGAGGGGCAACAAGAAGAACACGGTATGCGCATTAATTATTAGACTTTAACTTTGTGATAACTTTAAATTTTTCTATTAATCATTCCTTAACACATTTACAATTCCTTCTTCTATAGATGATGTTCACGAGTAATCATGCCAAGAAGATATTAACATAGAAGGGGATGATCCCTCTACACATGCATCAGCTGAGACAATCAAGAAGAAGTGTAGAGGACCAACAAGATGTGCAGACATCAATAACTTGGAGGCTCCACTTGAAATTGAAATTAATGAAAGGAACCAACGAGTTGGTCCAAACTTTGTGAAGCTATCGTCTTGTTGGTTGTGGAGCCAGATCTTCCAGTCTCATAGATGATATTGTCTTATCCATGCACCCCGGAGGACTATACACCCATTCTACATTTTTAGGGGGTTGTTTTGTGGGCCCATGGTTTTGGGTATCCCGTGGTATTTTTCCCATTGTATTTTCCCCATAAAAGAAAGACTTTGTAATATGGTTAGGGTTGATGTATTAGGTTTTATGCATTGTAAAGATCTCTAAGATCAGGAGAGAGACTGTGAGACAGTGAAGAGGAAGTGCAGCGGTTGTGCTGTAGGTTGTATCCATTCACCTTGCTGGATGGTAATAATAATAAAGACTGGAAAATTTAGTGTGGACGTAGCCCAAGTTGGGGTGAACCACGATATATCTGTGTCTCTCTTGTAATGTGTGTGTGATTATATCTGCATTTTTGTTTATTGTTATTGCTCTACGATCCTTTTTTTTCTAACAATTGGTATCAGAGCCAAAGGTCTATTTGGAAGATAAACCCACAAGAAGTTAGGGTTTCTGGTTCGAGTGGGAGCAATGGCAGAAGAAGGAAGGTTTAAGGTCAAGAAGTTTAATGGCCAAAACTTCTAGTTATGGAAAATGCAAATGGAGGACTATTTGTACCAGAAGGATCTATTCCTACCGTTGGGAGGAAGAGCAAAGCAGTCGGTGGCCATGAAGGACGAAGAATGGGAGGTTCTTAACAGAAAGGCTCTGGGAACAATACGGCTGAGCCTGGCTTCGTCGGTGGCTTTCAATATCTCAAAATAAACGACAATGGAGGGTTTGATGAGCACACTAGGTAAGCTATATGAAAAACCCTCAGCCTCCAACAAGGTATTTCTAATGAAGCGTTTATTTAATATGAAGATGTCTGAAGGTGTATCTATTACTAATCATTTAAATGAGTTTAATATGGTTACAAATCACCTAAGTTCTGTAAGTGTGAACTTTGATGATGAGGTTAGGGCTCTTCTAGTCTTGTGTTCATTGCCAGAAAGATGGAATGGCTTGGTCATGGCTGTAAGTAACTCTGTCTCTGGTTCAAACACCTTGAAATTTGATGATGTTATCGGTGTTATTCTTAGTGAGGAAATGCGAAGAAAAAGCAAAGATGAGACATCAGGTAATGTGTTGACCATGGAGAGCAGGGGAAGACAAAAGGAGAGAGGAAAGAACCAAGGTAATCGTGGAAAGTCTAAAACGGTAGATCCAAGTCCAGACTGGAAAAAATAGAGTGCTGGAACTGTGGAAAGAAAGGACATCTGAAGAAAGACTGTAGATCTCTAAAGAAGAAAGGAGATGCACAGAAGGAAACTACCCAGGAAGCAAATGTAGCAGGTGTTGTGTTACAAAATGCTTTGATTCTTGCGTTAGATAATACTAGTGATTATTGGGTAGTATATTTAGGAGCTTCATGTCATGCTACACCCCATAGGAAATACTTTCATGAGTATGTTCCTGGCGATTTTGGACATGTTTTATTGGGTGATGATGAGCCATGTAAAATTGTTGGAATGGGTAAGGTATGGATAAAAGTTAAGAATGGAACTGACTGGTTGTTGAAAGATGTTAGGCATATTCCTGCTATGAAAAGAAATCTGATCTCAACAGGGCAGTTGGGAGATAGCGGTTGTCTATCTACATTTGGAGAAAAGTGGTGGAAGATCACTAAAGGATCAATGATGATGATACACTATTGTGGCATCATATGCTTGCCCACATGAGTGATAAGGGGATGAAGATTCTCCACTCAAGGAAGTTGCTTCCAGATTTGAAGCAGGTAAGTTTGGAATTATGTGAAAACTGTGTTTATGGAAAACAGAAGAGGGTCATATTTCTTAGGGTTGGGAAACAGAAGAAGAATGAAAAGTTAGAGCTAGTGCATACAGATGTATGGGAATCGGCTCAAGTACAATCTCTTGGTGGCTCTCATTATTATGTTACATTTATTGATGATGCAACTAGGAAAAATTGGGTTTATTGCATTAGACAAAAATCTGATGTGTTTGCTACTTTTAAGAAGTGGAAAGCTTTGGTTGAGAATGAGACAGGGAAAAGGTTGAAGTGTCTCAGATATGATAATGGAGGTGAGTACTGCGGAAAGGAGTTTGATAGTTACTATTCATACCATGGGATTCGCAGAGAGAAGACAGTCCTAGAAACACCATAAGAAAATGGTGTGTCAGAAAGGATGAACAGAACGATCATGGAGCATGCAAGGTGTATGAGACTGCATGCAGGGTTTCCCTTACAATTTTGGGCGAATGCTGTAAATATTGTTGTTTATTTAATAAACAAAGGACCTTCAAGTGCTTTGGATGGTGGTATTCCAAAGGAGGCATGGACAGATAAAAAGGTAAACTACTCATTTCTGAGAAAATTTGGTTGTGAAGCATTTGTCCATATTGATAAAGAAAATAGAACAAAGCTTGAAGCTAAATCCAAGAAATGTACCTTTATTGGATATGGGGTTAATGAATTTGGTTATCGCTTATGGGACTATGAAAATAACAAAATCATCAGGAGTAGAGATGTGATATTCAATGAAAATGTCATGTATAAAGATCAGTTGCAGGGAAAGAAACAGGAAAAGGAAACCACATAGTACACAGTACTTGATGAATTTCAAGAAAATGAAGTTCCAAAGGTGCCAGAAAATCAAGAACAACAGCAAGTACCTGAAACTCCTGCAACTACAAGAAGATCTACTAAGTTAAGTAGACTCCCTGAACGATACTCTCCTTCAATGTATTATTTGTTGATGACTGATGTTGGTGAACCAGAATGTTATGAAGAAGCAATGCAGGTGGAAACTAGAAAGAAGTGGGAGCAAAGCATGAATGAGGAGATGGACTCATTGGTAGGAAACCAGACTTAGGATCTGGTTCAGTTTCCTGCTGGTAAAAGAGCATTGCAGAACAAATGGATTTACAGGATGAAGGAAGAAGGAGGTAAGAAGCGGTACAAGGACAGACTTGTTGTAAAGGGGTTTGCACAGAAGAAAGGTATTGATTTTGATGAAATATTTTCTCCTATTGTTAAGATGACTTCAATTAGGACTATCTTAAGCCTAGTGGTGGTAGAATATTTGCATCTTGAATAGTTAGATGTAAAAACAACCTTTCTCCATGGGGATTTGGAGGAAGAGATATATATGCAGCAGCCACAAGGGTATGAGGTCAAAGGTAAGGAGAACTTAGTATGCAGGTTGAAAAAGAGTTTGTATGGCTTGAAGCAAGCTCAAAGGCAGTGGTATTTAAAATTTGACAGGTTTATGACAGAACAAGGTTATAGTAGATGTCATTCTGACCACTGTGTTTATTTCAAGAAGCTATACAATGAAAGATATACTATCTTGTTATTGTATGTGGATGACATGCTTGTTGCAGGGTCTAACATGTAGGATATAAATGTACTCAAAAGGAAGCTAGCTAATTCATTTGCGATGAAGGATTTGGGTGCTGCAAAGCAAATCCTTGGTATGAGAATAAGAAGAGACAGGAAAAATTGCAAATTGACATTGTCTCAAGGTGAGTACATACAAAAGGTGTTGGAGAGGTTCAGAATGCAGAATGCAAAAACTGTCAGTACACCTTTGGCCAGCCATTTCAGTCTAAGTAAGGAAATAAGTCCCAAGACACAGGAAGAGACAGATTACATGTCCAAGATTTCCTATCAATCAGCAGTTGGTAGCTTGATGTATGCCATGGTGTGCACAAGACTAGATATTGCACATGCAGTGGGAGTTGTGAGCAGATATATGAACAATCCAGGTAAAGAACATTGGAGAGCAGTACAGTGGATTTTCAGGTATTTGAGAGGTACCACCACTCAGGCATTATGTTTTGTAGGTTCAGACACTGTTCTATAGGGATATGTTGATGCAGATATGACAGGTGATAAGGATAGAAGGAGGAGCACCATAGGGTATGTGTTTACTGTAGGTGAAACAACAGTAAGCTAGATTTAGAAACTGCAGAAGGTTGTTGCACTTTCAACAACGGAAGCAAAGTATGTTTCTATTACAGAGGCTAGTAAAGAGATGATTTGGCTTCAGAGGTTTATGGAGGAAGTGGGTAAGAAGAAGAAGAATAGAAGGTTGTATAGTGACAGCTAGAGTTCCATTCATCTTGCAAAGAACTCAGAATTCCATTCCAAGACTAAACATATACAGCTCAAGTACCATTTCATATGTTATGTTCTGGAAGATGAACTATTGAAGCTGGAAAAGATACATACTAGCCAGAATCCTGCAAACATGTTCACAAAGGTAGTAACCAGAGAGAAACTGAGTCCTTACTCACTTTCAGTTGGCCTTCTAGCATGAAGGTGAAGAGGAGAAATTTGCCAAGTCCAAGTCCAGCAAGTGTAGCGATAGTGGAGTTGCTGTGATCAGTCTCCAAGTGGGATATTGTTGGTTTTGGAGCCAGATATTCCAATCTCATAGATGATATTGTCTTAGCCATACACCCCGAAGGACTGTACACCCATTATGGGGCAACGCCCCCAAGAAAAAATTTTGGGGTTGTTTTTGCCAGCTGTTTTGCAGGCCCGTGGTTTTGGGTATCCCATTGTATTTTTCCCATTGTATTTTCCCTATAAAAGAGAGACATTGTACTACAGCTAGGGTTAATGTATTAGGTTTTATGCATTGTAAAGATATCTAAGATGAGGAGAGAGACTGTGAGACAGTGAAGAGGAAGTGCAGCGGCTGTGCTGCAGGTTGTATCCCTTCACCTTACTGTACGGTAATAATAATAAGGACTGGAAAATTCAGTGTGGACGTAGCCCAAGTTGGGGTGAACCACAATATATCTTTGTCTCTCTTGTAATGTGTGTGTGATTACATTTTCATTTTTGTTTATTGCTATTGCTCTGCGATCCTATTTTTTCTAACAATTACTAGGTGTACTTTCTAGGGAGATGGTTCCAATCACATATTTTGATTGGCGAAAGGTTCCAATTCCACTAAAGGATGACTTGTGGAACATCATCAATGTGAGTATTAGAACTTTGTATATTTGTTCTCTACATTTGTATTTTTGCATGCTTTCAATGTTTATTTTCAAACAATGGATGGCATATAGTAATTCACTTCTTATATGTTGTAGTCCAAATTCATAATCCATCCCATCCTTAAATATTATTGTATGCACTCTATAGGCCATAAGGCAAACATTCATAGGCATCATTTGGCCAAAATATTTTGTGATTCTCATGAGTCCAATCAAGAGAGATTAAAAAGTGTTCCTCCAATTAGGATAAGTGAGACAATTTGGAGAGAGTTTGTACTATTACGAAGCACCACTGAATTCCAAGTAAGCAAAAAGTTCAAATATTTATATAATCAAGTTACATGAAATGTCTATTGGCTTGTAATGTTGACCTATATTATTGTAATTTTTTAATTGATTTGTAGGAGATAGAGAGAAAAAATAAGCAAAACAGAGAAAAGGAGCAAGACTTGCACACTTGTGTACATCGTAGTTATCAAAGGGTTGAACATGGCATGGTAAGTACTTTTGACCCATTATATTTTCTTTATATTAGCATAGTTGGGATTCATTGTAGTTCTACAAATTAACCATACTATTTAACTTCTTGTAACTAGAAAAACTCTAGATCCTCCGATGATACATCCACCGCCATTACTAGGGCAGACCTATGGAAGAAGTGCCATCAAAAGAAGGATGGCACTCGAGATACAGATTAGAATTCCATTACAAGGATGGGAAACAATAGTAAATTCCCAACCTTCTATTTTAGATACAGATTATAATTCCATTTTATGTCATGTTGGAAATTTTTTTAACATGATTTTGTTTAATTGCATGAAAATGCCAGCAAATAATTGAATAAGCACAATCAAGAGTGGCATCTGAACAATTTGCATCTAGGAATGATGCCCTTTCTAGGGTATTAGGGCCTGATGTGAGGGGACGATGTAGTGGGGTTGGCCTCTGATTTACGCCAACTAACTTGTTTGGAATAAAACCATACAAGGAAGCCCTAGTTGCAAGCAAGGTTACAATCAAAGAAAATGCACAAGAAATATCATGTCTAAAAACAACAATTTCTGAACTCATGAAATGAGTAGAAGCCATGGAGAAAGAAAGTGAAATCAACAATGAAAGTGTTAGTATCAAATTATTTACTCTTCTCCCAATGTACATTTTTGACATTAATGAATTGAATTCTAATATCACATTGTTAATATGAACAGCTTCTTAGTGTACAAAATCTCCAATCTGAAATCATGCCTACGGTGGAGGTAAGTTGTCTAAATATTTTTTTGAAGAACATTTTAGTTTCAATTTTTCATTGTAAGTCTTATATTATATTGTATTGCCAAAGTAATTTAGGGGAGACAACAATCCCTATGAAGGAAACAATACAAAAGCAATTATCTCCAACACAAACTCCGACATCCCTAGTAAGTGTTGAAAATTATTGTAATTTAGTTCAATTTTGTTCTATTCTTTCAATATATTACAAATCATTCTTTATTAGGTGCAAAGCTGTGCATCAAATTATGCTAAGCATTTGGAGTAGAAAACCCTATTGACCACTACATTTCAAACTAACAAAATGAAGTCCCCAATCTTAGTAAGTTTTCTATTTTTTTTATTTTTTGATAACCAATATTTAACTTATTATTTCAGCTTATCTTACTTTGTTTCATTCATTAGCATGAAGAAGAGAATTCTATTGAGTTTCCAATCTCTTCCCAATTAGGTTTGGAAGGAAAGAAGTGCTATCTCATTGTGCTAAATTCTCGTGTCAAAGTTGCAAGGGAGACAATACATAAGACTGACCCAAATTTAATGACCTACTGTTGGGGAGGACTATTATGTTGTCAGTCCTACAGAGATTCTAGAACCACAATTGGGAGTTCTACCTCTACCACGTCCCAATAGCACATTGTCTACTATAGAAGATTCTTTATGGAGCTACATTCCTTGGCATAAGGATAATCTTGAGCTATGTGACTAGTGATTCTAGTTAGCTGCAACAATAAAGCATGTTGCATATTGTAGAAATGTATTGACTAAAGGGTAAATACATATTACGCTAAAGTGGTTATATGATAATATATATATGATATTTCTCGGATATCTTGTAAGTTGGAGTATATTGGTGTTTATAGTGCTATTGGGCATGTCCATTGTAGTTCCACCTTTATTAACAATACTCATCATCTGCATTGTATGTCTTTTTTGTATGAATACATGGATGAATAGATAGTTGTATAACACAATGAATAAAATGGTGTTATATTCATAGTGGCTCGAATCAGTTGTGAAGAATTATCCACAGTTCTATTCATGGCATATTCATTAAGAAAACCAAGAAAGTTGTCACTGGAATTTTCATGGATATATATTGCATTTATGGATATATGTTGCATTTAGCTCATATGTAAAATAGCATGGATATATGTTGCATTTAACTCATATGTAAAATAGCATGGATATATGTTGCATTTATGTCTGAATTGGAATGTATGTTACATTTATGAATATATGTTACAGTGTTCAATCTCAAATTATGAAAATAGGGATCCCCGTTGAAACATTAACCTTCAAAATAATAAAATTTGGTTGTGAAAAATACTCCTTATCCAAGGAATAAGAAACAATCAGATAGGACATGCACAAACAGATCTTCATTACATTATGGTAATATTGCCACAGAAACATGTTTAGTTCAAGTAACCTATCCAAGGGTTTCAACCACAGAATAAAATCTTTTTTTAATGGATTCATCGACGCTTGGACTACATTCTACAGGGAACTAAGTATTGATGCAAACTCCCCAAATTCATCATGGCCAGCATTAAGTCTGCATCCTTGTTCAAAGGCATAAATACAGTGAAACTACACATATAGTCAATGCAGAAATAGATTCATCAACTACTAAGGTCTGATGGCTAACGGTTAATGAAGAAATAGATTCATCTAAAGAAACTAAAGGTTAATAGCTTAGACAAACAATTTGCTCTGAGAAGTTCCATTAATGTCCCAACTAATTCCCTGTTTATAAAATCTACTTTGGATGATTAGGATTGCTCATCATGTGCATATTAGCATGTTGCTACAAACCCATCCCTTGACACCCTTCAAGGCAGATTTGTAATAACTAGAAGGAGCGATGTTATGATGCTTTCCATATGCATCATAATCAAAATTTAGAGGTACTTGGAGATTCATGCTTCTTGGGTACCTTGAGTGAAGGGAAAGAGTATGACCATGATCCACTGGACCACCTTTCATGGTAAACCACTTGATGATAATTGGAATTCTTCATGCAACCAAACTTGCATGGTCATGTCTCACTAATCTATCACCTCATTGTGTTGTCATATCTATGATCACTCATAATATCTGTGTCATATTCTGTATAATGTAATTTTCCATCATTTAAATTGTTTGTAGCCCATCCCAAATGCTTTCTTGTCCCTGGCAGGTTGCCTTTTCTTAAAAACTCTGTTGTTAGGTGATCACTTGTTGATGGAGTTCCTTCTAAATGTGCCAACTTGTATGAAGTGAGTTGTTTTCTCACCAGGCTCCAATTCCACATTATGTTGTAATGTCATGGTTGCATATGTCATATTATTCAAGGGATCCTAATCTAGCTCACTCAATTTAAAAAAAACTAATTATTAGTAGAGACAGAGCTAACATTGCATATGATTACCAATTCCAAGGCCACAACTAATACAGAAAAAATAATCATGCAAATTAAATCTATGTTAGGTTTTAGGTATCCTGAATCTTTTGTAGGTAATATGGATAAGTGATCCAATGGGGGATGAATTGAAATGGAGGAGGATGTCTAGGTGGGGCGTGTCCATTAACTCCAAGTTATTTCTGGATGGTTTGATCCAACAAATGGGTGTTATTTTTTCATGGTTTGATCCAACACATGGGTGAACTCTTGGTCACCTTACACTTCAGTGGAAAAAAACAATATACTGGGACATTGTACATTTGTTAAAATCAACGCATATAATATTATGAGCAATTTAAATCTGACCAAGATGATGTTCAAATTGTACAAAATCCCAACTAAAATTACACACTGAGATATCCTAAACAAATCAAAGTAGAGGTATTATACAAAACATTTTCCTTGAATTTCTACTTGGGAACTATTCCGTGAAACATGAAAATATGACTTCGAAATGGAGTATGTGTTAGTCATCTGCTCAACCTATGTTGACTCTCAAATGAAAATTGATATTGCTTGTGAACCTATACAACCAACATGTGAAATATCAGAACCATGGCTCAAAACTGCCCCTAGATGAATTCAGAAGTATTAATTCACACCTACCAAATTAATCTAAATTACAATGATAGTAACTCTCACAAAGTGGTTTAACCCTATCTATCAATATGTACTTATATTTTGATGGTTTACAACAGCAACAATGTTTAGTGGGGTACTCTTTTGTTCGTAACCAGAATTGCATCCCTTAAAAAGTCCAAAGTTAATGATAGGAGACTAGTTTGTGGTATTCTTTGATTCTTTGAAGAAAGCCATCTTTGAAAATTCTAAATACCCTATTGATTACTCCAAGGGGAGATTCTAGATACTTTGAAAGTTTTTGTTAACCTAGAGACTACATGTGCATTTTGTGGTTTTATAAATCCTTTTGATGGAGAATATTACTCGGATGTGTTCATTGATAACTTGACTATATACAAGTTTGGAAAATACTAAAATAATATACTAATATTTGGACCAGGGGTTAGAGTTTCTAAGATTTTCCTTGCTTGTCTTCATCTATAAAAGAATCTTGTGAATTTATAAATCCCGTCACCTTAACACGTTCCTGGTTTATTTGGGGGCAGAATGGTCAAGCAATGCTTAGCTTCTCTTCATTGAACAATCAACAAAATGCATACAACATTTTGCATATGTAATTAAGGGTTTGGATGGATCAGATTATTGCCATAATAAGACATGCAAGATAATTAAATTATTGAAGTCAAAATTTTCTTTCTAGATCCCCTATTGGAATTGTGTATTTTTCAATTCAATTCATATATAAAAATTTGCTTGCATTTGTATTGTATACATAATCTGTATTTCAGAAGATTGAGTTTAGTCCGATACAAATTATATTTATAAATAAAAATTTAAATAAAAAATATAAGTTCAGTTAGGTAAAAATTATAATTATAAATTTAAATTTAAATGAAAAATACAAATTGCTAGACTTTATCATTATTGTATGCTTTTTCCAATATTTTCTATATAGAATGGGAACTACAATTATATTTAGAAGATGATAAAAGTATACAAATAATTAAGATATTGTATTAGATTTTCTAGAGTATCACTCTGTAGATGTTTAAAAGTGACTATCTACACACTGGTATTCTAGAAAATTTGATACAATTGATCACTTTTAAACATATCTACACACTGGTATTCGAGAAAATTTGATACAATTGATCACTTTTAAACATATCTACACAGTGATACTCAGAAAATCTGATAGGATTAATCACTTTTAAACATATCTACACAATGATACTCCAGAAAATCTAATACAATTGGTTATTTTTAAACATCTGAGTGATATTCCAGAAAATATAATACATGATTCAACATCCTGAAAACCTGCATGCCAAACATATCTACACAGATACTCCATTACAACATCCTGAAAACCTGCATGCCAAACCTGAGCAGAACCTTACCGTCACCATTACAAATCACAAAAACAAAAAATGCATTTACTTTTAAATCGTTTTTCAAGTAAAACGATGAGAATGTGTGCAGACCCAGCTATTTTTGTTGGGACATGACGCGAATGTGTGCATACTAAAATTTAAAAGTCTTAAAACTTAAAACATGGTCTTTAAAGGAAAACAATCATCTCTCAATAAAAATCTTGAGATTCCAAAAACATTTTAATTCAAATTCAATCCATGGTTTTTATAAAAGGATAAAGAAACCAGAGTTACTAGGGGAAATGTGATCGTATATAAAAAAAACAGGTTCATTATAATATCAAATCTCAGATTCATTTAAAAAAAGACATTTTAATCTATTTAAATCAAATCAATCCATTCTTAAAAACGTTTTGACTTGTCTAACTTGCCATCTTAATATCAAACCCTAAACCCTAGATCGATCCTTGAAAAAACATTTCAACTCATCTAATTCAAGCCATGTTTTGAGTTATCTAACTTGCCATCTTAATATCAAACCCTAAACCCTAGATCGATCCTTGAAAAAACATTTTAACTTATCTAATTCAATCCATGGCTAACATATGGGGCAAGTAAAGACTGGAGGCTCTCCCGTCAACTGTTGTTGAAGCGTGAGAGGGCCAACATTATGCCCACCTTTGCATTTGAGGCAAAGATAACCAATCCGGTAGCAGTTGCCCGTCTCTGTTTGGTAGTGGAATCTCCAAATGTAGGAGGACCCATCTCGCCGTCGGATGACCTCTTCAAAGCTCAATACGCTACAGGTGCCCAGTACAGATGTCCAATCCTCCACCGTTTCCCTATCTGAAATGAGCAACTCTCTCTCGGCGTGGAATGGCTGCCTCCGGGCCTTGGTATCTTCCGGCGTGTAGCACCAGCGGACGTGGCCAGAACCATCACGCTCAATCTTCGTGATTCTCACCACTGGCGTGGACTACTCACATCGGAGGCGCACGAAGCTGTCCACGCTCATCCTGTCGTTGCTCCCGCAGATGCTAAGGCTCTCCGGCTCTGGTCTACGGCTGCTCTTCCTTTTCGACGACGTGGCAGCTTTGGAGACGGCCTTCCCTTTTCCTTTTCTCTTCACTTCAACTTCGCCATGAGCCGGCGCTTGGTCTTGGTCGTATGAACTGTTCCATTCCGTGCTTCTGCTTCTGGCAATGTGTTGTTCCTGTCCAGCACAATATTTAGGACAGTTAGTATTGATGTATGCAGGATTGTCAAGGCTGCCCATGGCCTCAACAGTCACTAGCTTTTGCGGTTCTCCACGGACATAATTAGTAATGTAGCTAATTAATTACTACGGTCATTTACAACGGCCGTAGATCTAAAATTCAACAACCGTAGATCTAAAATTCAACGGCCCTAATCTAAAATTCATAAGGAGATGAATCGATATTTTCTTATAGCGTTCGGCATTCCTGAACTGCAAATGGAGAAATTGTTTTCTGACTAAAACTAATAACAACAAGTAGCAATAATCTCAAACACAGAACTAAATTCCACAAGCAATTAAAGACACAAGGGATGTTAGGAAATAAACAGAAATTTGCATAGAATAAAATAGAGATTGCAGAAAATAAATAAGAACATACACCAGAAATTTTAGGTGGAAAACCCAAGTCGAAAACTGCGAGGAAAGGATCAGCGTCTTTATTTCTTCATAACAAAATATATACTCTTTCAACTCATTTTTTTGTGAGAGCAACTGTCCATATTTATAGGTTCTTATTGAAGAAAACCATGGACAAATACCAGGGGTTATCTATCTAGAATTTCATGGACTCCCTAAAATATGATAAAATATATTATTTTTTATTAATTAATAATATGGTTAATATACCCTGCCCTATAGAGAATAATAAGCCAAGAATTATTATTATTACTATAAAATTAAATAAATAATTTATTTATTGGTTCATAGGGTAGAAGTGAATAGGTGTACTGTTATGATATACTCGTGGATACGAACTCTAAAAAAATTTATTAAATAAATATTAATTATTATTATTACCACCATAGATCCATCTTAAACCCGTATCTATCAAGCACCGAGAGGGATCCAATTTCTTGATTGATAGATCCATGCTTAAGTTTTAAGTTTTTATTTTATAAACGACCATTGATTTTTTAATTATTTTGTTAGGAACAAACATTACAAAATCTCGACAAACATTACATAATATCGACAAACGTTACAAGATCTCCCTCATACTCGGCTGTAGAGCACCGAGACTCAACCAAGAGATCTAATCACAAATCATCGACTAAGAACCACATGGATCCACGAACTAAACTGCATGTCCTTCAAGATCTCACACAAGTTGAAGAGATGTTGATAGCACGTGCAAGCCCAATTTTGCACGTGATGCATTCAATAGGTGGACAATACAAATATCGAGGACACACCATTAGTTTTCCACAAGAGATTAAAGATGTTGCTAAGGCATTGCCATGACATATTAACAACTTGGACTTAATGGTCATTGTGCGAAAAAAAGGACGACAAGGATCTAGTTATGATTTCATTGTTAGAAAACAAAGAGTTATGGATGCATTATTATATAAGATTCAGAATGATCCATATTATCGAGATGTTCGAGTTGATTATGACGTAGTAGAAGAGTTACCAGAAAATGCAGCAGATGTCTCACATATGTTTAATTCTATTACTCTTCTTGATATTGATGACGACACAGAATTTGCAATGTTGGAAGGGATACAAGAAGTTGATGACATGTTAGATGGTTTACAAACAACTTCTTTTGCATCAAGACTTCCAAGTGCACCACGAGAGATAGAAATTATTAGAGCATGGGAAAATAATCCTAATGCCGATGAAAATAATGCAAATGATGAATCGACTGATGTGCTAAAACCGCATGGCATTGTCTCATCTCTGATTAACGAGTATAACACTGTTGGATTATTTGATATGGCATTTCCAGCATTGTTCCCTAAAGGAGAGGTTGATTGGTTACAACCGTGATTGCGAAATTTCCATCTACATGAGTACGCAAAAAATCTTCTTAGATATCGTGATAACAGATTTGGAAGGCACCCTCACTTTAGATAATTTTTACTAAATATCATAATGAGACATTGTGCTCAATCTTTCTCAACAGTTTTTGTCAAAAAAATATTGGTGAACTACCCACAACAATGGAGGAGTTATGACAACATTTACAAAATCTTCCAGATTCAAGATTGGGAGAAAGATTAATGAGATTTGGAACAGTATTAAGAGGTACACGTGCATATTGGAGCAAGTGTCGTCAAGAGTTATCTGACTTGATTCAAAGATAGGTTGTCCGACAATATTCTTCACACTAAGTGCAACAGATATGCAGTGGCCTAATTTGCATAGATTAATGCGAGGCAGAGTCCTACAGAAAATGTCGACGTCAAAATGTAATTGATAATCCTCACATCATGGCACATTATATGCACTTGAGACATACAATGTTTCAGGAAGAGGTTTTCGAACATTTTCATCAAGCTACAGATTATTGGATTCACTACGAATGACAACATTGTGGATCTCCTCATGGACACTCTGAATTCGGATGATCCTAGAGAAGTTATATATGCAAAAATGTATTTCGACAGATGTGTGCATGCAATAAATCCATGTGAGGGACATCAACGGAAGATTCAAATTGGAGAGAATGTAGATGATCATCCTTCTTTGAAAGGCACAGAACAAATATTTCAGGGCATGTGCAAGCTAATGAGGGTCACTTTTGGTGCGTTAGATGAAATCAAAAACTGAAAAATCAGGAATCCATCAACTTACTTGGTTTTTTTAGATACTTACACAAGATATCTTGCATCGAGTAAAAAATATGAAACGTAGGAAATTGAGTTAGGTTTCCGAATATATAAGTTTTAAGTAATGAAAATTTACATAACTATGTCAAATTTCATTTTTTCTAACAGTCACTTTTTTATTTTTTTGGCAAATGATAAGGTATATGTTTTTGTGGGTGCATCCTTTCACTGCCTAAATGACAGTTACAGGCTACAAAGTCTGGTATACATGTATAGAACCTGTAGCACTAGTGCCGCACTATTTTTTCTAAATTTAAGGTTTAATTCTTAGTTTTTTTTAAATTATGTAAGTGATCAAACCTCGAAAACTGCACGTCAAATGTGGGTGCATCCTTTGAAGGTCTTAATGTAGTTATTTTGACTTGGATTTTTTACAGGATGTAGAGGTCGGTGTCCTATAGTGCAGCATACAAGTTTTTTTAAAAATGGTTGTGAAATGAAAAAGTTACGGAATAAACACTAACAATATGTTTTTTGACCAATGGAGTGATGACACAAGAAAATTAGAAAATAAATAGAAAATCTCAATATTTTAAAAAAAAATTACATATTTGGAATCTGAATAAAAAATTCTATCTATGCCTAAAAGTTCATCAATAATGGTGAGGTATGTCATGCTGTAGAGAGTGGTGAAAAACATGCATACTGAGAAAAATGTTGAAAATGTCAAATTACCTATGGTCTAAAAATTCCCTAGCACAAGTTTGGTAAGTCTGAACCAGCCACATAGGACAGTGGCTGACACGCGAGCGCGGGAGGAGTGGGTGAGTAGGTGCTCAGGAACGCACGCGTGTTATGTTTAAATTCAAATAACATGTGCGCGTTTTATTGCACCGAGTGAAACGAGGTGCTCTACATCCCAGTATGGGAGAGATCCTCTAACGTGATATAACGTTTCAACATTAGTAACAAAATAATTTAAAAAATTCATGTCGACTCATAAAATAAAAAATTATGGAAAATATTTAAAAGAAAAAAATCCATGTTGGTTCATAAAATAAAATATTATGAAAAGTAATTAAAAAATAGATGTTCGTTTATAAAATAAAAACTTAAACCCGTATCTATCAATCAAGAAAGATCAAATTTCTTGAGTTTAAATTAAAAAAAAGAAATACACCTCAAGAAATTGGATCCCTCTCGGTGCTTGATAGATACGAGTTTAAGATGGATCTATGCTAGTTTAAATTCAAATTTTAGGGAGACATGCAGGTGTGTCTAGGATGGTTTCAGCTAGGAACGCTAGCCACAAGTGCCCGGCGGATGATTTTCCAAAGTTGACCCCCGTGGGAAAAAATTGCCGAGTCCCTCACTCAGCAAAACCCTAGTTTGAAAAATGCACCTACAAGATGACACGTGGGCCACTGGAGCGGAGGAGAGGGGCACCCCTAGTACTGTCCTGACATCCTGAATCCAACGGAGTTAATGGTTCGTCGATACGAGCCACGATCTTCATTCTATGGCTCGTTCCGTCGGGAATCCAAAAGGCCTTCAAGGACACGTGCTAGATACCTGTCGGGGCCATAGAATCCCAACCGTGTAACAAAACTGGGTTCCGGGGAGTCCTCCAGGTGTGTCTAGGACGATTCCATCTGGGAACGCTAACCACAAGTTCCTGGTGGATGATTTTTCAAAGTTGACCCCCATGGGAAAAAATTGTACACTCCTTTCTGAGCAAAACCCTAGTTTATAGAATGAACCTACAATATGACACATGGGCCACGGGACCGGAGGAGAGGAGCACCCCTAGCACTGTCCTGGCTTCTTGTATTCAACGGAGTCGACGGTTTCTCGATCAGAGTGACGGTCGTCATTATATGGCTCGTTCCATCTCGCATCCAAAAGGCCTTCAGGGACACGTGCTGGATACCTGTCGGGTGCATAGAAGTCCAACCATGCAACAAAACCGGGTTCCGGGGAGTCCTGCAGGTGTATCTTCTAGGTAGATTCAGGCATTCTCGAGGATCTAAATTTATAATTTCCTTTTGGGTAGATTCAGGCATGGAATAATATTTGGCGGCACTTCCAAGCTCCACAGACCATTTGATCAGCCACAATATGTACGACTCCTTTGACGAAAGATAAATTCTGGTGTGGAAGGCAGCATTTGATACACTAGCCAAATCTATGTTGTTGGAAGAACTTATATATTTCGACAAAGTAGCGTTTTGCAGGTGACTTGAAAATCCCTTCCAAGTTTCAGCAATAAAACAAAGAAGTTCAGCGTACACATTTGCAAGCAAGCTTGTCAACCAATCAGACAACCGAATACAGGGAGATAACCACGCCCAAAAAATTCAAGCTATTATAAAACTCTTGTTTATCAAGATAAGGATGGACTATGTGTGCATTACAAGAATATAGATGAATGAAGTCGCTTTGATGAACTTGTTGTCTTGCTTTCTACAGAATGCGTTTAAAAGCAGGGAGTATTGTCCGATCTTTTGTCGGTTTACATAAACGGTTATTCCCAAAGCTGACGTCACATGAAACCACTTTCGCAGCTCTCAATTGGGTCTAAATGGCATATCTAACTTCTGTTAGCTGTGGATAACGAGGAATATGAAAGGGAAGGTACCTATAGACCCAAGTTTTCGATGATAGAGGTGAATTACCACTTATCAAATCATGAAATGCTGAACAAAAGGCTAATGGAACACAACGAAGGATTCCCTAGTTCCACTTCTCCTTGAAAATGATACTTTCTCTTGACGAAACCAGTAAAAAATATGCCTATATTATAAATGGAAATCCTGTTACAATTTTCATCGAAAAAAAACATAGATTCCTACAGCCGCCATATTTCTTTTTGTAAGTCACTCGCCCATCAGAAAAGATAATGTAATAGCCCATTTCCCAACATCTTTCCTTTGCTCAACCCTACACTCATTTTCCACATGAAACCGCTGCCTCCATATGTAATAACTACATTGTTTTGTCGAAAATTGATCTTCTTCTGCTAACAAATGCAAAATGAAGGATTCATTGTCATTGCTACGAGAAGTTCTAAGGTCAGTTTCTCATAAAACAAAGATTGTATAAATCCTGTTAAGATCGATATATTCCAGCTCACGAACTGAGAGCTTCTTTATCTTAGACATAAACAAAAGAGCTGCAGGATGAATACTAGAGAGCTATTGCTTTACAGCTTCAACCTTCTCAGGACATGGGGGTATAAAACAAGCCATAGAATGACGACCGTGGCTCGGATCGACGAACCGTCGACTCCATTGAATTTAGGATGTCCAGATAGTGCTAAGGGTGCCCCTCTCCATCAATCCCATGGCCCATGTGTCATCTTGTAGGTGCATTCTACAAACTAGGGTTTTGCTCAGTGAGGGACTATGGAATTTTTTCCCACGCGTGTCAACTTTTTCAAAATCATCCACCGAGCACTTATGGCTAGCATTCCCAGCTAGAACCATCCTAGACACACTTGCAGGACTTCCTGAAACCAGTTTTTGTTGCACGGTTGGACTTCTGTACCCCTGGCATGTATCGAGCAGGTGTCCCTGAAGGCCTTTTGGATGCCGGACAGAACGAGCCATAGAATGAATATTGTCACTCTGATTGACAAACCATTGGATTCAGGACACCAGGATAGTTCTAAGGGTGCCCCTCTCCACCGTCCCATGGCCCACGTGTAATCTTGTAGGTGCATCTTCGAAACTAGGGTTTTTCTCAGTGAGGGACTGTGCAATTTTTCCCCACGGGGGTCAACTTTGCAAAATCGTCCACTGGGAACTTATGGCTAGCATTCCCAGCTGGAACCATCCTAGACACACTTGCAGGACTTCCCGGAACCAATTTTAGCTGCATGGTTGGACTTCTATGCCCCCGACAGGTATCCAGCAAGTGTCCCTAAAGGCCTTTTGGATGCCGAGTGGAATGAGCCATAGAATGAAGACCCTCGCTCTGATCGACGAACCGTCAACTCCGTTGGATTCAGGACGTTGAGACAATGCTATGGGTTCCCCTCTGCACTAGTCCCATGGCCCATGCGTCATCTTGTAGGTGCATTATGCAAACTAGGATTTTTCTCAGTAAGGGACTGTGCAATTTTTGCCCATGGGGGTCAACTTTGCAAAATTATCCACCTGGAACTTGTGGCTAGCATTCCCAGCTAGAACCATCCTAGACACACCTGCATATCTCCCCGAAACCTATTTTTGTTGCACGGTTGGGATTCTATGGCCCCGGTAGGCATCTGGCAGGTGTCCCTGAAGGCCTTTTGGATGACGGATGGAACGAGACATAAAATGAAGACCGTCGCTCCGATCGAAAAACCATCAAATCCATTGGATTCAGGACATTGGGACAATGCTACAAGTGCCCCTCTCCATCGGTCCCATGGCCAACATGTCATCTTGTAGGTGCATCTTGGAAACTAGGGTTTTGCTAAGTGAGGAGTGTGCAATTTTTGTACACGAGGGTCAACTTTGCAAAATCGTCCGCCAGGCACTTACAGCTAGCGTTCCCAGCCGGAACCTCCCTAGACACACTTGTAGGACTTCTTGGAACCCATTTTTGCTGCACGGTTAGACTTCTATGCCCCCGGCAGGTATCCGACAGGCGTCCCTGAAGGCCTTTTGGATGCGAGACAGAACGAGCCATAGAATGAATACCGTCGCTCCGATCGACGAACCGTCGACTCCGTTGGATTAAGGACATCGCTACAGTGCTATGGGTGCCCCTCTCTGCCAGTCTCATGGCCCATGTGTCATTTTGTAGGTGTATTCTGCAAACTAGGGTTTTTCTTGGTGAGGGACTATGCAATTTTTTCCCACGGGGGTCAACTTTGCAAAATCGTCCATCGGGTACTTGTGGCTAGCGTTCCCATCTAGAACCTCCCTAGACACACTTGCAGGACTCCCTGAAACCTAGTTTTGCTACATGGTTGGACTTCTATGCCCCCAGCAGGTGTCCCTGAAGGCCTTTTGGATGCGAGACGGAACGAGCCATAGAATGAATATTGTCGCTTTGATCGACGAACCGTCGACTCCGTTGGATTTAGGACATCGGGACAGTGCTAGGGGTGCCCCTCTCCGTCGGTCCCATGGCCCATGTGTCATCTTGTAGGTGCATTCTGCAAACTAGGGTTTTGCTCAGTAAGGGACTGTGCAATTTTTTCCCACTGGGGTCAACTTTGAAAAATCATCGACTGGGCACTTATGGCTAGCATTCCCACCTGGAACCGTCCTAGAGACACCTGCAAAACTCCTCGGAACCCATTTTTGTTGCATGGTTGGGATTCTATGGCCCTGGCAAGTATCGAGTAGGTGTCCCTGAAGGCCTTTTGGATGTCGGATGGAACGATCCATAGAATGAAGACCATGGCTCAGATCGATGAACCGTCGAATTCGTTGGATTCAAGATGTCGGTACAGTGCTAGGGGTGCCCCTCTATGTCGGTCCCATGGCCCATGTGTCATCTTGTAGGTGCATTCTACAAATTAGGGTTTTGCTCAGTGAGGGACTGTGCAATTTTTTCCCACGGGGGTCAACTTTGCAAAATCGTCCGTCAGGCACTTGTGGCTAGCGTTTCCCTTCTTATGGTGAAAAATGGGATGGTGATGGTGACAACATGGGTAGGAAGAGCACGGTGAGGATGATGATGATGATGATGATGATGATTAGGGTGAGGATGATGATGGTGAGGGTGAGTATGGTGAGGATGAGGATGACGGTGAGGATGATGATGATGATTACGAAACTTGTGCAATTTATCAAAACAAACATAGGACCATGAAGATTGTTATCTTGATGATGATGATGATGATGAATATGATGATGGTGGTGGTGGTGGTGATGAGAATGATGATGATGGCGATGGCGATGGTGATGATGATGATGAGGGTGAGGATGATGAGGATGAGGATGACGATGAGGGTGATGAGGATGATGATCATGATGATGGTGAGGATGTGGATGAGGGTGAGGATGATGAGGATGATGATCATGATGGTGGTTGTGATGATGATGAAGATGTTGATGATGAGGGTGATGAGAATGCTGATCGCGATGATGAATATGTTGACTATGATGATGATGATGAAGATAATGGTTTACCGTGATGATGATGAGGATGAGGATGAGGGTGAGGATGATGATGATGGTGGTGGTGGTGGTGGTGGTGGTGATGAATATGATGATGATGATGGTGGTGGTGGTGGTGGTGGTGGTGATGAATATGATGATGATGATGGTGGTGGTGGTGGTAGTATGAAGATGATGATCATGATGAAGATTATGATGATTAGGGTGAGGATGATGCTGATGAGGGTGAGGATGATGAGGATGAGGATGAGGATGAGGGTGATGATGATTACGAAACTTGTGCAATTTATCAAAACAAACATAGGACCATGAAGATGTTGATGTTGCTGATGATGATGATGATGAATATGATGATGATGGTGGTGGTGGTGATGAAGATGATGATCATGATGAAGATGATGATGATAGCGATTGTGATGATGATGATGAGGGTGAGGAGGATGAGGATGGGGTTGAGGATGAGGGTGATGAGGATGATGATCATGATATGGTGAGGATGTGGATGAGGGTGAGGATGATGATCATGATGGTGGTGGTGATTATGATGAAGATGATGGTGATTAGGGTGATGAGCATGATGATCGTGATGATGAATATGTTGACGATGATGATGATGATGAAGATAATGGTTTACCATGATGAGGATGAGGATGAGGATGAGGATGAGGGTGAGGATGATGAGGATGATGATGATGATGATGATAATGTGGTGGTGGTGGTGTTGAAGATGATGATGATGATGATGATGATGATGATGATGATGATGATGATGTTGGTGGTGGTGGTGGTGATGAAGATGATGATGATGGAGATGATGAAGATGATGATGAGGGTGAGGATGATGAGGATGAGGATGAGGGTGAGGGTGAGGATGAGGGTGATGATGATGATTACAAAACTTGTGCAATTTATAAAAACAAACATAGGACCATGAACATCTTATTTTCATTCATCAATACAACATTATCAAGGAATATCATTAAACTAGTTAGGTATTTCATTTTCCATGGATTCTGGATGATTACTTTTGCATTATGATAGGTGAAAAATGGACATATGAAAGATGTAAAGCAAAAACTAGGGTCTTACATACTAGGGTTTAGTAAGGATAGGGTTTATATCTTCAATGATATTATGAGAGTGAATTCATGACCAGCTATTGGTTAGCATATTTTAACAAACTAGGGTATATTTGTTACATTTATTTGACCATATGTACATGAAGGCCCAATGAATTTTATTACACTTTAGTTATGCATTCCTTGCCATTCAATCAAACTACATAGATGCTCATGTACGTATAGTTTGATGAAATACAGTAGCATTGATGAAATGTGTAGCATCTATTGGACTTCCTCTTACTGTCTGAAAATGTCATAGGATTACATTGATGGTATGCGTAGCATGTTACTATTATGACAGAGGTTTTTTCCTCGCAACATATTTTCCTTGCAAACATAATCATGATCAATGGGTATGAACCCTTGGAGTTGACAAAAAACACAATTTTAAATTAGATATCAAATTAGCATGCATGTGCTAAGTTCATTGAACTGTTGAAAGATATTATTAGTTTTTTCCATTAAGATAATGTTTTCATAACACAATGGTGAGATGTTACTTGATCAATGCAATAAATGTAAGAGAATAAATATTGCTTGAAATGTAATTTTATGAATTTCAATAGCATACTTTATCAAATTTTGGAAGAGGTGAATCATCACAAGCACAAGTCGAAACTCAAGAGAAAATATGGAATATATTGATAGTCAAATGTTTGTAATACAAAATATGGGAAAGTAGTCGGCCCTCAAATGACCTGTCAATGTACATGTATCCCTAAGTATAACAATGTGTACATGTATGTCAAAATACATCTATCCAAGACTATGCAACATCAAAAATCAATCTTTCTCTTGTTTTTCCCCGACTTTCCTCTATCGACCATCTCCCTGGGATCACTCGGCATCTCAGAAGTCTGCAAAAAAAATCATTATTTTTATCAAATAACTGCACTAATACCCTACCATCAACAAACTTAAAAAATTAACTTATGGCCAAATGATTTATGACAAACACTCACCATGTCCTCACGGGGTATAGATGTGAGCGGTGTGCTCATGGAAGGCATCTCTATAGTTGTGCTCTGCAAATAAAACATCATATCTCAATTAATTCAACAATTCAACATTGATCAACATGTTTGGGTAAATTGAATAAAAAAACTTGGTAATTAATGAACATCTCACCGCAAGAGGAGACCCGATCAGAACCATGGATTGAGCAGAGGGGCCGGGCACTTCTACCGCTAATGTCTACAATCACCAAAGGGAAAAATAGTTAGACATGCATGAATAAACAATATAGTAACATGGTTAAATACTATGCATTGTGATTGTCCAAATAGTTACCTCTGTATGACTCGTGGCTATTGTAGATGCGGCACTGGCTGCAGCATCAATGACCTTTGTTAGGTCAGGGGCAGATGGATCTCTCATGTGTCTGCTATAGAGGACATCCACATTCTTTCTAGGAGTGGAGCCTCTCTTGTACACTTGTCCCTTTTTCACGTTGGGACTATGGGGAGATCGAACTGCTGACAGTCTCAAACGTTTATCTGCTAGTGGCTACAGTCACCAATACTGACGTAGTTAGAAATGAATTGGTCAATGGAATGGCATGTATTAACAAAATGAAAATGATGAAATACATACCGATGTACTATATATGTCAATCAATTCTAAGAAACGGTCTTCCGTCCATTCTGTCTCCGCGGGAACGTTATCTATTGTATTCCCACTGGGGGGGAGCTCACTAGATGAAATCATTTCCATCTGATGGGGATCCACAACCTACAATTTATAAAATTGTAAATAAAAGATCGTGTAGCATTAATTAAGTAACATGTGATAAAAAAATAACATGTGTTGAAATAATGTCATGTTGAAATAGTTACCTCAGCATGAGATGTTGTCGCTAAAGGTATGACAACATATTGTAACTCAAAAGGTTCTGCTGCATGAGCCTCTTGGCCCTCATGCCCTTCTTGTGGCAACTACAAGTTTTAAAATCATTAAAAATATTAGCAATCTATATATGCGTATAGTAAGGAAAAATAATTTACAAATGACACTAAATTGTTAACTGGATCTACTCATGTATTAAAATAATGTCATGCTGAAATAGTTACCTCATTGTGAGTTGTTGTCACTGAATGTATGGCAACATCATCATCATCATCATCATGCAGTGTTGGTGCATGAGCCTCTAGACTATGCTCTACATCATCGGTGCAAAGGTCTTCAACCCCGTGCCCTTCTTGTAGTAACTACAAGTTTTAAAACCATTAAAAATATTAGCAATCTATATATATCTCTATAGTAAGGAAATATAATTTAAAAATGACACTAAATTTTTAACCACTTAATTACCTGTGTGAAATACCCAGTAAAGGTATCATTTGTTCGGATAGGACCAAAGCAAGTATGGCCACATACTGTGCATGGGTGGGGCTGATGGCTGTGCTCATGCTGTGTAGGTACAGTTCCACTACTAGATGCTCCTCGGCCACTAGAAGGTGTTGGCTCTACCCCACTGGGAGGTGGTCGATCTACCCCACCAACAGGTGCTATCTATACTCCACCCATAGATGGTGGCTCTGATGGGCTTACCTGGTGCGTACCATGAAGATACATGCTATGGTGAACAGCCTCATATGCCAATAGTAGGAATGCCTCTTGTGTCTTTGGCACCAACTGATGTGCAGGCAACACATCTGGCCTGGGTAGTTTCCTACGAGGTGGAGCTACTAGGCGATTGGGATCTATGTGCCTCTCATTGGGACGTTGTTGAGGCATCCCCATCCCAACACCTTGGTACTCCAAGATATCAAAATAATTAACATGTTTCCCCAGCACAAACTCCGCATACATCTTTCTCAAAAAATACAAAGGCATTTCCCTGTTGTTGTGTGGTGGTGCATCAAACACCATGTACCATCGGTCCATCCAGTTATCTACGAATGGTTGATATGTACACCACTCGATAGAAATGTTCCTTTTGTTTGCATTAGGGACTTCACCATCCCATGGATTTCTACACAGGGAAAATATTTGTTCTTTTGATATTTTCAACTTCTTGACTTCTCTGTAGCTAAGTCCATCCACATATTGTTGCCTCTTTCTTTCTCTGAATGTGGCAATATCTTGCAAAGCACCATTAGACCTACTAAAGGTCTCTATCATTGCATCAAAATTGGATGCAAGCATAACATGCCTATCATCAACAATAGTAATTGAGGCTCGAATTTCTCTAATCCTCTGAATTTCTCTTTGGATGTCAGAGTGGGCATCCATGGTTGTGACTGCAAACAAAAAATAAAAATAAAAATAATTAGAAACGTATACATGTGCTATAATGACATCTCTCAAAAATGAAAAATGTACAAACTTTGTGCAAGAACAAATACATTACAAACATAAATATCACCTCATGCATACATTACAAACATAAATATCATTTCATTGACCATCGCAGGCATACATTATGGGTCATTGAGGGCATAAGGGTGGATACCATGTGGGCATAAATACCATGATGATGTGGCAAAGATATGTATTTTTATTGGTTAAACTGAGGCAACCTATTCATGGACATAATGAAGACATGCTGGTAGAATGATGAAGAGATGACTAATGATATGGGCATAACGTTGTGAAGTGCATATGGACAGTGTAAAGTGTATGAATGGAGATATGGCAGTAGATTGATATGACATGAAGAATGATGACATAATGAAGATGTGATCTAATTGGTGATATTTGTTAATGGACAGAATGAAGTTATATTGAATAATGAGTGCTTGCTGAGAATGATGAAGTGCTTTGGAAACAAACAAGGGCTTCTGGTTGATGATGTATGTAATCTGCAGACTTAAGAAGAGTCTGAAATATCATTTGTAAATCTATGGTTTTTGGGGTGTTGGTGCATCCCAGTGAGTTGCAGCTGACAGAATTATCTTGTGAATAGGATTGTCATTGATGACAACATTAATGACAAAGTTGTAAATGGCATGACGATAAGCAAACAAGGTGACTTGACAAGGACTTGGAAAAGACAAGACAAAAGACAAGGTGATGGGAATTGGCACACCTAATGACCCAAATGAAGCATACTATGGCCATTTGGAGTTGGTCCTAATACCCTAGACAAGGATGACTTGGAGATAAAAATTTACATGAACAAAGAAGCTTGAAGTTGACACTTGGAAAGGAGATTGCGGGCATCCCTTATGGCATCTGCGGGCATCCAAAAATGAAGCTGATGGACATGCGGGCATGTGGACAAGGTGACATGCGGGCATCTTGAAGATGCATATGCGAGCATGTTTGTGGAAGCTGCGGGCATCCTGGAGGCATGGAAAAGACCCCCATGCGGGAAATTGAAGAAGGTCTAGCTATAAGCATGTTCAAAGGCATAAATATGGCCCTTGCGGGCATGAGTTACAAGCTAGTGCGGGCATGCTAGAAGCAAAAGAAAATGGTGATGATGTGGGTATGAAGAGAACATTTAGGTGGGAAAAAGAAAGTCTAAATATATATATATATATATATATAGATATATATATATATATATATCTATATATATATATATATACACATGTATATATTTATAATTTATGAGGTGTTTATGGAGAAAAGGTATAAATTAGAGTTTAACCTTTATCTTTGGATTAATTGGGGCTACAGTATGCTGATGTGTTGCTGGTGTACAAACTAAGATGTTGATGATATGTATGGACAGAATGAATTCATGATTATTGGGGCTACATATGATGAACAAAATGTTGATCTAGGGCAGCATGAAACAGGGACATAATGCTTGCTTGGGTTATGACAATTAATGATAATCGGAATGATGTTATAGACAGATATGTTGGGTGACAACGATGATTGATGTGATCAGTGAGCCATTGTGTCTAACAGGGTGGATGTAAAATTCATTAAAATTTTAAAATTTTAAGTTTTGTCATTTAATTTACAAATATTTTTAAGTGACAATGATGATTGATGTGATCAGTGAGCCATTGTGTCTAACAGGGTGGATTTAAAATTCATTAAAATTTTAAAATTTTAAGTTTTGGCATTTCATTTACAAATATTTTTAGATTAGGAAAACATAACAATTTATAAACTTAATGACGAGATGAGGAAACTATTTAGATGCTTACCTTTCCAATCATCCTTGCAAGATGAATTTGGGATTCTTGAGCCTCCAAATCTCCTCGGTTGAGCTTCTCTAATGCGTTTTGGGAAGGCGAAATCGCTCGAGCATTCGTGTTTGGGTAAAATAGTGTTGCGGTCCGCGACACTATTTTTTTTTGTTATATTAACCATAATGCTCGAGCATTATGGTGATCACCATAACGCTCGAGCATTTTGTAATCATATCCTACATGTTAAATGACATGGTAGGTTTGGAGCCCGCCATTCCTAGTTTTACATAACGCGCAAGCGTTGTGGATTTACACAATTCTCTTGTGTTTCGCATTTACCCAATTGCATCTAAAGGGTCCCTCGACTTCGTGCGAGGGCCCTTCAATCGGATCCAATCACTGATTATGAACAACTTCTTAATTGTGTTGAGCGTCATATTACCTGCAATGAGAGAAGTTGTCTTCGAAAGAAGGGAGAAAAAATGGTATGTCGGTACCATGCACCATGGGATCTATGTGACCAGTCAAAACTTTACATTGATGAACAAGGAGAAAAAAATTATGAACCAAGACGAAATGATGACCGAGTGAATACAGACAATCGTGAAACATTGATGATGTGGAGGGATAATATGGATTAGCAGCCTGTACTTTCCAAGCGCTTGGTTATTAATTACATGGAAAAATACGCTGCTAAATCAGAAAAGGGATCTGAAACTTTCCACATGATGTTGATGCGGGTCTCTTCTATCCAGAATCCAAATGAACCTGCAGCACATGCATATAAAAGTTTGTTGTGTGAATCCATTATTGATAGGGACATTGGTGCACATGAGACATGCCATTTGCTTCTAGAGCTTCCTCTTTTAGAATGTAGCTACACATTTTGTAAGTCAGTTGGCCATGATGACACCAACTGTAGAGCATGTGACCTTATGATAGAAAGAAAGAATGCTGTCTACAGATTCCAAGGAGAAATACAAAACAAGAATGAGAATGCACAGTATGATCAAGGTACATACAAATGACGTGGTGGATTTAGAGGAAGAGGACGTAATACTAGCCAAGGACGAGGAAGAGGTCAGATTGTCTGTTGTAACTGTGCTCAACCTGGACATTTGGCAAGAGATTGTCAGAACCATTGTACTACTTGTAAGTATTGTAAATTGTATGACCATATTATTAAAGCATGTCCCATTTTGCTAGGAAAAATGCAATAAAAAAGACCAAAAGGACAGAACCAAAATATTTAGATGATCTCAACTAAGAAAAGAAACGAAGATCGCAACATCCATGTTGTGACGCGAAGTGGAGTTTCGATAAGAGATGATATAAAAAACAAAGCTTCGACTCCTGATACTCATATAAATGGACCAAAGCCTACCAATGGGCCTTGGGTGACAAAAGCAGTTGGAAAGATATTTGTATTCAACCCTAAAAGAGAAAAAGAAGTATCAATGGAAGCAAGAAATCAATTTTAGGACTCGGAAGCTTCGACCACAAGGATCCATTTGTGAAGTGATCAGACACCTATACTCGATATGTCATCCTCGTATGATGGGTCGCAAGATTCGCCAGAGCAGACAAGTCCTATAACACAATTTCTATAGAGCTGCATAAAGCTGCTAAGGCACGAGCACGCCTTAGGGTAAATATATAATGTGTCGAGATATTACGAGCAATGTAGTACAGTAAACGATGCACATAGAGAATTCCATCACATTAAGAACCATAGAAGGACTGGAAGAGAAATGAGGTTAAGTGTGCTGATTGGATATTTTGAAATGAACCAGGTCATTCTAGATCTAGGCTCAGAGGTGAACGTGCTAACAAAAAAAACATGGGAGCATATGGGGAAACCAAAGCTATCTTGGTATCCTATATAGTTGATATTAGCTAACCAGCAGAAGCTTATACCATTTGGGAGGCTATCAAGTGTTCCTGTTAACATTGATGGAGTGTGAAGTAAAGAAGATTTTGAAGTAATTGAGATAATAGACGACAATAATCCTTATCCTGCACTATTAGGGATTGACTGGGCATTTGATAATATCGCAATTATCAACTTGAAGAAAAAACAAATGATATTTGAAGGACATGATATTTGGGTTATTGCACCCCTAGATCCTTCACAAGGAACAAGGTATGTTGAGCCAATACGAGAAGAATGCAGAGCTCAAGAAATAGATAACATCTACAAGATGACACTTAATCAAACAAATTACATTAATCCTATAGAAGATGGAACATTGAGCTGGAGATGTGACAACTCTTGTGTATCAGAGTCAGACACAGGACTGGAAAATTGGCAGAGTAGAATGCATGAAGTATCAGCTAGACGATGCGTGAGGATGACAAAGTCACTTCCCTGGATTGGAAGATAGGTAAGTCCAATTCCTACTTATGATGGTTTGAGTAGTATCCTTCCATTCTTTCATGAATATCTAGCATCGGTTTCAGACGAATATAAGCTATCAACTCTAGACATAGCATTGCGAGCTACACCTGCTAGGTGGTGGGCTGCGCACAAAGACAATTGAGCACATGGAAAGAATGTAAGCCCTTAATGGAAATTATATTTGTTGAACAAACTGAGAATGTAAAAGCAAAATATAATGGATAGACTCATCCTAGAGATCATATACAGTCTTGCTTGAAAGCATGGAGACATATACCAAAGACAGAATGGGTCCATATGTTTGTGCACACGTTGGATCCAGTAGAAAAAAACTGGTATATAGAAACATAAATTCGACATGGTACAAAAAACTGGCACATGATGATAAAGAAATTTTAACTAACTTTAAGTTTTGAGGATGACTGTCCGAGCATTAATGAGGCTCTGCAAATAATTAAAAAGAAAATATTTGATGATGTCCCATTTCCTGTGTATATTCAACCAGATTGGGAAATACAGGTGGAACATGCCCTTGAGTGTTATAATTTTACATTGGATGAAGATGAAAATGAAGACCCTCGTGATGTGAATATACCAAAATCTGAAGGAAAACGCAATGTACAAGGACCTGATTTGAAAATTCCAGATATGAGTAACCGCATTAAGACTAAAAAGATTAATATTAGCACGGATGAAGAACCAAAGTTCGCCTCTATTGGATATTACTGGGATGAAGAAATAGTGGGACAGATCGCAAACCTGTTGCATGAATATCAGGACTTGTTTCCCACCAAGTTTTCATAATTGAAAGGCATTTTAGGTGACTTAGGAGTTATGAAATTACCTCTCAAGCATGATGCGAATCCTATCAAGAAAATACCTTATAGACTAAACCCCAAATATAAAGAGAGAGTGAAAGAAGAAATTGATAAAATGTTTGAGGCAGGGATCATTGAACCAGTAGAAGATTCATAATGGATAAATCTCATGGTAATTCAAGACAAGAAAGCTAAAGGAGAAATAAGAATTTGTGTGGATCTCAAAAAACTGAATGATGCATCTATGCATGACCCATTTCCTACACCATTCATAGATGAAGTAATAAATAATGTAGGTGGATAGGGGGCATACTCTTTTACTGATGGATTTTCGGGCTACCATCAGATCAGAATTTCTACATAAGACAGACACAAGACTACATTTGCTATTGAATGGGGATCATTTCAGTACACAGTTATTCTTTTGGTTTGAAGAATGCACCTAATATATTTTCAAGAGTGGTTGTAGCTGCATTTAAGGATTATGTTCATAAATTCCTAGAAGTTTACTTTTATGACTAGACAGTATTTGGCCTTCTGAATAACCATCACGCAAACTTAAGGATGATGTTAGAAAAGTGTAGACATTATCATATTTCCTTGAACTTGAAGAAGTGTGTCTTGTTTGTTCCTTATGGCATTTTGTTGGGACATGTAGTATGTAAACAAGGATTTATGGTTGATCTAGCGAAGATAACGATCATAGCAAACATCCCCACCGCCTAACTCAGTTAAGAAGCTACGCACTACATTGGGACACACAGGATATTATAGAAAATTCATTAAAGGGTATGCGTAGATAACTGCACCTATGGAGAAACTATTGAAAAAGAATCAAATTACAACTAGACTGAAGATTTCCAACGAGGATTGGACACACTGAAAGCAAAGATGGTAACATCGCCTATTCTAGTATTTCTTGACTGGAATAAGTCATTTCACGTACATGTAGATGCTTCGTCTATAGCACTTGGAATTGTAATAGCACAACCTGGTGATGGAGGCATTGACCATCCAATTTCATTTTCTAGTAGAAATCTATCTTCAGCAGAAAATAATTACACCACAATAGAGAGGGAAGGCTTAGCCATGGTGTACGCATTGCAAAATTTCTGACACTATTTGCTAGGTTCGCACTTTTGCATGTTCATTGACCATTCAGCTTTAAAGTACTTGGTCAATAAGCCAGTGTTAGGGGGGAGAATATGCATATGGATTCTAGTTTTTCAGGAATATGATTTTGAGATTATAGTGAATCCAGGAAGATTGAATAAGGGACATGACCATCTTTCAAGAATCGAGTCAGGAGAAGAACCTAATAATTTGGAGGATAATCTACCATATGCGCAGTTGTTTGATATTCACATAATAGATGACTACTTCAGATACATTGTAGAATTTCTTACTAAAGTGTTAGCACCTGCAGATATCACTACGCAACAAAAAAAATAGTTAGTGGTAAGATCAGTTGATTTTACCTTGATTGCAGGACAATTATACAAATTGGGACCAGATGAAGTATTGTGTAGATGCGTACTAGAACATGAAATACATATCATACTTGCATAAGAACATCTAGGAGTATTTGGAGGACACTATGCAGGGAAATCTACTGCACAGAATATTTTGAGAGCAGGACTATGGTGTCCTACTATACATAAAGATTCAAAGGAACACTGAAGGAATTGTGATGTATGCCAGACAATAGGAAATCCATCTCGTAGAGATGAGATTCCATTGATGCCACAGTTGACTTTGCAAGCCTTTGATAAATGGGATATTGACTTTGTGGGACCTATTAACCCACCAGGAAAGAGACCTAGATTGAGATACATTATTACAGCTACATATTATCTAACTAGAAGGGAAGAAGCAAAACCAGTGAAGGACTGTAGCATAGTTACAACAGCGCGATTAATCATTGAGAACATCTTGACAAGGTTTGGATGTCCAAAGATTCTAATGAGTGATCAACGAACTCACTTCCTGAACAAAACTATTGAAGCCCTGGAAAAAGAATTTCAGATATATCATCAGAAGAGTACACCATATCATCCACAAGATAATGGCACTGTCGAGGCCTTTAATAAAGTATTGGAGAATGCATTAACCAAGGTATGCAATACAAACAGAGATGATTGGGATCTAAGAATACCAGCAATATTGTGGGCATCTAGAACAACTTGTAAAAAGTTGATAGGCCATACACCTTTCAGGTTATCATATGGACATGAAGTTGTCATGCCCATGGAATACATAGTACCAAGCTTGAGAATTGCAGCATCCACATATATGGTCGATGCTGAAACAATCGATGAAAGACTATTACAGATGATTGGATTGGAGGAAGAACGCTTCATTGTAGGATTTCACCAACAAGTGTAGAAAGATAGAGAAAAGTTATGGCATGATAGACACATCAAGCACAAGTTCTTCCAAGTAGGAGACCTTCTTCTCCTTTGTGATAGCAAATTCATGAAATTTCCTGGAAAATTAAGAATGAATTGGGTAGGACCATACATTTTCAAACATGTTACTAATGGTGGTGCGGTACAGATAGCCACTTTACTTGGAAAAAAATACAAGGACTTGTCAAACGAAGTAGATTAAAGCCTTATAGTGAGGGACCTACTCCTACAAAAAGAATTTAAACAACGCAATAATTTTTAGGTGTCAAGTGCAGTTGAAATTCGACACTAAAACATAGAGCAGAGTCTGCAAACAACAGTTTTGTCATAATGTGAAGCTCACAAGATTTGAATATGTTCTGCGAAGCACACATAGCAAGTCAAGTTGCAAAGTAAAGAAGGGGGTAGTTTTGCAAAGTTCCATCAAGAGAAGGGGAATGTGAAATGAGCCTCTTGACTCACCTAACCTTTGAGGAAGCTAGAGAAAACTAGTCGTTATAGTTTTTGTTTGGAAACTAGCGGTTATACAATACTTTGAAGAAAAGGACCAGGATCTAAGATAGATTTGGATAACGGACATAACATTTAATGCTGACTTAGTCATTTTTGGGCATGCCTTAGTTTGGGTTATGGCTATAAATAGTAAAGGAGCGCACAGTTACCTATTTTACCATGATTGTTATTTTACCGTGAGTAACTTTTGAGATTTTACTAGTTAAGAACAGAGCATTCCAACAGTACATGTCTGAGCAAGAAATCATACAGGAGATATTATATAAATTCCAGCAGTCTAGTCTAGAATTAGTTATGAAGACTCCCGTGAAGAAAGAAACTCAAGAGAAGGGTGGCACTTCTAGAGCCTCACTGTGGCATGCACCAAAATCTCAGCAGAAGGATAAGTAGAAAGCCAAGGAACAAGAGAAATCGTAGGCTGCAAAAATACCAAGAGAAATTCCCTACGGAAGTTGCGAGGTGCCAAGACTTGTTGGAGGAAGTGACCAAGTCATGGGCCATACTGCAAGAAGATGCAGACTTATAGAAAATTTGGGAGGAAGTCGAAAAGAAGCATAAGGACCTCGACACGATGAACACCGCAATGAAGGATTTTCCACTGAGACAGAGAGTACAAAAGTTCACAAAAACAAAGGAGCTTCAAAAAGAATTGAAGTCATTAAGGACAAAGGAAGTAGAAACTTCGGAAAGATTGCAACCAATGAAGGAATATGCATTGGCACTCTCTAAAGATATTGAGGTGAAGATGCAAGAGCTTTGCACGACAGAGAGTACAGTTAAAGACCAAATGCAAGAACCAATATCCGCGATGTTGCTTGATACAGTAAAGAAATACGAGCAAGAAACAAAGGATGCTATTGCGAAGCTAAGCATAGAATATCAAGATTTCGCAGTAAAGATGAAGATTCCAAGTAATGTGAAGTCAAAGAGACCCAGTTTAAGTGCTCGGCAACGAGCCACAAGTAAGTGTTAGGGGCCTATTGGGTGCATCCCAAATAAAGGAAGTTATGAAAGCGAGTCTAGTTAGGAGAAGCCTGACATTGACCAATTTTGGGAGAAAAGAGACTCCACAAATCCCGGGCAGGGAGCATGGAGTGAATTTCAGTCGAGAAGAAAGGACCTGTTCCTTAGTAAAGTCAAAGTGCTAAGGACAACCAGAGGTGGTTGACGCACTTAAAGTCTGAGCGATGACTTGACTGCTACAGGAACAAGAAGTAAAGAAGCAAAGCAATGTAAAGGACACACCATTGCAGAATTCAGAGGTGTGCTAATAGAGAAGGCATCAGAGTCAGAGGAAGTGATGCCAAAGGGAAAATAAAATTAAAGCTTAGCGTGGTCTACAGGAGAATCACAGGGGCTTTTGGTTTTTGGGTACTATGCGGGTTGACCCATAGTTATTGTAATATGTGACCTTCGATCACATCTATATATAAGGGTAGTTTTGTATAAGGAAGGGTTGTTGTTGTTGTTGTTGGGTATTCGGTTGGTCATAGTTAGATGTTCGACGTTGGTCGACTGTAATAGAAGGATAGATACAAAGAGAGAGAACAGACTCTACAACCGAGTGCGTATAGATCTGATTGTAGAGAAGAGTCTGCAGATGAGTGTGTAGACCAGAACTATTACCCTTCTAATTAATATAAGAACAGTTCCTGTGGATGTAGCTCCCGCCTGGGGGTGAACCACATAAATCTATGTGTTTATGTATCTGAGCTTATGTTGTGTGTGTATGTGAGTTTATGATGTATTTATGTATTTTCTTTCATGTATGAGTTAATGGTAATTGCATGTTAAGTAAGTGGAATGCATAAGTATGGATTTTGTGGAGGAACACTTAGAATGATGAATGTGTAGCTAGCTAGTGAATACAGTAGAGATTCAGTGTAGTTTTGTATACTAATTATAAGATGCAAGGTGCGAATTCATTTGTTTATTCGATCCTATTAGTATATTTTAAGTAAGAGACATGTTGCGAGGTTGTTAACCACATATGTACATCACCACGGTTATAGAAACCTGATTTTGTAACCCCCCATCTTCGCTTCGGGTGATACCTCAACATGAATAGAGGGTGATGCCGAAAGGGCTAGTGAAAGGGGTTCTGTTGTTGCTGCAATAACTTCTCCGAACCTGAGTCAGCCCAAGCAAACCGATAGCATAAGAAAATTTATGACAATAGCATTTTCAATCAAACTTGGCATCTCTTCCCTGGATTCCTGTTACAGGGACACTTGCCTTTTAGTGCATCGAGTTTGGAAAAAAATTCAAAAACATTTACAAGAAACTGTTGTGTTTTCCCAATGGCCTTCAAAATCCTAGCAATTTCAAGATCAAGATAAGGACATCCTTCAAGCTTGGAACCTCTTCCAAGCTAGGAACCAACCCATTGTTCCTAGTCCTAAACTCAATCTTGTCAGCCCCTCTTCTTGGTCCCCTCTGGAATCGAGCTTTGTGAAACTGAACTTCAATGGGGCTAGCCAAGAAAATCTTGGTCATGTTGGGTATGGGGGTGTCTTTGGGGATTGCAGCAGTCAAATTCTTAGATTCTATGCTAGCTTTATTGGCACGGAGAGCGATAATGCTCCCAAGATTTTTGCAATGCTTAAGGGAATCAAAATTCGGAATGACGTAGGGTATTCTAAAATGATCATCGAAGGTGACTCCAAGATCATGGTGTAGAAACTAAACATACTCCTCAAAGGTGCTAGTGTTAGAAAAATCAACCCAAGTTGGAGACTCGACACCAAATTGGATACTTTAGCTCCTAATCTTAAATATTACCACACTTTCCTTCCACACCACGTGAGGAGGGAGGACAACAACTCGCAAACAAGCTAGCCAACTAGGGAGTAGATCATCCTCAAGAATATTGCGACCAGAAGTGGGAGGACAAGGAGAGATACCAACTCAAGGAGGATTATCTCGAGATCAATAATCAAGACATGAATCCCCATGATGGGATCCCTCAGGCTGAAAACATGTGTCATATACATTATCACTCATCATAAAGAGAAGTGTGGGAAATCCCACAGGTGGGAAGGTAGCATTTGTCACTCCATCGACCTTTTCATTCTTAATCTCACTGCAATGAATATCCTTCGTGCGATGTACTCTCTTCTTCTCCTCAACTGGTTGTTGGTACAAGTTCTAGATAATTATTTTCTACGGGCATTCATGGAAGTTAGAGACAACCCATGTCATGGTGGGAGAACGACTTGGGAGGGGGCAAAATTTATTTTTTATAGTTGCCACCATGGGTGGGCTTTTCGCTTATAGGATATTGGAATTAGAAAGCTCGGTTATTTGTGGGCTATCACTCTAAAGACTTGGCAAAATCACTCCCTTCTTCTCTACAATCAGCGGACCCAATACGAGCTTCTCTACTCTATGAGTAATAATGGTGCATACAAATACTGCCAAACAAAAAAATAAGAATGGCCCTCGACGCTCTCACATGGAATGAGCCTTGAAGGAAATTGTAAATGCTTAGTGGTTTTTTGAAACCGGCATCAGCTAGCAGGCCCAGGACCACACTGAAAGGCCGTAGAAAAGAGTCCATGAATAAATAAACCATCCTGATGCTCAAGAGTTGAAGGAAGAATTTGGGAGCATGGTGGAGGAATATGACTCCACTCGCACTAGAGAGATGAGGCACACTCAGATCCTAAACCTATTCCGAAACTTAAAATCCTTATTTAGCATGGCTTTGGAAGATTAAATCTGAGGAAAAGTATAGAAGGATGCTAGAAATATCTCGGTTGAAGCAAGGTTGGAACTTATGGAGGAAGGAATGCGCTGTTTATCCCGAAATCAAGTGATTGTAGATGAACATGTTAGCAGCAAATTGGATGTCTTAGCCCAAGATTTCACGAGGAAGACTTTTAGTAGGCCATCTCAAGCAACTGATTTTTCATTAATTCCCTGAGGCTATAAAGCAATTTGCCAAGCAGGAAAGCATAGGAGTCAACCCATCCTTTGTTGTCATTTCTAATGAAAATTAGACAATGCTACTTCAAGTCTGGTTTTTATATTTAGTAGGTCACTTTTCTGCTATCTTTTACACTTATTTGTGTTGTTCATAAGCCTTGACTTATGGGGTAACCTCTGTTTAAACTTGTCATCAAACTTAGTCAAGACTATCATTCCTAGCTACTTTTAGAATAACAAGACTAGATGCTTGATTTCTCACAATTTTGGCTCAACTGCCACATCTCTATCATCTAGACTCACTATGTTGTTGATAGCAATAGTCATTCTATGTACAATTCTTGTTTATAGTTTAATATAATTCAAAATCTTACAAAAAAATATATACGTGTAATTCGAGATATATGCATTGCGAAATGCAGTATGATTTGATAGTGTTAAGATACATTTATTTGAGTGATATTATATTTTGTATCGCATCATTCGTGCATTGTTGTGTCTTAAGGAATGCTCATTTTTAGTATGCTTAAGATGCATTTCTTATAGTGAGGGACATTATGATCTATTGATCTATTTCTATAGATCTAGATTTTCATTATTTTTTTTCCATATGAAAAAAGCTTATTTATATAACAAAAAAGAGTTACAGAGATATGCAAGCATATAGCTTTTAGGACAGTGTTGGTGTGCTGCACTGTGTGGAATATCCAATTCTTCACTACTAAAGAGTGAGTAACAAAAATCCGATCCATGACTGGATGAGTGTCTAGTTAATTACATAGATAATAAGCATCATCTAGATTTTCATTATGATCTAACATATCTCTAATTTTAAATTTGTGCATTGGGAAATGTGGTATGATTTAATAGTATTGTTAAGATGTATTGATTTCAATGATATTACATTTTGTATGATATCTTTCAATGAAATAGCTGAACCCTAATTTACCATAGTTTCCCAAGTAGATAGAACAAAGGTCTAAGTTTGTTGCATTCATTTTATTTTAGGAATGGTCTTTCAAAGTATTGTTAACATGCATTGCTTATAGTGAGAGGCATCTACGATCTATTTATCTATGTCTTTAGATGGAGATTTGTATTATAATCTAACATCCCTCTTATTTAAAATTTGTGCATTGAGAAATGCAATATGATCTAATAGTAATGTTGAGATGCTTTGATTTCGATGATATTACATTTTTTATGATAGAATATATATGTATGTATGTATTTCATCATTAAATTTGATAGAAAAAAATGCTACAATGACGCACATTGGGAAATTTTCCAATTCAAACTTGCTTGCTTAGCGTTTGACAATCCATAAGTCACAAGGATTAACATTGGAGAAAGAAACTATAAATATTTGAAATAAAGAGAGACATGGTCTCACATTTACAACATGTCTTAAATTAAGGGTCAGTGGTGTTCAAACTCAACATCATTTCACATATGATCGATATAAGAATATGGCAAAGGGGAAGGAGTGGCTTTAATAAAGTACATATTGAGATTGATCACTATGTAATATATTTGTAATTCATCATTAAATCTCATTGCATTGTTTCACATTTATTATCAATGAATATGATTATTACTTTGTTACAATTCACTATTTTGATCATCTAAATATCTTTAGGAAAACAATCATCTCTCAAGAAAAATCCTCAAAGTCAAAGTAAATAGTTATATGAGGAAATATTATCAAATAAAAAATCACATGTAATTGCACCAAAGAGGCACCTTGTAGAGCCCAATAGGGGGATGTGTAATATGTGTAACTTCTTTTGTGCTCATCCTCGAGGTGACATGTGTCTTTTTTTTAAAATAATAAAATATTATAAAAAATAATATGTTGGCTATTTAAAAAAATTTCAATGGCATGTATATAAAACTACACAAATTAAACAAATTAAAACCCTTCCTCAATGTTTACACTCTAAAAAGGGGTTTGCACCTTGAGATATTTGATACCTCTCTGCCCTTGGTAGATCCCCTTTTAAGATGGATCTATGTTGGTCATAATATCAAATCCAAGATCCATTTTAGATTCTACTAATAAAAAAAACATTTTGATCCCTAGCACATGATCAAGAAAATGAAGAAAATTTGTAAAAACCCCATTAAATAAGGAAAAAACATTCTACAAAACATTACTAAAATGCCAACAAAATCAATTGATGACTTTTTAATATTCTCAATTAAATAATAAAAACATCATGAATCACATCACTAAAATTTCTCATACTTTAGAAATATTGATATCTTATCAAATATGAATATTGTAATAGATTTTCTAGAGTATCACTTTATAGATGTTTAAAAGTGATCATCTACACAATGATATTACAGAAAATCTGATACAATTGATCACTTTTAAACATATCTACACAGTGATACTCCATAAAATCTAATACAGTTGGTCACTTTTATGTTGAAATAATAATGGTGAAATGCTTAAAATAGATTATAGTTATACTGTTAGCATACATGTCGTTCAAGATCCTATTTCTTAGGAGTTTGTTAAAGGCTCTTAGAGCTTATATATCTGTAACCTATGTTTCATAATAAAAAAATTCATGTTCTATTTGGTATTCTTTGCATAATCTATTTTGGTATGAGAGCCCAGACCAGGCTACTGTGAGTAGAAGAAGTGTGAGGCAAAGTGTATTTGTTGTGTAGAGCCAACTGATAGTTATTGCGTGGACAGGAGATCCAACTGAGAGTTGTTGCGTGGAGAGATGCATTGCGAGAGGGAGTTGCTTCCTGCATTGGAGGAAAGCTACCATCTCAAATCATTGCACAAAGGAGCTGCGTCAGAGTGATATTTCCCAGCTGTCACACCTGCTCATCATACAAGGAAGAGTCATCGTGTTGCTTGAGGAAGAGCTATCGCGAATCGTTGCTTGCTTGAGAATATTCACGTTGGAGCCTGCATTGTTGGAGGAAGAGCCGCCGCACTGCTGGAGAAGCTAAGTCGTCGGTGATTCCACGGTGTGGAGTGAGTCTAGTGAGCTGTTGTTGAGTTCAGTGAGACTCCCATCCATCATCGAATCGTTCATCGAGGAATACATGCGCAAAGGAGAAGCGATTGTGTGCTCAGGAGCGGAAATATCGAATTGTCGCGAGACCTCAAGTTGAAGGGGAGTGATAATTTGTCGGCACACTTCTGAAATAATTAGTGAGAATTTTTTTCGCGGGCAAAGGCTATTGAGATGCACAATAATTTGAGTTTTTTCCTTCTTCTATGAGTTTTGTTTGCTAGGCGTATTTGTTATCTACTATTTTACTTTGCGCGTATCTTCCATACTGGAACCATCCACCAGTTCCTTTTCTGCGATTGGCACCTCAAATTCAGTTTCAGCGGAGTTGTATTTCCTGTGATCGAGCCCCGCAACGTGTTGCTTACTTTGAGTCGTGAGCTCTATTGGAGTTTCTCTAAGGTCGCAAGGGTTTCAAACATAGGTTTTTTTTTTCTTGAATTCATCTTTTAGTAACTATGACAAATTCCTTTCTCGAAAATTATCTAAACGAAGCTTCTAAGCTTGACGGGGACAATTACATTGACTGGAAATTCAAGATATTAACTATCCTCAAAGCACTAATGTCTGGACTATAGTAAAAGGAGATGAAACCAATCCCACAGGTGCGACTGCTGCAGACTGGGAGAAACAAGAAACGAAGGAAAAAGTATTGTTGCTACTATCTGTCAGACAACATAATCCCGCACATCAAAGATTGTAAAACTTCCAAGGAGACATGGGACATCTTGAAAGGTTTGTATGAAACTAAAAAATCCAATAGAATTATGTTTCTGAAGACTAAGTTATTGTCCATAAATATGGCTGCAAATGAGAATATCACCAGCTATGTTTCCCCGATTAAGGATTTATGTGAGCAGTTAAGTGCAATTGGTGATACTATTTCAAATACGCACATGGTAACTATTACTTTAAAAGGTTTAATTAGAGATTATCATGTCTTTATTTCAGTTCTAGGAGGTAGAGAAACACCACCTACATTTAATGAGTTAACAGGGATTCTTCTACAAGAAGAAGAAAGAATGAAAGTGTTTGAAATGGACTCTCATTCTTCAGAATTGGTGTTAATAGAAAAAGGGAAACAGCCCTACAGGGGCAAGATATGGGACAGAAACAGAATAGGCAAGTTTCATCCAAGAAACATAAGTATGACTCACTCAAAATTTGATTCACATGATAAGAAAAATTATGGTTTTTTTTACTGTGGGAAACGTGGTCATCGAGCTAAAGACTGTTATAAGAGGAAAGCTAATGAATCCAAACAAAAGTTTAGAAAACATAATGGAAATTATGTGACAACTGACACATCTACCAATGAGGGTTTTAAGAATTTAAAGTTGTCTATTTCAGAAGCTGCATTGTCTGCAGAAACTAATGATGAAAATGCATGGTTCATAGATTCAGGTGCCTCAATCCATATGTCTTGTGTCAAGGAGTGGTTTGATGAATATCATGAGAGGACAGATGAGACACACATATATTTAGGAGATAATAGATCTCATAATATTCAGGGTTATGGAGTGATATGTGTAAATTTACCTAATGGCCAAAAGAAACAGATTCATGATGTGTTGTATGTTCGAGGTATCAAAAAGAACTTGATTTCTGTTTCCACAATAACTTTTCAAAATCTGAATGTAGAATTTATGCAGTCTCACTGTCTTGTGAAGGATATTCAGAATCATTATAATGTCATAGCCACAGTGACAAGAATTGGAGTACTGTATAAGCTTGATGTCACAAAGTCCAATCATCAAGCATTGATATCTACTACAATGACAACTGAAGAGCTATGGCATCGCAGGTATGGGCATCTTAATCAAAATGACTTGGTACTACTTCAGAAGAAATTGATGGTTTAAGGGCTTCCTCTTTTGAAACATGAGCATATAGAATGTGAAGCTTGTGCACTAGGTAAGCAGCATAGGGAAGAATTTCTAGTGCATAAATAAAAGAAACAGAGAGAGATAATTGAATTAATACATATTGATGTCTGTGGTCCCATACAAACCTTATCACTTAGTGGTACAAGGTATTTTCTTTTATTTGTTGATGACAAATCAAGATTTACTTGGGTTTATTTTATAAGGAAAAAGAGTGATGTATTTGAATATTTTAAAGAATTCAAAACTATGGTGGAAAAGCAAACAGGTAAATGCATCAAGATACTCAAATCTGATCAAGGTGGCGATTATACCTCAGGAGCTTTTGAAAGCTACTGCAAGAACAATGGGATCATTCAGCAATTCACAATTCCTTCTACACCACATCAAAACGGTGTAGCTGAAAGGAAGAAGAGGACATTAGTGGAATGTGCTCGCAACATGTTAAAAGGTAAAAATATCTCTAATGGGTTTTGGGAAGAAGCCATTAACACTACTGTTTATTTAAATAATAGAATTCCAACTAATATTCTAGATTTATAAACGCCTTTTGAAGTTCTTTATGGCTATAAACTTGAAGCTGTTCATTTAAGAGTATTTGGTTCCAAGGGATTTGCTCATATTCCCAAAGATGAGAGAAGAAAACTGGATGCAAAATCTGTTAAGTGTACTTTTCTTGGTTATTATGATGATCATAAGGCATACAAATTGTTTGATCTTAATTCACATAAGCTCATAGCAAGTAGAGATGTGATTTTTCATGAGACTACAGATGAAGAAGTAAGTAAGTATGATGTCTGACATACTCCTTATGACAATGATGTTCATGTGAAAATTGATATAGATAATGAATAGGAACAGGAAAAGGAACAGGTACAACAAGGTGAAAGCAGCATAGAGAATCCAACCACTCCTACGCCTCAGAAAAGAAGAGATGAAAGTGCAGAAAGTGGTGGACCACTAACGAAGTCAACAAGAACAATTCGGATACCCTCAAGGTATAAAGACTATGCATTGATGACACAAGTAATGAATATTGTAGAAGCTACTTCTTATGAACAAGCCAAAAATCATAAGGACTGGAATACTGCAATGAATGAAGAATATGAATCAATAATGAAGAATGAAACTTGGGAATTAACTGAGCTGCCTGAAAACAAAGTTCCCATAGGATGTAAATTGCTGTATAAAACCAAATTTAATGCAGATGGAAGTATTGACAAATATAAGGCTAGATTAGTTGCAAAAGGGTATTCACAAAAGGAAGGAATTAATTATGAAGACACTTTTGCACCTGTAGCTAAGTTAAATACAATTAGAGTCATGATTGCATTAGCTACACAATACAATTGGAAAGTACATCACTTAGATGTTAAATCTGCATTTCTGAATGGTGATTTAAAAGAAGAAGTTTATTTGGTTCAGCTTGAAGGATTCATAAAGAAAGGGGAAGAAGATCTTATGTGTAAACTCAAGAAAGCTTTATATGGTTTGAAACAAGCACCTAGATCTTGGTATATTAATATTGATTCATTCTTTTCCCATAAAGGTTTTGTGAAAAGCAAAAATGATCCTATAAAGATTCAATATGAGTGGTAGCAAGGCAGTATCAACACCTTTAGAACAGAATGTTAAGTTATCTAGTCTTGATGAAACTAAAGAGGAAAATGGTGTTCTGTAACACCAGTTGGTGGGAAGTTTAAACTATCTTACCACTACCAGAACAAACATAGTATATTATGTGAGCATTCTGAGTGAGTTCATGGCTAAACCACTGGAAAGCCACTAGATAGCTAGAAAGAAATTCCTTCGATATCTGAAAGGAACTGTTAATTTTCGTATTATGTATATTGATAATTTTGATGTTGAGATGACAGGTTACTCTGATACAGATTGGGCTGGAAATCCTCATGACATGAAATCAACCTCAGGGTTTGCATTCAACATAGGTATAGGGGTCGTAACATGGAACAGTAAGAAACATCCAACTATTTCTTTATCATCGAGAAGCTGAATACAAAGCTCTATGCAATGCAACTTGTGAAGCTGTTTGGTTAAGGAGAATTCTTGAAGATATTGGCAACAAGCAAATGAAGCCAACTGTTCTCAAATGTGACAATCAAAGCTCTATTAAATTGGCATACAATCCAATTCATCATGCCAGAACCAAGCATATTGAAATTCAACATCATTTTGTAAGAGAAAAGATACAAGAAAAGGAAATTGTCTTGACCTACTGTAATACCATTGAGAATGTGGTTGACATCTTTACCAAGCCACTTGGAAAGATGAGTTTTGAATAATGTAGGAAACAGTTAGGTTTGGTAGAGAATCTATTTCTCCATTAAGGGAAAGTGTTGCAATAATAATGGTGAAATGCTTAAAATAGATTATAGTTATACTGTTAGCATAAGTGTAGTTAGAGATCTTATTTCTTAGGAGTTTATGAAAGGCTCTCAGAGCTTATATATCTGCTTATATATATGTAACCTATGTTTCAAAATAATAAAAAGTCATGTTCTATTTGGTATTCTCTGCATAATCTATTTTTTTAAACATCCACGGAGTGATATTCCAGAAAATATAATACATGGTACAACATTCTGAAAACCTACTACAGAAAATCTGATACAATTGATCACTTTTAAACATATCTACACAATAATACTCCATAAATTTAATACCATTGATCACTTTTAAACATGTATCTACACAATGATACTCCATAAAATCTAATACACTTGGTCACTTTTAAACATCTACCAAGTGATATTCCAGAAAATATAATACATGATTCAACATTCTGAAAACCTACAGAGTGATATTAAGTTACAGTGATACTCCATAAAATCTAATACAATTGTTCACTTTTAAACATATCTACAAAGTAATACTCCATAAAATCTAATACAATTGGTAACTTTTAAACATCTACAGAGTGATATTCCAGAAAATATAATACATGATTCAATATTCTGAAAACCTATACAGTGATATTACAGAAAATCTGATAAAATTGATCACTTTTAAACATATCTACACAGTGATACTTCATAAAATCTAATATAATTGGTCACTTTTAAACATATCTACACAGTGATACTCCATAAAATCTAATACAATTGGTCACTTTTAAACATCTACGAAGTGATATTTAAACATCTACGAAGTGATATTCCAGAAAATATAATACATGATTCAACATTCTGCAAACCTGCATGCTCTAATTAGCATATTTCATAAACCATTATTGTAGTAAAATAGACATAGAATAACTATTCTGGGAATTTCTACTTCGTATAGCAAGGTTCCGCTCTATTCTTATAAATTGAGAGGCTTTACAAATCACAACAGTGCAATTAACTTCGAATGAGAATGTGAGCAGAACCTTACCGTCACCATTACAAATCACAAAAATAAAAAATGCATGAGAATGTGTGCAGACCCAGCTATTTCTGTTGGCCATGACGCGAATGTGTGCATACTAAAATTTTAAAACTTAAAACATGGTCTTTATAGGAAAACAATCATCTCTCAATAAAAATCTTGAGATTCCAAAAGGATTTTAATTCAAATTCAATCCATGCTTTTTATAAAAGGATAAAGAAACCAGAGTTACAAGGGGAAATATGATCGTATATAAAAAACCAGGTTAATTATAATATCAAATCAAATCAATCCATTCTTAAAAACGTTTTGACTTATCCATCCTTGAAAAAACATGGCTAACATGTGGGACAAGTAAAGACTGGGGAGAGCATCCTTGAAAAAACATGGCTAACATGTGGGACAAGTAAAGACTGGCGGCTCTCCCGTCAATTGCTGTTGTAGCGGGAGAAGGCCAACAGCATACCCTGCCGTTGCATTTGAAGGCAAAAACAACCAATCTATCTGTTTATCTAATCCAATCCAATCCATTTTGACCTATCTATCTAGATCCAATCCAAACCAAGGCTATTTCCGTTGGGGCCAGTAAAAAACCTAGATCCATTCTTAAAAAACACCATTTTTGACATATTATATATTCCATGGCTAACATATAGGGCAAGTAAAGACTGGAGGCTCTCCCGTCAACTGTTGTTGAAGCGTGAGAGGGCCAACATTATGCCTACCGTTGCATTTGAGGCAAAGATAGCCAATCCGGTAGCAGTTGCCCGTCTCCGTTTGGTAATGAAATCTCCAAATGTAGGAGGAACCATCTCGCCGTCGGATAGCCTCTTCAAAGCTCAATACGCTACAGGTGCCCAGTACAGATGTCCAATCCTCCACCGTTTCCCTATCTGAAATGAGCAACTCTCTCTCGGCGTGGAATGGCTGCCTCCGGGCCTTGGTATCTTCCGGCCTGTAGCACCAGCGGACGTGGACTTTATGTTTCTGCTGGCCAGAACCATCAAGCTGAATCTTCATGATTTTCACCACTGCCGTGGACTGCTCACATCGGAGGTGCACGAAGCTGTCCACGCTCATCCTGTCGTTGCTCCCGCAGATGCTAAGGCTCTCCGGCTCTGGTCTACGGCTGCTCTTCCTTTTCGACGACGTGGAAGCTTCGGAGACGGCCTTCCCTTTTCCTTTCCATTCCATATCTTCATTCTCCTTTGACATTTCTGCTTCTGGCAATGTGTTGTTCCTGTCCAGCACAATATTTAGGACAGTTAGTATTCCTGCAGGATTGTCAAGGCTACGCATGGCCTCAAAAGTCATAATTAGTAATGTAGCTAATTAATTGCTACGGTCATTTTACAACGGCCGTAGATCTAAATTTCAACAGCCCTGGATCTAAAATTCAACGGCCCTAGATCTAAAATTCATAAGGAGATGAATCGATATTTTCTTATAGCGTTCGGCATTCTTGAACTGCTAATGGAGAAATTGTTTTCTGACTAAAACTAATAGAAATACAGTGTGGGATTCTCTAATAAAATCATGGTCGACCCAATAACAGCAAGCAGCAATAATCTCAAACACAGAACTAAATTCCACAAGCAATTAAAGACGCAAGAGATGTTAGGAAATAAACAGAAATTTGCATAGAATAAAATAGAGATTGCAGAAAATAAATAAGAACATACACCAGAAAATTTAGGATGTTAGGAAATAAACGGAAATTTGCATAGAATAAAATAGAGATTGCAGAAAATAAATAAGAACATACACCAGAAATTTTAGGTGGAAAACCCAAGTCGAAAACTGCGAGGATCAGCGTCTTTATTTCTTCAAAACAAAATATATACTCTTTCAACTCATTTTTTTGTGAGAGCAACGGTCCATATTTATAGGTTCTTATTGAAGAAAACCATGGACAAATACCATGGGTTATCTATCTAGAATATCATGTACTCCTTAAAATATGATAAAATATATTATTTTTTATTAATTAATAATATGGTTAATATACCTGGGCCTATACAGAATAATAAGCCAAGAATTATTATTATTACTATAAAATTAAATAAATAATTTATTTATTGGTTCACACGGTAGAAGTGAATGGGTATACTGTTATGACACTTTTAAGTAAGGTCACCCATACTCGTGGGTAAGAACTCTAAAAAAATTTATTAAATAAATATTAATTAGCACCTAGAGGGATCCAATTTCTTGATTGATAGATCCCGGTTTAAGTTTTAAGTTTTTATTTTATAAACGAACATTGATTTTTTAATTATTTTTCATAATATTTTATTTTATGAGCCAACATGGATATTTTTTAAATACTTTCCATAATTTTTTATTTTATGAGCCCACGTGAATTTTTTTAATTATTTTGTTAGGAACAAACATTACAACATCTCGACAAACGTTACATAATATCGACAAACGTTACAAGATCTCCCTCATACTGGGCTGTAGAGCACCGAGACTCAACCGAGAGATCTAATCACTAATTATTGGCTAAGAACCACATGGATCCAGGAACTCAACTGCATGTCCTTCAAGATCTCACACAAGTTGAAGAGAAGTTGATAGCACGTTCAAGCCCAATTTTGCAGGTGATACATTCAATAGGTGGTCAATACAAATATCGAGGACACACCATTAGTTTTCCGCAAGAGATTAAAGATGTTGCTAAGGCATTGCCATGACATACTAACAACTTGGACTTAATGGTCGTTGTGCGAAAAACAGGATGACAAGGATCCATTTATGATTTCACTATTAGAAAACAAAGAGTTATGGATGCATCATTTTATAAGATGCAGAATGATCCATATTATCGAGATGTTCGAGTTGATTATGACGCAATAGAAGAGTTACCTGAAAATGCAACAGATATCTCACCTATGCTTAATTCTGTTACTCTTCGTGATATTGACGACAACACAGAATTTGCAATGTTGGAAGGGATACAAGAAGTTGATGACATGTTAGATGGTTTACAAACAACTTCTTTTGCATCAAGTCTTCCAAGTGCACTGCGAGAGATAGAAATTATTAGAGCATGGGAAAATAATCCTAATCCCGATGAAAATAACGCAAATGATGAATCGACTGATGTGCTTAGCTCGCCTAGCATTGGCTCATCTTTGATTAACAAGTATAACACTGTTGGATTATTTGATATGGCATTTCAAGCATTGTTCCCTAAAGGAGAGGTTGATTGGTTACAACCGCAATTGCAAAATGTCCATCTACATGAGTATGCAAAAAATCTTCTTAGATATGGTGATAACAGATTTGGAAGGCACCCTCGCTTCAAATAATTTTTACTAAATATCATAATGAGACATCGTGCTCAATATTCCTCAACAGTTTTTGTCAAAAAATATTGGTGAACTACCCACAACAATGTAGGAGTTACGACAACATTTACAAAGTCTTCCACATTCAAGATTGGGAGAAAGATTAATGAGATTTGGAATAGTATTAAGAGGTACACATGCATATTGGAGAAAGTGTCGTCAAGAGTTATCTGACTTGATTCAATAGATAGGTTGTTCGACAATATTCTTCACACTAAGTGCAGCGGATATGCAGTGGCCTAATTTGCATAAATTAATGCCAGGCAGAAGTCCTATAGATCCACGTGAAGCGAGAAAATGGAGACGTCAAAATGTAATTGATAATCCTCACATTGTGGCACATTATATGCACTTGAGACATACAATGTTTTGGGAAGAGGTTTTTGAACATTTTCATCAAGCTACAGATTATTGGTGTTGCTACAAATGACAACATTGTGGATCTCCTCATGTCCATGGGTTTCTTTGGTTAAAAAATGCTCCCAACATGGACACTCTGAATTGGGATTATCCTAGAGAAGTTATATCTGCAAAAAATTATTTCGATAGATGTGTGCATGTAATAAATCCATGTGAGGGACATCAATGGAAGATTCAAATTGGAGAGAATGTATATGATCATCATTTTGTGAAAGGCACAGAACAAATATTTCAATCGGATCCAATGACCGTGTTATCTCCCAAATTGACCACCGTCTTTTCTGGGTGATAGAATGGGTAAAATTTTATTTCTGTGAGTCTTGGGTTTTCAAATCTTAAAAAATAAAGGGGTTTCGGTAGCTAACTCTGTTTTGAAGGTTAAGTTAGCTGCCAAAAAAGCTCATTTCCGGCAGCTAAGATGATTAACAGGGAAGGCGTTAGCTGCTGAAAGTGATTTCATCAAAATTAAAAAAAAGACCTGCCCGTACTTGACTCTACATCAAACGAGCCTGTGACCAGTCGCCGAAAGTGAGATTGGGGACGCTTTGTCAATGATCATCATGAGGTTAAATTTCAGAGAAAAAGGAGGAATCAATAGTCAATGTAAATTCTGTGATATCAGACTGTTTCCTGTCACGACTAGTAATTCGAGTCTGTGGTTAAGTGCTTTCGATTCCATTCCTAAATTTTAGCCACGAAGTCAGTTTGAACTAGAACGCTTCATCCCTACAATCTCAGGCTAAATCTCCAGTCGTTATGTCATCTGTCTATTGCAACATGCTCTACTATTAAATAAATCCCGAATGCTCAGCTATGATTTGTCACTTGGCTTCCCTATGAGGTATTTTCATTGTTGAACCATAACTCAAGAGGAATTTTCTGCCGAAATTGCGTGATCTTGCGGGGAAATTTTGACAGCCTTCCCGAACTCCAAATTCAGATCTGCAAGCACCAGTGGATAGCTTATGATCTGTAGATCAAAATCGACTATTTGAACATGCAAAACGGACATCGGACGGTTGAGAAAATTGATTTTTTCCAAAGGCAGTTTTTTCAGGAATTCTACAGGTTTCGACAGCTTAGACGAGCCTCCAAGAGCTCATTAGCTGCCGAAAAGGCTGACTTTCGGCGGCTAAGACACGAAATCAACAGAAGAGTTAACTGCCGAAAGCCTATTTTTGCCAATTTTCTCTAATTTCGCCCAGATCTCAGTTTTGTTCGCTGAACTAGCAGAAAGCCGATCAGAATGAATGGATTATAAATTATTTTATCAATATCTCAAGGGTTTTGAGCGAGTTTTGAATCAGTTGGGCATCAAGCCGTTGAAAGAGATCTCCATATCAGAATTTCCTTGATTTTAGGGATTAGTCCCTATCTTTTTGCTTTTTACTATCAGTTAGTGTTTTAGTTAATTAAACAGATCCATGCTTTTAGGATCTAGGAACTGCTTTGTAAAGGCTATAAAGCCTGAAAACTGAGACTGAAAAATGGTTCGAGCTTGGAGAGACTTTGCCATATGTTTTGGTTGCTTGTTATAATAAAAAATCACAGTTTCCTCTTGTTGTTGTGATCAGATATTTTCATCCACCATTGTTCTGCACTCTTTTCAAATTAGCTTAGCCTGTGCTCATGATTTGGATTGAGGAACTTCCTATTGCTGTGTGTGACCCGATGTTATGCATGTATTTGGTTGCATAAACCCTGCATGTTAATATACTTGGTTGTCTTAGCAATATTCTACATTTCATTTCTGTATCTTATCATCTGATTTACAGTTTCTAAGAGCACTGGTTCATTTAACTATTTGATAAGCAACCTTTCCATCAAGCTATTGTGGTATCCCATCGATCCGTTTACTGAAAAGGGTATTGAATTCTTAAGTTACCAAGCATACTTAGCCATAACCACTAAGTAGTTTCTTGGAGAGCTAAAAAATTGGCGCCGTTGCCGAGGAGCGAGGTGAGAAGCTGATCTTCCTGGGAGAACGACACAGATCTGGTCCTTGATGATAGACAAGGATCAGACACTTCATTGGTTATAAATCTTCTATCTGGCGACTCCATGAAGGATGAACTCAGTGGCGACTCCATTGTTCAGAATTCTGTTGGTGATTCCACTGGTATGACATGAACAGAATCTTAGCCAAGAGGTATGCGTTCTGTGATTTTTCAAGCATTGCTGGTTTTCCTAATCAAGTTCCTGCTAGAGATGAATGGGAGAACAGTCTTCCTAGATTTCGAGGAGAAGAGGGGGAAGTGCCAGCTGAGCATTTGCTGGACTTTCATGACTACATGCATCGGTTGCACGTAGTGCATGAAGATGTTCAGATCCGGCTCTTTTGTTTTTCATTAGAAGGAATTGCTCGTGATTGGTACCGAGCTTTGGCTATTGCTAGCATCAGCTCTTTGGCTGATTTTCATACTGCCTTCAATTTGTTTTGCAAAACAAAGTTTTCAACTGATCTTCTTTATCCAGAATGTTGTCATGAGTTTAGTTTATTATATAAAGATTTAGACAATCATGAAGAACATGTTGAAGCAGAAGATATTTCTCATCATGATAAGGAGATAAATGATTCACACTATGACAATCTTAGTTATGCTTTTGACATCATATCAGACACATCTACTGTTGTTAGTTGTCACGAAGATCAGATTTTTATCTCTGAAAATTTTGAAGATGATGAGCAGACTAACAAGACAACAGCTAACAGTTTCAGATCTGCAGAGGTTGATGAGGGCAGCTTACAAAGTCCAGATTTGCAAGGACTGTCCAATCTTCAGCTAGAACATGAGAATCATGATCAAGAATGGGTTGATGCTGTAGTTGATACTAGTCATGAGTCTCTTGATCCTAATAACAGAGGAGATCCGAATCTTGGGGTTGAATTTGCAGCATATGCCGAGGACAGCCCACATCTTCCAGACTTGCAGACAAAGGTAGATTGCAGCACTTTTGAAGAGAGTGATGGTGGCGAGATCTTGAGCAGTCCAGATCAGCAATCTATTGGATATGCTTCTCTAGCAGATCTTGAGCAGTTTACACACACCATTGAGATCAAGGAAGACAGCCAACCACATTATTTTCATTTACAGGCAGAACAGAAGCTTGAAGAGGTATTCCATTACTTTTTTATTGATCCTATCGCTGCTTTTCTGGAATCATTGAGCAGTATAAAGATCAGGATATTCTTATCAGATGAAAGATGTTTCTGTCATTTTTCCAGAACATATCTCTGTTGGCTACATATTCTTTTATTTTTGGGATCAAGATCAAGAATTTTGTCAGCAAATAAATTTCTTACATGGCTGTGTTGGAAGTGTGCTTTTACTTGATGAATCTACCTCTATTGGTTAGTGTAGGGGTAGATAGATGAATAAGCTCATTTTATGAGCACGTAGATCATTTTCAGTTGTTTTTGAATAAGTAGAGAGGGCTGCATGTAAGCTACAGGTGGGATATAGGTTTGCATGCCAGCAGCAAAAGATCTCTCTCGTGATAAGATTCGTTGTATATTTCAAGAGGAAGATAACGTGCTTGCTGATGGCTAGCCTTTCCTTCGTGGTAACCAATTCACAGCAGCTGACTTGACATTGCTGCACTAGCTAGTTTTATAAAATCCCAATGGAAGAATTTCCGTCAGAGATGGCTGAATTCACTTTTTCATTAAGAGAGACACTGGCAGGGAAGCATATATTGAAGAATCCCACTGCTATGATAAATACATAATCTCGGCCTTGAAGCAAGCTGCATTTCAGACAGGGAAGCCAGATTGGAGATATACTGGGCCACGGGATGCTAGTAGTTACAATAGTTCTCCTTTTGGGAAGTCATTTTTCAATAAAATGCAGGAAATCTAAAATTTGCAGAGGGATCAGTGTTAGAGACTTGATGACTCCATGCCCAATACTAAAGGCTACTGGAACTACTTGTTCTTCGGAACCTCACTGGGAGGATTCCATCCCCGAGTACGAGCCAGATGTTATCTCCCAAATTGACCACCGTCTTTTCTGGGTGATAGAATGGGTAAAATTTTATTTCTGTGAGTCTTGGGTTTTCAAATCTTAAAAAATAAAGGGGTTTCGGTAGCTAACTCTGTTTTGAAGGTTAAGTTAGCTGCCAAAAAAGCTCATTTCCGGCAGCTAAGATGATTAACAGGGAAGGCGTTAGCTGCTGAAAGTGATTTCATCAAAATTAAAAAAAAGACCTGCCCGTACTTGACTCTACATCAAACGAGCCTGTGACCAGTCGCCGAAAGTGAGATTGGGGACGCTTTGTCAATGATCATCATGAGGTTAAATTTCAGAGAAAAAGGAGGAATCAATAGTCAATGTAATTTCTGTGATATCAGACTGTTTCCTGTCACGACTAGTAATTCGAGTCTGTGGTTAAGTGCTTTCGATTCCATTCCTAAATTTTAGCCACGAAGTCAGTTTGAACTAGAACGCTTCATCCCTACAATCTCAGGCTAAATCTCCAGTCGTTATGTCATCTGTCTGTTGCAACATGCTCTTCTATTAAATAAATCCCGAATGCTCAGCTATGATTTGTCACTTGGCTGCCCTATGAGGTATTTTCATTGTTGAACCATAACTCAAGAGGAATTTTCTGTCGAAATTGCGTGATCTTGCGGGGCAATTTCGACAGCCTTCCCGAACTCCAAATTCAGATCTGCAAGCACCAGTGGATAGCTTATGATCTGTAGATCAAAATCGACTATTCGAACATGCAAAACGGACATCGGACGGTTGAGAAAATTGATTTTTTCCAAAGGCAGTTTTTTCAGGAATTCTACAGGTTTCGGCAACTTAGACGAGCCTCCAAGAGCTCATTAGCTGCCGAAAAGGCTGACTTTCGGCGGCTAAGACACGAAATCAACAGAAGATTTAACTGCCGAAAGCCTGTTTTTGCCAATTTTCTCTAATTTCGCCCAGATCTCAATTTTGTTCGCTGAACTAGTAGAAAGTCGATCAGAATGAATGGATTATATATTATTTTATCAATATCTCAAGGGTTTTGAGCGAGTTTTGAATCAGTTGGGCATCAAGCCGTTGAAAGAGATCTCCATATCAGAATTTCCTTGATTTTAGGGATTAGTCCCTATCTTTTTGCTTTTTACTATCAGTTAGTGTTTTAGTTAATTAAACAGATCCATGCTTTTAGGATCAGGGAACTGCTTTGTAAAGGCTATAAAGCCTGAAAACTGAGACTGAAAAATGGTTCGAGCTTGGAGAGACTTTGCCATATGTTTTGGTTGCTTGTTATAATAAAAAATCACAGTTTCCTCTTGTTGTTGTGATCAGATATTTTCATCCACCATTGTTCTGCACTCTTTTCAAATTAGCTTAGCCTGTGCTCATGATTTGGATTGAGGAACTTCCTATTGCTGTGTGTGACCCGATGTTATGCATGTATTTGGTTGCATAAACCCTGCATGTTAATATACTTGGTTGTCTTAGCAATATTCTACATTTCATTTCTGTATCTTATCATCTGATTTACAGTTTCTAAGAGCACTGGTTCATTTAACTATTTGATAAGCAACCTTTCCATCAAGCTATTGTGGTATCCCATCGATCCGTTTACTGAAAAGGGTATTGAATTCTTAAGTTACCAAGCATACTTAGCCATAACCACTAAGTAGTTTCTTGGAGAGCTAACAGACCGATTATGAAGAGCTTCCTAACTGTGTTGAGCATCATATTACTTGTAATGACAGAAGTTGTCTTCGAAAGAAGGGAGGAAAAATGGTATGTCGGTACCACGCACCATGGGATCTAAGTGACCAGTCAAAACTTTACATTGATGAACAAGGAGAAAAAAAGTATGAACCTAGATGAAATGATGACCGAGTGAATACACACAATCGTGAAACACTGATGATGTGGAGGGCTAATATAGATTGGGATCATGTACTTTCCAAGCATGTGGTTATTAATTACATGGCAAAATACGTTGCTAAAACAGAAAAGGGATATGAAACTTTCCACAATATGTTCATTGTTGATGCGGGTCTCTTCTATCCACAATCCAAACGAACCGGCAACATGTGCATATAAAAGTTTGTTGTGTGAATCCATTGTTGATAGGGACATTGGTGCACAGGAGACATGCCATTTGCTTCTAGAGCTTCCTCTTTCAGAATGTAGCTACACATTTTGTAAGTTAGTTCGCCATGATGACACCAACTGTAGAGCATATGACCTTATGATAGAAAGAAAGCATGATGTCTACAGATTCTAAGGAGAAATACAAAACAATAATGAGAATGCACAGTATGATCAAGGTACATACAAATGACGTGGTGGATTTAGACGAAGAGGATGTAATACTGGACAAGGATGAGGAAGATGTCAGATTGTCTATTATAACTATGCTCAACCTGGACATTTGGCAAGAGATTGTCAGAACCCTTATACTACTTGTAAGTATTGTAAATCATATGACCATATTATTGAAGCATGTCCCATTTTGCTAGGAAAAATGCAAGAAAAAAGACCAAAAGGACAAAACGAGAATATTTAGATGATCGTAGATGAGAAAAGAAATGAAGATCACAACATCCATGTTGTGACGCGGAGTGGAGTTTCGACAAGAGATGATATAACAAACAAAGCTTCGACTCCTTATAATCATATAAATGGACCAAATCCTACCGATGGGCCTTGGGTGAGAAAATTCATTGGAAAGATACCTGCATTCAACCCTAACAGAGAAAAAGAAGTATAAATGGAAGCAAGAAATGGATTTAAGGACTCGGAAGCTTCGACCATAAGGATCCCTTTGCGAAGTGATCGGACACCTATACTAGATATGTCATCCTCATATGATGGGTTGTGAGCTTCTCCAGAGCAGACAAGTCCTAAAACACGGTTTCTACAGAGTTGCATAAAGCTGCTAAGGCACGAGTACACCTTAGGGTAATTATATAACGTTTTGGGATATTACGAGAAGTGTAGTACAGTAAATGATGCACATAGAGAATTCCATCACATTAAGAACCATAGAAGGACAGGAAGAGAAATGAGGTTAAGCGCGTACATTGGAGATTTTGAAATGAACCAAGTCATTCTAGATCTCGGCTTAGAGGTGAACATGCTAACAAAAAAAACAAGGGATCATATGGGGAAACCAAAGCTATCTTGGTCTCCTATACAGTTGATATTAGCTAACCAGCAGAATATTATACCTTTTGGGAGGCTATCAAGTGTTCATGTTAACATTAATGGAGTGTGATGTAAAGCAGATTTTGAAGTAATTGAGATCATGGACATGATATCAGGGTTATTGCACCCCTGGATCCTTCACAAGGAACAAGGTATGTTGAGCCAATAAGAGAAGAATGCAGAGCTCAAGAACTAGAAAACATCTACAAGATGAAACTTAATCAAATAGATTACATTAATCCTACAGAAGATGGAACATTGAGCTGGAGATGTGACAGCTCTTGTGTATCAGAGTCAGACACAGGACTGGAAAAATGGCAAAGTAGAATGCATGAAGTATCATCTAGACGATGCACGAGGATGACAAAGTCACTTTTCTGGATTGGAACATAGCTAAGTCCAATTCCTACTTATGATGGTTTGAGTAGTATCTTTGCACTCTTTCATGAATATCTAACATCGATTTCAGACAAACATAAGCTGTCATCTCTACACATAGCATTGCGAACTACACCTGCTAGGTGGTGGGCTGCTCACAAAGACAATTGAGCACATGGAAAGAATGTAAGCCCTTAATGGAAGTTATATTTGTTGAACAAACTGAGAATGTACAAGCGAAGTATAATGGATAGACTGATCCTAGAGATCATATAGAGTCTTGCTTGAAAGCATGGAGGCATATACCAAAGACATAATGGGTCCATATGTTTGTGCACACGTTGGATCCAGTAGAAAAAAATGGTATATAGAAACATAAATTCGACATGATACAACAAACTGGCACATGATGATAAAGAACTTTTAGCTAACTTTCAGTTTTGAGGATGACTGTCCGAGCATTAATGAGGCTCTACAGATCATTAAAAGGAAAATATTTGATGATGTCCCATCTCCTGTGTATAGTCAACCAGATTGGGGAATACAGTTGGAACACACCCTTGAGTGTTATAATTTTACACTGGATGAAGATGAAAATGAAGACCCTTACGATGTGAATGTGCCAGAATATGAAGGAAAACACAATGTACAAGGACCTAATTTGGAAATTCCAGATTTGAGTAACCCCATTAAGACTAAAAAGATTAATATTAGCACGGATGAAGAACCAAAGTTTGCCTCTATTGGATATTACTGGGATGAAGAAATAGTGGGACAAATCGCAAACCTGCTGCATGAATATCAGGACTTGTTTCCCACCAAGTTTTCAGAAATGAAAGGCATTTTAGGTGACTTGGGAGTTATGAAATTACCTCTCAAGCATGATGAGAAGCCTATCAAGCAAAGACCTTATATACTGAACCCAAAATATAAAGAGAGAGTGAAAGAAGAAATTGATAAAATGTTGGAGGCAGGGATCATTGAACCAGTAGAAGAGTCAGAACGGATAAGTCTCATGGTAATTCAAGACAAGAAAGCTAAAGGAGAAATAAGAATTTGTGTGGATCTCAGAAAACTGAATGATGCATTTGTGCATGACCCGTTTCCTACACCATTCATAGATGAAGTACTAGATAATGTAGGTGGATAGGGGACATACTCTTTTAGTGATGGATTTTCGGGCTACCATTAGATCAAAATTTCTACAGAAGACAGACACAACACTACATTTGCTACTGAATGGGGATCATTTCAGTACACTGTTATTCTTTTGGGTTGAAGAATGCACCTGATATATTTTCAAGAGTGGTTGTAGCTGCATTTAAGGATTACATTCATAAATTCATAGAAGTTTACTTTGATGACTGGATAGTATTTGGCCTTCTAAATAACCATCATGCAAACTTAAGGATGATGTTAGCGAAGTGTAGACAATATCAGATTTCCTTAAACTTGAAGAAGTGTGTCTTTTTTGTTCCTTATGGAATTTTGTTGGGACACATAGTATGTAAACAAGGATTTATGGTTGATCCAGCGAGGATAATGATCATAGTAAACATCCCACCCCCTAACTCAGTTAAGCAGCTACACACTACATTGGGACACACAGGATATTATAGAAAATTCATTAAAGGGTATGCATAGATAACTGCACCTATAGAGAAACTATTGAAAAAGGAATCAAAGTACAACTAGACTGAAGATTTCCAAAGAGGATTGGACACACTGAAAGAAAATATGGTGACATCGCCGATTCTAGTATTTCCTGACTGGAATAAGTCATTTCACGTACATGTAGATGCTTCGTCTATAACACTTGGAATTGTAATAGCACAACTTGGTGATGGAGGCATTGACCATCCAATTTCATTTTCTAATAGAAATCTATCTTCATCAGAAAATAATTACACCACAACAGAGAGGGAAGGCTTAGCCATGGTGTACGCATTGCAAAAATTCAGACACTATTTGCTAGGTTCTCACTTTTGCATGTTCACTGACCATTCAGCTTTAAAGTACTTGGTCAATAAGCCATTGTTAGGGGGAAGAATATGCATATGGATTCTACTTTTTTAGGAATATGATTTCGAGATCATAGTGAAGCCGGGAAGATTGAACGCAGAACCTAACCATCTTTCAAGAATCGAGTCAGGAGAAGAACCTAATAATTTGGAGGATAATCTACCAGATGCACAGTTGTTTGATATTCACATACCAAATGACTACTTCAGATACATTGTAGAATTTATAACTAAAGGGTTAGCACCTACAGAAATCACTATGCAGCAGAAGAAACAGTTAGTGGTAGGATTAGTTGATTTTACCCTCATTGCAGGACAATTATACAAATTGGGACCAGATGAAGTATTGCGTAGATGCGTACTAGAACATGAAATACCTATCATACTTGCATAAGAACATACAAGAGTATATGGAGGACACTATGCAGGGAAAGCTATTGTACAAAATATTTTGAGAGTAGGACTCTGGTGTCCTACTATACATAAAGATTCAAAGGAACATTGAAGGAATTGTGATCTATGCCAGACAATAGGAAATCCATCTTGTAAAGATGAGATGCCATTGATGCCACAGTTGACTTTGCAAGCCTTTGATAAATGGGCTATTGACTTTGTGGGACCTATTAACCCACCAAGAAAGAGAACTGGATCGAGATACATTATTACAGCTACATATTATCTTACTAGATGGGAAGAAGCAAAACTAGTGAAGGACAGTAGCGTAGTTACAGCAGCGCGATTAATCTTTGAGAACATCTTGACAAGGTTTGGATGTCCAAAGATTTTGATGAGGGACCAAGGAACTCACTTCCTGAACAAAACTATTGAAGACCTGGTAGGAGAATTTTAGATATATCATCAAAAGAGTACACCATATCATCCACAAGATAATGGCACTGTGGAGGCCTTTAATAAAGTATTGGAGAATGCATTGACCAAGGTATGCAATACAAACAAGGATGATTGGGATCTAAGAATACCAGCAATATTGTGGGCATCTAGAACAACTTGCAAAAAGTTGATAGGCCATACACCTTTCAGGTTATCATATGGACAGGAAGTTTTCATGCCCACGGAATACATAGTATGAAGCTTGAGAATTGCAACATTCACAGATATGGTCGATGCTTAAACAATGGATGAAAGACTATTACAGATGATTGGATTGGAGGAAGACCGCTTCATTGCAGGCTTTCACCAACAAGTGCAGAAAGATAGAGGAAAGGTATGGCATGATAAACACATCAAGCACAATTTCTTCCACGTAGGAAACCTTCTTCTCCTTTGTGATAGCAAATTCATGAAATTTCCTAGAAAATTAAGAATGCATTGGTTAGGACCATACATTGTCAAACATGTTAGTAATGGTGGCGCAGTACAGCTAGCCACTTTACTTGGAAAAAAATTACAAGGAATATTCAATGGAAGTAGATTAAAGCCTTATAGCGATGGCCCTACTCCTAAAAAAAGAAGTTAAACAAAACAATAATGTTTAAGTGTCAAGTGCAGTTGAAATTGGACACTAAAACATAGAACAAAGTCTACACACAACAATTTTGTTATAATGTGAAGCTCACAAGATATGAAGATGTTCTGTGAAGCACACATAGCAAATCAAGTTGCAAAGTAAAGAAGGGGGTAGTTTTGCAAAGTTCCATTAAGAGAAGGGGAATGTGAAATGAGCCTCTCCACTCACCTAACCTTCGAGGAAGCTAGAGAAAACTAGTTGTTATAGTTTTTGTTTGGAAACTACCCATTATACAATACTTTCAAGGAAACTGAATTTTTCTGCTTTAAGGCGAACTTGTCCGTTGAAGACACATTTAATGGAAGAAAAGGACCAAGATCTAAGCTAGATTTGGATAACGGACATAACATTTAATGCTAACTTAGTCATTTTTGGGTGCATCTCAGTTTGGGTTATGGCTATAAATAGTAAAGGAGCGCACAATTACCTATTTTACCATGATTGTTATTTTTACCATGAGTAACTTCTGAGATTTTACCAGATAAGAACAGAGCATTCCGATAGTACATGTCTAAGCAAGAAATCCTACAGGAGATGTTAAATAAATTCCAGCAGTCTGGTCTAGAATTAGTTATGAAGACTCTCGTGAAGAAAGCAACTCAAGAGAAGGGTGGGACTTCTATAGCCTCACTGCAGCATGCACCAAAATCTCAGCAGAAGGATTAGTTGAAAGACAAGGAACAAGAGAAATCGTAGGCTGCATAAATACCAAGATAGCTTCTCCACGTAAGTTGCGAGGTGCCAAGACTTGTTGGAGGAAGTGACCAATTCATGGGATATACTGAAAGAAGACACAGACTTACAAAAAATTTGGGAGGAAGTCCAAAAGAAGCAGAAGGACCTCGACACGATGAACACCGCAATGAAGGATTTGCCATTAAGACAGAGAATACAAAAGTTCACAAAAACAAAGGAGCTTCAGAAAGACTTGAAGGCATTAAGGACAAAGGAAGAAGAAACTTCAGCAAGATTGCAACCAATGCAATAATATGAATTGGCACTCTCTGAAGATATTGAGGTGAAGCTGCAAGAGCTTCGCACGATAGAAAGTACAGTTAAAGACCAAATGAAGGAACCAATATCCGCGATGTTGCTCGATACAGTAAATCAATACAAGCAAGAAACAAAGGATGCTATTGTGAAGCTGAGCACATAATATCAAGAGTTCACAATAAAGATGAAGATTCCAAGCAATGTGAAGTCAAACAGACCCAATTTAAGTGGCTCGGCGACAAGCCACAAGTAAGTGTTAAGGGCCTATTGGGTGCAACCCAAGTAAAGGAAGTTATGAAAGCAAGTATAGTTAGGAGAGGCCTGACATTGACCAATTTTGGGAGAAAAGAGACTCTGCAAATCCCAGGAAGAGGGTATGGAGTGAATTTCTGTTGAGAAGAAAGGACCTATTCCTTAGTAAAGACAAAGTGCTAAGGATAGCCAGAGGTGGTTGACGCAGTTAAAGTCTGAGTGATGACCTGACTGTTACAGGAATAGGAAGTAAAGAAACAGAGTGGTGTAAAGGACACACCATTGCAGAATTCAGAGGTGCACTAATAGAGAAGGCATCAGAGTCAAAGGAAGTAATGCCAAAGGGAAAACAAATTTAAAGGTTAACATGGTCTACAGGAGAACCATGGGGGTTTTTAGGTTTTGGGTACTATGCGGGTTGACCCATAGATATTTTAATATGTGACCTTCGGGCACATCTATATATAGCGGTAGTTTTGTATAAGGAAGGGTTGTTGTTGTTGTTGTTGGGTATTTGGTTGGTCATAGTTAGATGTTCGACATTGGCCGACTGTAATAGAAGGATAGATACAAAGAGAGAGAACAGACTCTACAATTGAGTGCGTAGAGATCTGATTGTAGAGAACAGTCTGCAGGTGAGTGTGTAGACCGGAACTGTTACCCTTCTAAGTAATATAAGAACAGTTCCTATGGATGTAGCTCCCGCCTAGGCGTGAGCCACGTAAATCTATGTGTTTATGTATCTTAGCTTATGTTGTGTGTGTATGTGAGTTTATGATGTATTTATGTATTTTATTTCATGTATGAGTTAATGGTAATTGCATGTCAAGTAAATGGAATGCATAAGTATGGATTTTGTGGAGGAACACTTAGAATGATGAATGCATAGCTAGCTGGCGAATACAGTAGAGATTCAACATAGTTTTGTATACTAATTATAAGATGCAAGGTGTGAAGTCATATGTTTATTCTATCATGTTAGTATATTTTAAGTAAGAGACATGTTGCGAGGTTGTTAACCACGTATGTATATCGCCACGGTTATAGAAATCGTATTCTGTAACCCCCCATATTCGCTTCAGGTGAGACTTCAACCCGGATATAGGGTGATGCCGAAAGGGCCAGTGAAAGGGGTTGTGTTGTTGCTGCGATAACTTCTGTGAACCCGAGTCATCCCATGAAGACCAAAACCGTAAGAAAATTTATGACAATAGCATTTTCAATCAAACTTGCATCTCTTCCCTGGATTCCTGTTATAGGGACACTTGCCTTTCAGTGCATCGATTTTGGAAAAAAATTCAAAAGTATATACAAGAAACTGTTTTGTTTTCCCAATGGCCTTCAAAATCCTAGCAATTTCAAGCTCAAGATAAGGAAATCCTTCAAGCTTGGAACCTCTTCCAAGCTAGGAACCAACCCATTGTTCCTAGTCCTAAACTCAATCCTGTCAGCCCCTCTACTTGGACCCCTCTGGAATCAAGCTTTGTGAAACTGAAATTTGATGGGGCCAGCCAAGGAAATCTTGGTCATGTTGGGTATGGGGGTGTCTTTGGCGACTGCAGCAGTCAAATTCTCAGATTATATGCTAGCTTTCTCGGCATGGAGAGCGATAATGCTCCCAAGATTTTTGCAATGCTTAAGGGAATCAAAATTATGAATGACGTAGGGTATTCTAAAATGATCATCGAAGGTAACTCCAAGATCATGGTGTAGAAACTAAACATGCTCTTCAAAGGTGCTAGTGTTAGAAAAATCAACCCAAGTTGGAGACTCGACACCAAATTGGATACTTTAGCTCCTAATCTTAAATATTACCACACTTTCCTTCCACACCACGTGAGGAGGGTTTCTAACAACTCGCAAACAAGCTAGCCAACTAGGGAGTGGATCATCCTCAAGAATATTGCGACCATAAGTGGGAGGACAAGGAGAGATACCAACTCAAGGAGGATTATCTCAAGATCAATAATCAAGACATGAATCCCCATGATGGGAGCCCTCAAGCTAAAAACATGTGTCATATACATTATCACTCATCATAAAGAGAAGTGTGGGAAATCCCACAAGTGGGAAGATAGCAATTTTCACTCCATCGACCTTTTCATTCTTAACCTCACTACAATGAATATCCTTCGTGTGATGTACTCTCTTCTTCTCCTCAACTGGTTGTTGGTACAAGTTCTAGATAATTGTTTTCTAGGGGCATTCATGGAAGTTAGAGACAACCCATGTCACGGTGGGAGAACAACTTGGGAAGGTAAACCTTTATTTTTTATAGTTGCCACCATGGGTGGGCTTCTCGCTTATAGGATATTGGAATTAGAAAGCTCGGTTATTTATGGAATATCACTTTAAAGACTTGGCAGAATCACTCCCTTCTTCTCTACAATCTATAGACCCAATACGAGCTTCTCTAGTCTATGACAATAATAATGGTTCATACAAAGACCCCCAAACAAAAAACTAGGAATGGCCCTCGACGCTCTCACATGGCACGAGCCCTGAATGAAATGGTAAATGCTTAGTGGTTTTTTGAAGCCAGCATCAGCTAGCAGGCCTAGGACTGCACTAAAAGGATCTAGATAAGAGTCCATGAAGAAAGAAACCGTACTAACGCTCAAGAGTTGAAGGAATAATTTGGGAGCATGGTGGAGGAATCTGACTCCACTCGCACTGGAGAGATGAGGAACACTCAGATCCTAAACCTATTCTGGAAATTAAAATCCGTATTTAGCATGGCTTTGGAATGTTGAATCTGAGGAAAACTATAGAAGGATGCTAGTAATATCTCGGTTCAAGCGAGGCTAGAACTTATGGAGGAAGGAATGCGTTGTTTATCCCACAATCAAGTCATGTTAGATGAACATGTAGGCAGTAAATTGGATGTCTTAGCCCAAGAGTTCACGAGGAATACTTTTAGTAGGCCATCTCAAGCAACTGATTTTTCATTAATGCCCCAAGGCTATAAAGCAGGTTGCCAAGCAAGAAAGCATAGGTGTCGGCCCATCCTTTGCTGTCATTTCTAATGAAGATTAGATAATGCTACTTCAAGTTTGGTTTTTATATTTAGTAGGCCGCTTTTCTGCTATCTTTTACACTTATTTTTGTTGGTCATAAGCCTCAACTTATGGGGTAACCTCTGTTTAAACTTGTCATCAAACTTAGTCAAGACTGTCATTTCTAGCTACTTTTAGAATAACAAGACTAGATGCTTGACTGTGGATATGAAATGGGGGGCCTCCATTACCTATTTATAGGATTTTTAGTGGTGGAGTGCTAGCCCATGGTTTTGGCCACCATATGGTTTAGGTCAGCTGTATAGGGTTTTTGCTTCCTTTTTTTTCCTCTTTTTCCTCTTTTTTGTATTTTTTATTCCCTTTTTAGAGGGTTTTTGCTATTTTTGGAGGAATTTAACTTATTTTGGGGGGAAAGGGGGGGGTTTGGGCTTTTTGGAGGTTTTTTTTAATGGGTTTTTGGCCTTTAGGAGGCTTTTTAATGGGTTTTTAAGGTTTTGGAGGCAAATATGGTAGGAAATATGGACAAATGAGTCATGTAATGGGGTAGATGAGGTAGTGAGCACTTTTTGGGTGTTAACACACATTTAAAAGGCACGTGGATATCACATTTCAAGTTTTTGTTGGCCACAGTGTTGTTAGTTATTTGGATGATGTTATAGTCTTCTCCAGGAAAAGAGAAGATCATGCTTTTCATTTAAAACAGATTTTTGAACGTTGTAGGAAATATGGTATATCATTGAACCCCAAGAAAAGTATATTTGTTGTCTTAGAAGGAAATATATTAGGACACATCATCTCTAGAAAGGGAATCTATATAGACCCGGAAATCATTCAAGCTATTATCCAGATTCCCATGCCCCATAATAAAAAGGCAATGCAATCATTCATGGGCATAATACATTTTGTTCGAAGGTTTGTGCCATATTTCGCGCAAATTGTAAAACCTTTGCAACCAATGGTGAAGCAAACTGTGTAGTTGAAATGGAATGAGATAAAAAGGAACGCATCCAACGACATAAAAAATTCCATTGCTCATGCACATTCATTAAGCAATCCATATTTTGAATAGGATTTCATTATATATGCTTTTGCTTCAGATCATTCTCTTGCAGTAGTTCTCACACAGAAACGAGAGCAGGGAGACTGATATCCGATATCTTTTATGAGCACTAGATTACAGGGAGCTGAACTAAATTACCCATATGTATACAAACAAGCATACACGGTATTTAAAGTAGTGAATCGGTTCAGACCCTATATTCTATTGAATAGAACCAAGGTTGTAATAACTCATTCGATTGTCAAATATTTATTTGTAAAAAAGGAATTGGGAGAGAGACATGGGAATTGGGTGACCGCGTTACAAGAATATGACCTAGAATTTAAGCCCGCCAATATTATCAAACTTCAAGTATTGTGCAAGTTACTGACAGAAAATTACAATCATGGCTGGGAAAACGAATCTGAAATGAATTTGCTTGATACATGTTCCATTTATACCACTCCTGATTTGTGGTATAGATATTTAATACATTATATTCAACATGGGTATATGCCAGAACATTGGAATTCTAAGCAAAGAAGAGCTCTCAGATTAAAATCAGCTTCATATCACATAATTGATAGAGTGCTTTTCATAAAACATTATGATGGAGTCTTTATCAGATGTCTAGAAAAGGATGATGTGGAAAAGGTGGTTAAATAATTACACGATGGTCCTGCAGGAGGACATTATTCTGGGGATACCACTGCTCATAAAATATTGAGATCCGGATATTACTGGACCATTGTTTTCAAGGATTCACATGCTTACACATGAAAATGCGATATATGTCAAAGAAGTGCCAGTAAACAATCTAAATCAGCAGTACCACTACAGCCAGTCATCATTTCAGAACCATTCAATCAATGGGGTTTATACATTATCGGAGAAATCAATCCAAACTCTTGATTACAACATTTCTATATTATTACTACCACAGATTATTTTACGCAGTGGACTTAAGCCGTCCCTTTGCGAAAATTCAATAAAGATGCGGCCATCAAGTTTTTACAAGAGAACGTCATAACCAGGTTTGGGGTTCCAATTTATTTAGTTTTTGATAATGCTTCTTATTTTTCCTCTTTCAATATGAGTGAGTTTTCTATCGAAAAAGGGATTAAATTACATTACTCATCTTATTAGTATCCACAAGGGAATGGGTTAGCGGAATCCACAAATAAGAATATTTAAGAAAACTGTTATTGAAAATCACAGAAATTGTCACGTAGCTCTTCCCAATGCTTTATGGGAAGATAGGGTCACTCCAAATAATTCTTTATGGTTTCTCCTTACACATTAGTTTATGGGAAAGAGGCTATTCTTCCTCCAAACATACTACTCCCTTTCTTGAAATTAGCTCAGGCATCCTGAGGGTCAAATAGTGAAATTATGTAGTTATGAATTAATACCCTACTAAAACTTGAAGAAGAAAGGAAAAAGGCCAGGGTTAAGTGCAACCGTCACCGAGATATTGTAAAAAAATAGTTTGATAATCGGAATTCTGGAAAGAAAAAATTTGAGGTAGGAGATCTGGTTCTAAAGTGGGATCACCCACATGAAGAAAAGGGTAAGCATACCAAGTTTCAACATTTATGGCTTGGACATTATCAAGTTATTGAAAATCTTTGCCCAAGAACTTATAAGTTACAAGACTTGTAGGGGGATAAGGATAGCATTACCTTCAACGGCCTAACACTCAAGCAGTACTTTTCTTAGGAGTAGGAAAACCTTTGAACATAATTAATTTTGTTTGCTTCCCTCTTTTATTTTGTTTTCTTTGAATGAGTTTGCATTTCAGTTTTGTCATTGTTTTACTTACTGGATTTTGTTTCAAATAAAACTAGCTCAACTTTCAGAGCGATAAGCAAGAAAACAAAAATTTGACATAAAATTATTTTCATGCAAGAATTCTAGATCATGAAAAGGTTAGAATTTTCTTTGAAACAAAGGAGGTTTCTTTTTGTAAAGTTAGAAAAATAATGATTCAATTTTTACTATATTTTAAAAAGGGGAAATCTGTTTCTTGGTTCATTCTGTATTAAAACTTATTAAACCTTGTAAAATAACCAGGATTTAAGGATTCTAAATTATTATCTTGGGGCTCCACTCACTCACATTAAATAATCTTTTTAGGTAGCTTACTGTAGCTGACCCACGAAAGGAAGCAAGTCTTGCAAATATGTGTAGATTAAAATGATCCTATGCTACAAGAAATTATAGCCAAAAGGCACATAAATGGAGTCAAAGTTCTCTGAAAGATTCAATATCCATCAAAGAAAACTTGGGTATTGGAAAGTTAAGAAAGACTATTAAGAAGATACACTTGAGTATACTTCAGCAGGTTCTTCTTTGTCTGTGAGTATGACAAGACAAATAAATATTCATGAATCACACAAAAGGACATTATGGATGGAAGAACCCATGACAAATATTTGAAGACTAAAAGAGAACCACTTATGAAAGGAGTCAAACGTCAAAGTATGTTAAAAGAATCAAAAGAAATTTTAGTAGCATAGGAATAAGGATCACATGAACGCATCTGCTTGATATTGTCACAATCTTGTGGTGTCATATTCAATGGCAGCCAAAAGAAAGAACACGTAATGAACTTCATACGATGGCCTCGGGAGAGTGATTGGAAATCTTATCTAGGCTACCCTTTTCCTGAAATAAATTATCATTATGATTCAAGAAGTTCTTTTCCCCAACTGAAATACAGTCTTTTAATCATTAACATAAGTATTAAATGCGTGACTTTACAATTAGAAATGGTAAATGAGTAGGAGAAATTTTGTTCTAAATAATATTTTTTGTTCAGAGATCCATGCTCACCAGACAGTCGCCAATTGTTGCAGCTGCAACCTAATCCCTAAATTTTTTGTGTAAAATTATAGGGGCCCTCCTTTAATTTTGATTTACGAGAATCTATTTGTATCATCTTTCTTTGCTTGTATTTTTTTCTTGACACTAAGAAATTTTTTGAAGTCGGAATGGGTTTTTAAGTTTCTTATATCGGAGACAAATTGGGTTCTGCGCTGAAACAGTCAGAACACATGTTGGTTTGCAGCGAAACAGTCGAGAGAAATTTTAGTTTTACGCCGAAATGGTTGAGGAAAATAAGTTTTGAATCTGATCGGAGCAAAACTGGGTTTTACGCCGAAACAGTCGGAGCGTTTTTTTTTTTACCGAAATTCTCAAACAAGTTTGCGCCAGAAGGAAGTTTGATTTTACACCAAAGAGATCAAAAGAAAAGTTTCATGTGATCGGTGCAAAATTGGCTTTTGCACCGAAACAATCAAAACAAAACGGAATTTGATGCTGAAACATTTCATTGTAGAACATCATTTTGCGCCGATGATTCTTCATCGATATTGCGATAGAGAACTTCACCTGAAAGAAGGTAAGAGGGTTGGAATTTTCATTTTGAAAATGGCTCGAAACAGCCCAGTGACAAAAATTGAATAAAATAGCCTGGCACCAAACTTGATTCTAACCCGGAATAAATCGGTGTAAGAGTTTCTCATCCGAAACGATTTAGGCACTAAGTGATTGTTGATCCAAAATAGTTTTTTTAATCAAATATAAAGGTCGCCGAAAAGGATTTTGAACTTAAATTTTTGAAACCCATTTGTAAGGACACCATTTACGCATATATTAATAGGGTCTTGGTGCGTTATTTATATAAAGGGGTTTCAATGGTTTTTTGTAAAATTTGCAACACCGTTTGGATAATTTGGATTGAATCCATGGATGACAAATCGCTAACCCCGTTTGAGCAAAACATTGTTTTCGCACCACTAGTTAGCCATCGTATGGCCATTGGACTTGTTACACCTTTTTAGAAATATGGCATTCTTTCACTATAAAAGAAAAGTTCGATTTTATTTGTTTTTGTCATCGTGCCCATGTTTGTTTTTTTCTTACCCTGAAACTTATTATGGCATAAGGTTAAAGTCTTTATATACATGATTGAAGCCCTAGAAATGCCTTTTCTAGATATGGGTAGGAGTGGGATATTTTTTCTTATAACCAGTCGGTCACATAGGACAACCCGCAAGGTTTTTCAAATCTGTACTATAATGGCATTATTTTTTAGTAATGGTCGTCGATGGTTGTGGCTTGTAGCCCATTATTTTCCATAGATCATTATTTTTGTTGGTAAAAGCTATAGCCAGTAGGATAATTTGGTGCATTTTCCTGAGTAGATTTCCTTGAGCCATTTCCAATGACAGTTATGTACTTTATTTGACCTCAGATCCAAAGTTATTTTTCTCCAATTGGTTGACCTATAATCAGTTGAATCCTCGGGGCCCCTCATGGAAACGAATGTGTTACACTACCCTATCCATTAGCAAACTTTGTCAATAGCGTATCTCTCAACGAAATAATGAATGAAGGTTCTCTATTGAAACCCTAAACGGTATGACCGTGGCACTTGACTAAAAGGATCATTTCTTCGTTTCACTAAGGATGCATTGTATGTTTGGAAAAGATAGTATCATGTCATGGGTAGAATGATGGTTGTTTTGTAGTCACGTAGGTTAAAGACTGCTCCACATACAACCCATTGATATATTATATCTTGTATGTGGACTCTCACTCTTTTAACTAAGATCCCAGCTATTGATGCTACTACCAACTCTGAATGTTTGAACGAAAGAACCCGCCTTACAATTCATCTTGTGTTCTTTAAGACAAGAACTTGGACCCTAAAACTTGATATGATGGAAGTATGAATCAAGTTCATTTATATTTATTTCCTTGCAAATGAGGCATATTGATAGATTATACATTGACAGTTTATTGTTTGAGTTAGTTTGATTAGATTAAATTTATACACTCATTATCATTTCCATAAATGTTGTTGTCATAACAATGTTCTATATGATATGTTTTCTATACATTAAAATTGTCCTCATCAAAGGATTTGGAAATGAAAAGGAGAGCTTCTAAGCGCAAAACCAAGGTTGTAGAATCCAACTCATATATTGAAATTATCCCAGAAACCATGATGGAGACCCTCTATGAATACACCAAGGCAGAAACTAGAATCATCCGTGAATATAAATGGGGTGAATTATATCACCTTATTCGATACCAAAACATGCCAGATGCTTCTATTAAGGAGATGATGGTATAGCAAAACATAAATAAACTTGGTCTTCATAAGGCCACAACTCGTCTGGAGCTATTCCCATGTTCAGAGGTAATAGGATGGATATTTCCTCATGTAGATGCCACCTCAAGAATCATAGCTGGGGCAAATGGAGAAGGATTTGCTTCATTTCAACCAGCTCATATTAGTACAGCCTATAAGTTACCGCCTCCAAAAATCATGATGACAGAATATTGGATAAAAGGGGTTAACATAGACCATTCAGAATATGCTAAAAATATTCTAATACTCGGAAAATAGTTAATACAAAGAGCAAGTAAGGAGCATAATGCAAAAAATTTGAAAATACCTTTCAGAATTATGTTGAGTAGGATTTTTGGAAGAGCGAATGCAAATATATACAAACTTATTTGGGTACCTATTATGTATAATGTCGCTTCCCATGGTACTATATTTAATTGGGAAGACATTATTACAGAAACTATAGCATCAACGGTGGTGGCCACCCAAGGAGGCATGACACAGAAAAGGGAATAATTTTTCATGTCTTCTTATCTCATTAACTGCATATTGATAAGAAACCCATTCCACAAGTTGGGGTTTTATTGGGTCCTAGATGAGACCCCACTCTATGTCACCTACCAAATAATGAGGGCCCACAAATATGCAATATTTTATAAGCTTCTATGCGAGAGTTCATAATTCCTCTGTACAGGCTGATATTTAACGAGGAACCATATTATTTGTTGGATAATACAATGACATTAATCAGCGAATATGGGGATTACTAGTTTACCCTAGAAGGAAAATATATCTGAATGTATGGAGGAACTAAAGCTCCTTCTCTGATGTCGAGGTACGCCACATATTATGTAGTGCATAAAGAAGTTGTGAGGCAATTTTTTATCAACAGGGTTGGGCATTTTCTAAACGAAAATAATAAGGAATCTTACCCTCCACTACCCTTCATTGTTGCGGCATAGAAATTCACCAAGGTAAAAGGAGCATAGGTCTTCGTAAAAGACTTGGAGGCATTCCATTTTGGGGAAAAGGCGTTTATTAGAAATGACAAATTGCAGAAAGCATCCAAGCATTGCACCTGATGTAAAATTCATTTTGAATACACATACCACTTCTTGAAGGATGAGGAATTTTATTGAAGGGCCAACAATATGGAAAATTTGAATTAAAATATTTGACCAGAAAGACAGAGCAAGTTCTAGTCAAGCTAAAAAGACTGCAAAAGAATCATATCAGCAGAAGGCTAGAGAAGTTTTAGTAGCCGAAGAAGAAAGAAGGAAACAAGAGGAATAAATAAAACAGAAACATGAATAAGAAAGAGAGCAACAAGAGGAATAAGCTTGTAGGAAATAGGAAGAGGAAAAGGAATCAGAAAAGGAAAACGATCTAGAAAAGCAGAGAAAAGAACAAAAAGAGGCAATAGACAAAGCAGCTTAATTGGAGTAGCAAAAGGAAGAAGAAGTTAGGATCAAGAAAGTTGTGGAAGATGAGAAGGCCCAAGAAGAATATCAGAGTTTGCAATATTAGGACATAGATCCACCTGATTATTTAGGAGTCCCAGTTACAGGGGGGCATCTCCCATTTACTGAGCTCGGGCTCACACCGTTCACTCCTTCTAAACAACACTCTGTAGAAAAATTGGACATTATCATCTTTGATCCTAAGAGAAAGAAAATACTGAGAAGGATAGAAAAGAGGTTGAAAATGGGTACGTATCCAGATATAGTAACTATACAAGAAAATAACTTGGTAGAATGCACCAACAAAGACCCTAAGTTCAATACTTAAGTGAATATAGAAGCTACCCAGTCCAATGCCGATAATGTTGACAAGTTGATGAATGATCTGGAGTGAAGCAAAGTTAAATTGATGAAATTAAAAGATAATTTGGTGCAATCCAGAAGTGAAGGAATTGAAATGAAGAGGAAATGAGATACCATGGAATATGAAAAGGAAAAGTTATTGTTGGACTCTTAGGAATTGGAGAAAGAAAAATATTCTTTAAATGTGCAACTTGTGATCATGGAAGGGGAACGAGATGATTTCCGTTCTTGAATTAATGAGTTGGAAGAGAATGAAATTAAATTAAATCAGTAGGTGGAATCCTTAATCATAGAAAAGGGATCTTTACAATCCCAAGTGGATGAAATGATGATTGAGAAGGAAAATTTGCAATCCCAGGTTGATTAATTGATGAATGAAAGGCAATCTCTGATGGAGTAGGCCTGCTAAAAAACAGAAGCAAGATATGACACCATTCTATGAACATGAATGTAAGGTAGAAGGATAAATTTATCATTCGCAAGAATTGGTAATAGATGAGATTTATAAACTGAGAAACATGATAGACATGATGAAGGAAAATTCTGCAGATGCTCTCACAGTAAAAGAAAAAGTGATAAGTACATTTAATAAGGTGAAGAAGTTAATTTTCTAGAAAGGAAAAAATCCAAACGTTCCCGGTCACTTTCCGAATAAGACAACTCTTAAACTGAAATTAAGTATAGCTCTTCTAGACAATTGAAGAAAATCTGATAGAAAAATACAAATTGAAGTACCAAAGACCATCTAGAAGTGTAAGGGAATCTATAAAGATATCTATCAGGTGCATAAAAATTGCCACATCTCAATTGCTAAAGACATGTACGAGGTACCTACTAGATACCAGTGTTTAACAGAGTTAAAGGAAAGCTTGAAGGAAGACTTAGAAAACATCAAGAAATTGGATGTGCTCAATGAAGAAGATCTCAAATAGCATATAGGGAAAGCAACCGTAAATGCATATTTTCTAGATGAAAGTTCTAAAGGTGCAGCTAAAGGATTTATAACTATGGGAAAATATTTTTCCACTCATGAGGTGGCTTTGAAATTATTAGAACCCCAGCAGTGTAATGTAATATTTTATGAAACTGATTTGTGGGATAGTTATATTTCTAATTTAGAAAACCCACCAACAGAATAATGTAATTTGTAAATAAATTTTTTATTTTTGGGTTGAGCAAACACAAAAGGATGAAATTGAAAAGTTCAATTTTTGAGGGTAGGTGAAAGGATTGGTCATGTAAAGACAATTCTCTTGTAAAGATAAATAGGAGAGGAGGGAATAGAAGAGGGGGATTTTGGCTAGTGTAATAGGAGCTGGAAACATTTTGTATGAAAACTAATTTTCTGCTAATGAAAAGAGACTATTTACTCGGCAAAGCTTACATGGGATTTACGTGGAATGTCATGGATAACAGATCAAAACTATTTCTTCCTGTGTTCATATTAATGATGTGAGATATTTCTTAATTTATTTGATTGTTCTAATGGTAATGAATGATTTCACTAGTTTATGCAAATGTCTATGTAATTAAGAGTAATAAACGGAGTTCAATTTCATTAAAGCTATCTTTGTGTATTATTTCTGTTGTGATTATAAGTGCTTTATTTCAATGGCTATCTATTGAATTTGCACAAACTTTCGCAGATATTACTCTTCTTTAAATTCCGCTCCTTGTTAAATTATAATAATGTTAGTTGATGGATGAGGTAGAAGTGGTAAGACAAGAGGTAATAACCTGCACCTCACTTGCGAAGATTCTACTTGTCAATTATAGGTATGTATCATTTAGATTGGGGAACTTTCATATTCATAATTTAAATACAAAATTTAACTGGTGGACAAGGCCGCAACAGGTAAATCTTTTAAAAAATATCTACAGTAGCCGGACCGTTAGCCATACTGATTCCCTATTCCAAACAGTGAATGATCTAATTGGGATTATTCATTGGGGGGAACCCCTATTGTCGATGCAAGGATTGTTTTGTCATAGTTCGACCCCATCCTCACCACAGGCCTTAATACTTTTACAAGATTCATTTTCAACCATGGATTTAAATTTTTTAAAAATACCAAAGGTTTCACTTATATGTTTCATAAAATAAACCCAATATTTTCAACTATAATCATCAATTAAAGTAATAAAATAGACTGCATGAGACAAAGAAGGAGTTTCAAGAAAACCATAAATATCACTATGAATTAGTTGCAATGGTTCTTTAGCACACCAAGCTTTACCTTTATCAAACATTTCCTTATGGTGTTTACCAAGAAAAGAATGGTTTCTACCAAGAACACAACCTTCACAAACACCTTTAGTGGAAGAAATTGAAGGTCAACCATGTACCATTTTAGACATCATTTGCATTTGCCATAATTCAAGTGACCTAATCTTTCCTGCCATGATTTTCTTAGTTCATTAGCATGAGTAATATTGGAAAAAAAGGTTTATTTTTACATGAATAAAAACCAGTAAACTTATATAATCCAACATTATGAACAACGAGACCAGAAGAAACAAATTTAAATTTTTGTTTGATATATTTTAACACATACTTATCATTCCAAGCTTCAAATTTATAACCTTTCTGACATGCATGATAAATAGAAAGCAAGTTGGTTTGCATTCCTTAAACATGAAACACATCTTCCAAAGTACCATTAAGAACATTATCATTAGCAGATCCTAAGATTGAAATATGATTACCATCACTTATGGATACTTTATATTGTATGTTCTTTTTAGTGTCATAAGCATTAAACAAATAAATTAAACCAGTGGTTGTATGGTAAATTAACCTATGATAGGGAAGTTCAAGAGATCACCAACATACTACTCACAGGATACAGAATTCAAATGATAAACAAGCATAACAATCATTGTTTCTTTTAATTTAGAAAGAGCTAGGGTTTGAAGTTAAAATACGTACCTAGATGAACGAAGTCTATTCCAAGCTTTAGACTTCATCCTCAAATCCACAGTCCAGATGATATACCTGCAACACAAAATATACCTTACTCAAAGATTTCGACTATAAAAGATGAATAAATTAGCATGAAACTCATATATAAACATAATATGAAAGATTCATTTAACTAAATATACAAAATAGACAAATTGTGTAATGGGAAGGAATATCTATGTATTATAATCATCAATGGTGGCTAGCTATACCTTCTCTGTAACCTGCACTGTTGAAAACTTGATCCTGGGTTCCTTGCTTGTCTTCTTTAATGGTATTTCTCCAACATAACCTTACTCAAAATGGTTCTCCTCCTTCTCAAGTCCCTCTCCTTGTATTTATAGCAAGGCTGAGAATATAGGCTCGAAAGGTAAATGGTTAAGTGTAATGTCCCTTATTATGAATTTTATTAAAATTAGAATTTTCCACTTTTTTCCTTGGTTCGACCTTTGACTAGTTTTGATCTCTAGGTCCCAAATTTGCCCCAAATGATCCCAAATCTTCTGAGAAGGTGTATTAATGATATTAGGACATAAATATGTGTTTCATGGATGCCTTTGGACCTTTAAAATACTTCTGCAAATCCTCTTTCAATTCCAATCAATGTAGGTAACTTTACTAGTGATTTTCCTTTGACTAGTATTAGTCTCTAGGTCTCAAATTGACTCCAAATGCCTTCAAATATTCAAGGAAAGTGTATGAATGATATTAGAACTTGAATATGATGTTTATGGATGACATATGGCCACCAAAAGACCTCTGCAAACTCTCTTAATATTCTGGACCAATTATGCAATTTTACTAGTAATTTGGGGTTCAAATCCCCCTGGGGTAAACAATGAAAATGGCTTCCCAAGTGCCTCCAAACCCACTCAAATTTCTGAACAGAGGTATGTAATGTGTTAAGTATGTTATTAAAGTCTCATATGCACCATTAATGGATTATTACAACTGTTCTCACCCTCTCCCATTCAACTGCAAAAATCCCCAATTCGACCCTTGGGGAAATGGCACTATTTCACCTCCCAATACAACTAAACTGAGTAAAAATGCTTCAAATGCTCAAGTACAGTACATGAAACTTGTAGAAGACATCCATGGCAGTATATTGATCACAAATATATCAGATAATCATCCATTCATTCGAAATCATCATCAATACATTGGCTCACAACAAGGTAGTGGGGAAATGGCATTGTTCTTCCATTAAAAATGAGATTTATACATTTCTACTTGGAATTTCGACCTGAAACTTTTTGGAGATGAAGAAAAGAGTATTTAATTCATATTACAAAAGAAATGGGGCATTAAAATCTTCCCCAAAGAGTACAATAGCTCACCAAAAACGCCCTCCCTCAAGGATCAAGAATATGCCATCAAAACCGGAAATGGTTGAAGGAGTGAGCTGCAATAGAAGAAACCATGAGCTGCCCTGTAGCTTACACCTGCAAATAAAGACTCCATTAAAGCTCCAAATGAAAGGTCTGAATGGCCTTTCCAATTGCCAACTTGGATGGGAATCTTTCACCCTCGAAATTGGCTAAGGCAAGAAACTAGTCATCCACTAGCTCTCCCTCTTCACAAATGCAATTGCAAATTCTACAAATGATCAAAAGCTGGTTTCATTCTTTGTTATTGACATTTATAAACTTCTAATGTCCTCCATGGGTCGAATTCCTTCCAAGAGACTCATGCCAACTCAAGTTGGGAAGAGATTCCAAAGAACGCCACTTGTACAACAATTCCTAGTCTCCCACTTCCACCAAATCACATGTGGAAGCATCTTAGCTTCCCTAACACCCTTGAGCGCCCTCTTGGAGTCTATTTTTAGCCCTGACATGTCATATATGTCATATGTCAGCCTTCAGGTCTGATTTGTGTCATAGGTGTCATAGCATCTTCATCATTGTTGTCATAGAGCTAGGGAATCTAGCCCAAGTGTCTCACTAGCTCCAAATTGCCTCTTCCTCTTCCATGGGAGTTACTCTTCCTCTATATTTCGACCTTGGATAATTCATGCAATGAATAATACCTTTTGGACTCCCCCAAGTATGTTACCATTCACCTTGAATTCGAATTGGTGAGAGAATGATGCCAAATGTAGTGGGGAAATCTAGCCATATGTGGGTCCCACTTCCTCCATGTGTCTTCATCATGAAATGCCACTTTGATTTTCACTTGTATATATTTATTTATCTCCTTTATTAAATATTTATTCCATTCTAATGTTCAAACATCATTTATTATCCCCATTATTCCAAATCCCAAAGCTTCCACCCCAAACCTAGGAAACTAGTAATTTTCCTCCTTGGCAATTATTTGACCTTTAGCATCAATTTGACAAACTCTAATGAATAGAGCCAATGTGATTAGGCCATTGTGACCCAATACCAAATTTGGGACATGACAAATCCTCCCTTCCCAATATTGCTTGTCCTCAAGCAATTTTAAATGTGGGTGTTGAAGAACCTGCTTTCTGTATAATTCTTTGAAGTTGCCATTGAATTGCCCAACCTTGAGTCTTTGAGTTTCCATGAAGATTTTAGAGAGGAACCACCATGCTGCTGCTGCACTACTCTGATTAAAATCACTTTATTAAGTGGGGAATCCATATCCCATACTGCTTGCTTCCCCAAAAAATATGAAACCAATGAGATAAAAATTATTCCAGGGTCCCATTGCTTGTATTGCACCCCAACAATTAAAAGTGCTCTCCAACCCATACCATCAGATAAGAGGATTCCTGGATCCCATTTTCTTGTATGCATTCTTCCAAACATCATGAGTACAAAATATATATCATCAAAGTACATAACAACATAATGAAAATGTACATAAAGGAGATGCTTCATCAAAGAGTCATGAAAGTGCTTATACCTCCAAGCATGTAGACCACCATTTTCCAAGTGCATACAATCTTCAAGTGACCCATCAAATCTGCTCCAATGACATAGGTGAGGATCCCATGTCCAATAGTGCTGCTCCAAGAGAATGTGATATGCATCAAAATATTCAGCCATGCATTCTTTCATCCAAGAAGTGAATGAAGAATCTCCACTAAAATCTGAACCAAATAATGAGCAGGAAAAACAAGGAGAATTCAAAGGACTCAAAGAAGTCTCATCCATACATCCATGAGGATATGTATCATCATAAGGTAAAGCAATATGCTGCTGCAATTCTAAATAATGAGGTGCTCTATTCATGTCATCATCAAAAGGAGAGGTAGGAGTTTCATACCCCTCATGTGGTACCACTAGGAAAAAACCTTTCACCCAATTTTCATCCCAAAGTGATGTGGCTGGAAAAGAAGTGTGGGGTGAGGAATTATGAACCAACTTTAATTCTTTACAACTCTTACCCATTGAAATATTTAATTCATCTTCTCCATAATTGGTTGGTCCAACTATTGTGAAATCATGTACCTCTTCCAAGGCTTTGCAACTCTCTCCATGAGGCAAATCATAATCCCTTTGAACAAGGACAAGTGCTTGTCCTTCTTCTTGTTTTAGTGTAGTATCTTCAAGAACCTGCATATCAACATGTACCTCATGTTCCACAATTACATTAGTTTCCTCTTTTGTGGCATAAATTGTTTCATCCTTTTCCTTGAAAAGAGAACCATTGCTCATTACTTTTTCCGAGTTGCTTCCAATTCCACTAAGCAACAATCTGAACTCTTGAAAGTATTGTCTCCACTTGTCTTCAAAGGATGGTTCAAGTAATTTTCTAAACTCCTCATTCTCCTTTAAGGTTCCTTTCTCATCCTTACTCATGGTGACCAATGAATGCACTTCTTCTCCTACTTCTTCCCTTTCACCAAAGTACATCCAGTTTCAGTTTCTAAGGGTGGTGGATTATTTATTTGACTCCTGGTATTCATTAATGTTCTACCACATCAGGTGCCAAGACCATGCTCTGATACCACTGTAATGTCCCTTATTATGAATTTTATTAAAATTAGAATTTTCCACTTTTTTCCTTGGTTCGACCTTTGACTAGTTTTGATCTCTAGGTCCCAAATTTGCCCCAAATGATCCCAAATCTTCTGAGAAGGTGTATTAATGATATTAGGACATAAATATGTGTTTCATGGATGCCTTTGGACCTTTAAAATACTTCTGCAAATCCTCTTTCAATTCCAATCAATGTAGGTAACTTTACTAGTGATTTTCCTTTGACTAGTATTAGTCTCTAGGTCTCAAATTGACTCCAAATGCCTTCAAATATTCAAGGAAAGTGTATGAATGATATTAGAACTTGAATATGATGTTTATGGATGACATATGGCCACCAAAAGACCTCTGCAAACTCTCTTAATATTCTGGACCAATTATGCAATTTTACTAGTAATTTGGGGTTCAAATCCCCCTGGGGTAAACAATGAAAATGGCTTCCCAAGTGCCTCCAAACCCACTCAAATTTCTGAACAGAGGTATGTAATGTGTTAAGTATGTTATTAAAGTCTCATATGCACCATTAATGGATTATTACAACTGTTCTCACCCTCTCCCATTCAACTGCAAAAATCCCCAATTCGACCCTTGGGGAAATGGCACTATTTCACCTCCCAATACAACTAAACTGAGTAAAAATGCTTCAAATGCTCAAGTACAGTACATGAAACTTGTATAAGAAATCCATGGCAGTATATTGATCACAAATATATCAGATAATCATCCATTCATTCGAAATCATCATCAATACATTGGCTCACAACAAGGTAGTGGGGAAATGGCATTGTTCTTCCATTAAAAATGAGATTTATACATTTCTACTTGGAATTTCGACCTGAAACTTTTTGGAGATGAAGAAAAGAGTATTTAATTCATATTACAAAAGAAATGGGGCATTAAAATCTTCCCCAAAGAGTACAATAGCTCACCAAAAACGCCCTCCCTCAAGGATCAAGAATATGCCATCAAAACCGGAAATGGTTGAAGGAGTGAGCTGCAATAGAAGAAACCATGAGCTGCCCTGTAGCTTACACCTGCAAATAAAGACTCCATTAAAGCTCCAAATGAAAGGTCTGAATGGCCTTTCCAATTGCCAACTTGGATGGGAATCTTTCACCCTCGAAATTGGCTAAGGCAAGAAACTAGTCATCCACTAGCTCTCCCTCTTCACAAATGCAATTGCAAATTCTACAAATGATCAAAAGCTGGTTTCATTCTTTGTTATTGACATTTATAAACTTCTAATGTCCTCCATGGGTCGAATTCCTTCCAAGAGACTCATGCCAACTCAAGTTGGGAAGAGATTCCAAAGAACGCCACTTGTACAACAATTCCTAGTCTCCCACTTCCACCAAATCACATGTGGAAGCATCTTAGCTTCCCTAACACCCTTGAGCGCCCTCTTGGAGTCTATTTTTAGCCCTGACATGTCATATATGTCATATGTCAGCCTTCAGGTCTGATTTGTGTCATAGGTGTCATAGCATCTTCATCATTGTTGTCATAGAGCTAGGGAATCTAGCCCAAGTGTCTCACTAGCTCCAAATTGCCTCTTCCTCTTCCATGGGAGTTACTCTTCCTCTATATTTCGACCTTGGATAATTCATGCAATGAATAATACCTTTTGGACTCCCCCAAGTATGTTACCATTCACCTTGAATTCGAATTGGTGAGAGAATGATGCCAAATGTAGTGGGGAAATCTAGCCATATGTGGGTCCCACTTCCTCCATGTGTCTTCATCATGAAATGCCACTTTGATTTTCACTTGTATATATTTATTTATCTCCTTTATTAAATATTTATTCCATTCTAATGTTCAAACATCATTTATTATCCCCATTATTCCAAATCCCAAAGCTTCCACCCCAAACCTAGGAAACTAGTAATTTTCCTCCTTGGCAATTATTTGACCTTTAGCATCAATTTGACAAACTCTAATGAATAGAGCCAATGTGATTAGGCCATTGTGACCCAATACCAAATTTGGGACATGACATTAAGGAATTTGTGGCAGTTAGAATAACTACCATAACTAATATTTTAACCAATATTTTAATTATTTTTTCGTGATTCAAGAGATACCTACAGGTATAGAATATGACAACAGGCGATTGAATCGCGAGTATAGTGTCAAACAACTAGTGGGTACAAATTTTGGGAAAAAATCAGTGGTAGTCAATGGAAACTCCAGTGAGTGACCTGCGAGTTGACAACTGTAAGAGTCGCAGTTAAGTCTTTAAATAGTTCACAAAAATAGGTAAGCTAGAGAAAATATTTGCAAGGTTCATGTCAAATGCATCTATAGTCACTGAGGCTCTTCCATCCATAAAGTATTTTTGTATCACCAACAAAGCAGTGTGGTCACAAATGAAGAAGTTCCAATTTGACTAATAACAGATGCCCCCCCAAATGCATGAGGTCAGAAGGTTAATGATGGCTAAAATGAATTACAAACCAAGAAGCGGAGGAGCGTGGTAAGCACAAGAACAAAGTCTCAAACAATACCTAAAACAAAAACAAGTCCAGCGAGCAATTACAATCTTGACATAAGGAGATGTTCAGAATGATAGAACATGATCTCCAATACATATCTAGAAATAACATATATAGCATGGCCACTGCTATAGTGATTCCATGTTGCAGAGCATTGAGAGAAATATGGGTCAGTTAACCCATGAAATTTCGACATATCGGATAGAGCGGATACACTTAGAGATGCAGGAACATGTTGTGGGTGTTCCCCTACATGGATCCGATTACTAAGAAAGTAACGAGGCTAGTCATATGTTTCTGAGAGGTCCTAGCAGGGCATGCTGAGGCTCCTGCCTCTCCATAGATAGATGGACACTATTTTGAGGTTGTTATGCCCATTTGGTATATTGATACTTATCTATTACAAAGATTGACTAAGACTCACATATTATATTTTTTTGGACGTATATATATACACTATCGGTTTATTTACATGTTTGCTTTATGTGTGTTGATGGTTTTTTAAATTAATGTGTATGATACAAATTCCAATCAAGTACATAATTTGCGTATGCATCATCTAATGAATTGATATTTCTTGAAATATATTGATATGAAATATAATCGAAATATCTTTCAAGTAATCTAACTCTCAAAAACTGATGTAGCAGAGAAATATCTCTATCCGGGTATTCACCCATTAATTGAAGTACAAATAAATGTGAATCGAGCCTTACTTCCAAACATGGAATGCCATGATGGATAGAATCTCAAAGTAACTCAATAACCGCGCTATAATCAGCTATATTATTCGTTGTAGGTCCCAAACAAACACCGCAAGATGAACCAAGTTGGCTTGTAGGTGAGTAAATAACCCAAGTAGTTGAAGCCAAGTTACGAGTGTGACGACTGGCGCCATCAGCGAATCCTATAAAGCACCTGGTTATCATCTGAAAACACAATCGAGAAGACTCATAAGAAAAAACCAAAAAAGACTAACTCTACAAAAAATGTACAGCTATAGTACAAGAAAACGCATATATGCCTAAGCGTAATACTTCTTCAAATAGAGCCCATTTCTAGGCTCTGAGAGCGTAACTCCATCATAATCAATTAATTCATATGATCCCTTATTTAAAAAACTAGAACCAATATAGGGACCAAGCCACATAGATTTGAACTTGCCTACCCCCAAGGGATCTTTATCTTGATCATAGACCAAAACAAGATCTCCTTTGGAGAATACCCTAGGTTTTACAGACTTGTCATATTGATATTTGACCCATTTCTTATGAGATTCATTGGAAATGAGGGCATCTCTGCATTGTTCATCCAAATGTTCCAAATGAAGCAATCGTTCTTCTAAAGCAAAAGTATCGGGTAGAAGCTGGATAGCCAACTTTAGTGATGGAATTTCGCATTCAACAGGTGTAATTGCCTCCAACCATTGAACAAGTTGAAATGGTGAAAAAATAGTAGCATTCTTAACATTAGAACGATATGCCCAAAGAGTCGGATACAACATGATATGCTATTTTAATCTATTAGTATTGACGGTGCATTGAAGAATGGTTTTGAGAGTTTTATTTACTGCTTCAACTTGACCATTAGCTTGTGGATAGTAAGAATACGAATGTTCTTGTCTAAAACCCAGCATAGTGGTCAGCTCGTCATCATATGGTTCTGAAAATGTCTACCATGATCGATGACAATCTATTTAGGGATGTCGAATATAGTAATGACCTCATTGAATACAAAATAGGATGCAGTTTCACCATTCTCTTTCACAGTAGGCATTGCCTCTGCCCACTTAGTAAAGTAGTCAAAGGCAACGATAATGTACTGATTCTCCCTAGCAGAAACTGGGTTGCAAGTCATAAAATCAACTCCCCACTTGGTGAAGGAACCTGTTGTGATAATGGGATGAAGGGGAGCAGGGTGTGCTCCCATTTTCTTTGTAAAAGTATGACATGGATGACAGTGTTTCACAGCTTCCACACAATCTTTGAAGTTGGTGGGCCAAAAATAACTAGCATGGAGTATTTTATGGGTTGTTTCCAACCCTGAAAGATGACCCCCATGGGCTCCACTGTGACCATCATTCAGTACTAACTTGGATTCATCCAAATTTAAACAACGACGTAATATTGAATCTACACCCCATCTGTATAACATATCAGAAATAATAAGGTAATTCTTAGCATGGTGCTTGAGTTTTTTGCATTCTTCCCTAGAAAATTCCGGTGGACACTTCAAAGTCTAGAGATAGATTAAAATGTATCCATACCACAAATCAAAGGTTGAAATGACGAAGATATGTTCATCAAGGAATGAATTATCTTCGTCATCGAACTCTACACCACTAGGAAATTCATAGATCAGTTCTGCAAACACTAGTGACTTATTTGACTTTGTGGACTGAAAGGTAAGATCAAACTCTTGAAGAATGACAATCCATTTATTAAATTTTCCCTCGATGATCCGTCGGGTTAAAACATATTGGAAAGGATTGACCTCCACAATCACCATAGTAGTGTGCAATAAGATATAGTAGCATAATTTATGAACGGCATACACTGCGGCTAGAGCCAATTTATCGACGTGTGTGTAATTTAGTTCAGGTGTTAAGAGTGCATGAGAAAGATAATAAATTACATGTGCTTGAATTATGTCATATTCCTGAACCAAAAGTATGCCTATGGTAGAATCAGATACAGCTAGATACAGAATAAAATCACGTGTGTCATTTGGTGGGCTCAACAAGGGGGCTGACAAAAGTGTTTTTTTCAAAGCCTCAAATGAGTGTTGAGCAACCTCATCCCAAAATAAATTGGTATATTGTTTAATCAATCACTTTAAACCTTTAGTAATATTTGCATAGTTAATGATAAAATTTCTAAGAAAATTGAACATGCCTTGTAAACTTTGAAGTTGTCAGATATTGCGAGGAGGAGGTAATTTGACAATAGCCTCGACTTTCAATGGATCGACCAAAATCCCTCAATTTGACACAATGAAACCTAATAAATGTCCAAACTCAACACAAAACACACATTTGTTAGGATTTAACTTAATCTTATAATGCCTGCATCGATCAAACACGAGTTGTAAATGATCTGGATGATATCTTCTCTTTCGAGATCGTGTGGGTAAATCATCCAAATAAGGTTCAACCACATGTTTGAAATCATGAAAATCAAAGTTCATAGCTCGTTGAAACTAGCTCCAACATTCTTCAATCCGAACAGAATTTTCCTATACGCAAAGGTACCCCAGGGACATATGAAAGTTTTCTTATGTTGGTCTTCAGGTTTGATTTAAGTTTGAATATATCCCGAAAAACCATCCATGAAAGAAAAAAATTAAGGCCTGCACGCACATCAATGATTTGATCAATGAAAGGTCTGGGATAGTTGTCCTTATGACAATATTAATTAAGTTCCCTAAAATATGTACATAGTCGTATGGTACCTTGATTTTTATCAACCGGGACTGGGTTAGACACCCATTCTGTCATGTCGATAGGATAAATGAAGTCGACCATGAGGAGATTTTCAACCTCATCCTTGATGGTCGAAACCTTTCTAGGGTCAACTAGATGGATTCGTTGCCGAACTGGTTTCACATTAGGATATGTTGTAATGATGTGTTCAATGATGGAAGGGTCTATTCCTGGAATCTCTTCATATGACCAGGAAAAAACATCACGGAATTCCTTAAATAGGTTGGTGTACAAACTGATCTCTTCAGGAGAAAAATTTGATCGAATAAAAATGGTTTCCATGACATTAGATTTGGTGTAAATATTGAGTAGGATAGTTTTTGAAAAGTTATCCATATTACATTCAGTGAAAATCCCCTGTTTCATTGAAGAATTAATGGACAAGTCATTGTTTCCACCAGGTCTCACACAGAACTCTCCATTCTCGATCTTGTTTAAATCTAGAAGGAAATAGGATTTGTGATGCATACATTCCCAAGGTTGATCCATATCTATCATAGCTTCCAGAATAGCTTTATCCGATGGTAAGACAGTGTCTAAACAATCGAAGGAATGGATAGATTCTATTTCCCATGTAGGTGCATAATCGATATCTGACTCCATGGATATCGAAGGATTCAAGATATAATCTATTGGAAAGAGTTATGTATCTTGATAATTGATTCTTCTTGAGTAGGAAGGATCCAAGGATCAGTTATTTGAGAAACTTTAAATACCTCCTTAGATAACATAATAGAGTTACTCATTGAACCAATATAATTGACGGGAGCAGGTAAATCAAAGGTGCCCATCAACGACGAGTACATACCTACTCCTATACTCCCATTGGGTGGACGATCTTGATCAAGCCAAGGGACATTTTAATCCAAATGAGTTGTGTTATTTTTCTGGGCAAAGGCAGTTTGGTCAATTGTGACTATCTTTCCTTCATGGGGGAACATAATTACCCGAAAATGGACAAAGGAATGGCTTGTATTGCATATGTCCAACTTCTTCCCAACAAAAAATTGTAATCGAGAGAAGCATAAACAACTTCCACCTCTACTGACACTACTTTTCCCACTAGTTGGATCTCAAAAGAGGGTAAGTTTCCATGTGGATGGAAAGATATCCCATCAAAAGTGGTGAGCAATGTAACTAGGGGTGCTAAATCTGGAGAGCCTAGGGCTTTCCAGCAAGAAATAGAAATTACACACATTCACGCGCCTTCATCCACTATTGTTCGTCCAATGGTTTTAGAACCATGGACTAATTCGATTTCCAAGGCCACGTGATAGGTAAACCGGGGTTTGACATTTGACATATCAAATCTAGCCAACATACTTGATGAATCCATATTTCCTATTGATGCTAAAAGTGCATTTTGCTGTGATGGGAAACTTTGAAAAAATTCTAGAGTGGACATAGCAAATGGTGTTTGGGCTAGGTCCTCTACAACAGAGTAGTTAGGAGCATCCCGTGCATTAGGGTTCTGCATTTCCTATTTATAGACACCTTTCAGTACCTTCGGCATAGAACCAATGGGTCTCTCTATATGAAGAGGAACAGATGACTCGGGGATTTCTTTGTCTTTCAGTGTAAAATACAGGGTATAATTCCTGGATCTCGTTTGCAATAAAGCATGTGAATTAACCATATTGGTATAAGATTGATCAGCCGGTGTGGCATGTTGAGTGCCCCCAGTATTAGAGCTACTAGAAGTTGGGTTTTGTCCTTTGGTAAAGGATCCTTCAGGACAGCTGGTTTCTTTTGATTTAACAGCTTTTGTGCTTCGTCAATAAGAGGACATTGATGAGTCAGGTGATCGTCTTTACAAATTTTGCAAGGAAACTTCACCTTCTTCTTTTCTCTTTTTCCCTCCTCGACATTTTCTGTAGTTTTGGGATTTTGTTGGTTTCCATCCCCTTTCTTTCCCTTTTTCTTGTTATTGGGTTGCCGAGGAACCTTTTGATTTGATTGCACATTTTGTACAGTTTCTTTTTTCGAAGGGGAGGATGCAACAATAGTTTCTTATGCAACAGAATGCTTTATCGAAATTGCATGGACTTTTTTAGTCAAAGCTTCTAAAGGAGATGAATCAGTTGAACCTACAATACCATCGGCATGTGGTCCAGGTTTAGGTTTACCAAGATCAATGTTTGATCTAGGTGCATCTGGAATAATTTCATAAGGAATCCCATACTATGCATAAATCAAGTCTAGTTGTTGCGTCCTAAAGATGGATTCCTCTTCATAAGTAACCCGAGAAGTCGAGACATTTTTAGATATGCATGGTAACAGTGATTTCAGAAACCGCTCTAATAAAAACTTGGGGGGAATCTCATCTTTAATGAGGTGTTTCTGTCTTCTCCAATCCTGAATGTGATCAGATATGTGAGTAGATTTATTCTGTCTAAAATTAGATAGAAGGTCTTTGTCGTCATCATACCAAACAGGAAGTTGGAAATCGTTCAGGAAAATTGTCTCTAAATCATAGAAATTGTTATAATCTACGGTCGGTAACTCGATATACCAATTGGTAGCAACACTAGTCAAGGTCCTTTGAAAGAGACTCAAATGAATCGAGTCATCATTCAGGGAGTTGGAGGAACACTAGAGATGAAATGTAGTGACATGGTCCCCTGAGTATTCACCATGTTTTCCTTCAAAATTAGGAATGTCTGAAGGTAGTTTGGTTGGGACAAGAGGCCAAGCAGGATTATGGCGCACTGGGTCATTCATTGAATTTGACATATCAGGTAAATTCAAAGTCACTAAAAAAGGTAAGAGAGGTCTTGTCAATGGCATATGGGTTTGAGGGATCTAGTAAGGGGAAGAACTCGAAACCTTCCCTCCATAAGGTTGGTTGGGGTTTCCCCCAACCATCGGTTGTGATGAAAATGAGTTTTGGAAATTAGTCCACCCGTAAGCTAGTGGGTTGCTCCCTTGGGGTCCACTCCATTGAGGTTGGGTATAAGTACCTCCAATATGAGTTGAAGTTTGAACATTGCCTCCCCCTCCACTAAACAATGAAAAGGGAATGTTCCCTATAATTACATTATATGTTTGAACATTTGATTGTTGTCAATTAAAACCTGTAAAGGGGTTGGAACTCAGTAATTGTGCAATGGAAGTGATAGGCATTGAGCCTATGAATGGGGATGAAGGAGCAATATTCCCTCCATGCCAAGGGAAACCTTGAGTGAAAGGAGATAAACCAATAGGGTTAGCCTGGAACTGTTGAAGAAACGGGGATGACGTGAACGATATGTTAGGTATCCTACTAAAAGGGACATTAGATGTACCACTAGTAGATCCAAAAGGTAAAGAGGTCGAAGCAATCTGATTACTAGGAAAAGCTAAGGATCATGTGCTAAAGGTTGGTAAAATGAACGGAGCAGAATATATCCGCAACGAACTTGGTATCGGGGTGTTCACTTGAGGAGGAGAAAAACCTCTTGGCATAATTGTGGATGTAGGAGTCTGTGGAAATCCATATCCGTTCCCAGTATTATCCATGGTATATACAAACGTAAATCTATACACACTAAACTCAGATAAACCTAAATATACAACACTCACTAACAATGGATCATCGGGTCCAGTTAAGGGAGGGTTAAAGTGACTTGCAAATTATTGAGTTGGAAAGTCTTCAACCTCGATGGTCTATGGGACTGCTGAAGTTGGAGTGATTATTTGAGGTTCTCCAAGTGGTTCAGACACACTAGTTGATTCAAAAGAACCACTTATATTTGTTCTATGCCGCTGAGGTTGCGGTGGAGGCTCCACAGTGGGTGGAGGCTCCACAGTGAGTGGAGGAAGGTTGCTCAACCTTCGTGACCTACGAGGAGGTTGGTCCTCCACATCTACTACAAGAAATATTCTATGTAAAACAACCTAAGGCCTACTAGAACAAAGGTAAGCACATAGCACACTGCTAAAAAATCCTATAGTAATCCAACCAGGAAAAACAGTTGAACTTCCAATGGAAATTCTGGGATGATTAGGGCCCAGAACGAACAAGTGAAGTGATGAAGAACAATTATTCTGGGTCCATGGTATAGTCACGATGAGGCCAAGTGTTGGAATCACCCAACCACCTTCCCAACGAGCTGCAAAGTATTTTCGCCCGAATCCATCCTAAGTGAAGTGAAAATATCCTTTCATTATCACCTGTGTAGAGCCATAATGGTCAAGATACTAAGGCTACCAACAATGTCAAAAGATTCTGGGAGGACAGTCACAGGTCGAACCAACACACATGGGCAAGGTAAATCATCCTGAAATACAAAAGCACAAAAGTACTAGTGGATCCATGTATGCGTATCGGTTCTGGTAGATTCTTTATTTAAAAGTGGAGGGGTATCCCCAGCTAGTCAATATCACACGAACTCATGCTTAACTACGGTTTTAGTGGAGCTTCCTCGCACACCTTCCGCAAAGGTGGATTTATGTAATAATAGTTCACTATGATTTTGAGTTTAAGTGGTTTTGGATACTTTAAAATGATCTAATCCAAAACCCTATCCTAAGCTAGTTGGTGTATGTTCCCTAGAAATAAAAGTTGTTATTAGATTTTAACTTAAAATATTCTTTGTAGGTCTGTTGTTTACTCAAAAGTGAAGTGAGTGTGTTTGTAAGATGGTTATAACTAAAAAAAGTGAAATGCACATAACAATATAAAATGCCTTTCACTACTTTTATTTTTGCTTATTGTCTTTCAAAATCAAAAGTTTGCAAAGTAAACCTAAAACAAATAAAAATTTTGTTTTTTTCTTTTTAAAAAAGATTAGCATATACAACTAATAACTACTTTGAAAAATGATGCTCTTACTAAGAGAAAAAAGGGCTTGTTCTTTTTGCAATTTTCTTTAAAAATGAAACAAAATAACTATGACCAAGGAAGTAACACTTAGAAATATAAGTGTAAACTAATTGCACCTAAGCCTATAATAAACAGAAACACTACCCTAAAATGAAATCTGAAAATAGCAAGTTCAAGGGGTTTCTTCAACCCATTCAAAGAAGTAACCAACTTTGATAAAAAGACATAAATGGAAACAACCGACTTGAAAAGAAAACTGAGATCTTTTACAAGAAATGAAATTGTTCATAAGCAAGTCAATGATATAAAGAAACGTTCCAAATGTCAACCAAACAAATTTTGAACTCGGTAGACCTAAGTACACCCTCAAATGAGCAAATGAAAACCAAAAAGAATCAACCAAGATAGCAGAGAGACTCCGTAACAGCCTATTGAAAGGTCCAAATGATCCAAAAATAAGCAGAAACACTCTTTCACAAACAAAGCAGAGACCGAAATTTTTAACCCTAGAAGGAAATCAAATCCTACAGAAAAAAACCCCGAATGTAGCTATAGTATCACGCGGGCTACTCGTGGGTAAGGGTAAAATTCACGACTGCAACTAACTATAGATCACGGGTCTACTTCAAAAAAAAATTAAAAAAAAATAAAAACTCAAATAAGGACCAAATCTGAGTCTACCTAAAGGTGAAAGCACCTTGTAAACTCTCCCAGAATACCAAAGGACTAATAAAACTTAAGAAAAACAACCCAAGGATTCCCATAGCAACAGAAATAACTCCCCGTGGAGTCGCCAGTTATGTTGTATGGTAAATTAACCTATGCTAGGGAAGTTCAAGAGATCACCAACATACTACTCCTAGGATACAAAATTCAAATGATAAACAAGCATAACATTCATTGTTTCTTTGAATTAAGAAAGTGCTAGGGTTTGAAGTTAAAATACATACTTGGATGAATGAAGTCTGATCCAAGCTTTAGACTTCAATCCTCAAATCCACAGTCCAGATGATATACCTACAACACAAAAGATACCTCCCTCAAATCTTTTGATTATAAAATATGAATAAATTAGCATGAAACTCATATATAAACATAATATGAAAGATCCATTTAACTAAATATACAAAATAGACAAATTATGTAATGGGAAGGAAGATCTCTGTATTATAATCATCAATGGTGGCTAGCTATACCTTCTCTGTAACCTGCACTGTTGAAAACCTGATCTTGGGTTCCTTGATCCTCTTCTTTAATTGTTATTTCTCCAACATAACCTTACTCAAAATGGTTCTCCTCTTTCTCAAGGCCCTCTCGTATTTATAGCAATGCTGAGAAGATAGGATCGAAAAGTAAATGGTTAAGGAAGTTGTGGTAGTTAGAATAAGTACCATAACTAATCTTTTAACCAATATTTTAATTTTTTTTCTTGATTCAAGAGATACCCTCGGGTATATAATATGACAATAGGCAAGTTACACGCAAGTATAGTGTCAAACAACTAGCGGGTACAAATTTTGGGAAAAAGTCGCGGGTAGTCAATGGAAACTACAGCAAGTGACCCGCGAGTTAACAAGTGTAAGAGTCGCGGTTAAGTCTTGAAATAGTTCACAAATAAAGGTAAGCTGGATGAAATATTTGCAAGGTTCAGGTCAAATGCATATATAGTCACTAAGGTTCTTCCATCCATAAATTCCTTTTGTGAACCAAAAAAGCAGTGTGGTCATAGATGGAGAAGTGCCAATTTGACTAATAACACCAGTCATGTGATTAGAAGCACCAGAATCCATTATCCATTCCTCACACTACAACAAAATAGCCCTTTAGGGGTGTTTTTGTCTTGCAGGGGTCTTGGTAAAATCCCCCTTAATTTTTTTTTCAGACATTTGGAGGCGGTCTTCTAAAACCGCCCCTAAAAGTCATGGAAATTGGACTTTTGGGGGCAGTTTTTTTAAAACTACCCCCAAAAGTCCTGAAATTTGACTTTTGAGGGCGGTTTTGGGAAACCCCCCCTAAAATCCCAATTCTCATAACTTTTGGGGGCGGTTTTTCAAAACCCCCCCAAAAGTCATGAGAATTGAACTTTTGGAGGCAGTTTTTTTGGAACCCCCCTTAAAAGTACTGAAATTTGACTTTTGGGGGCAGTTTGTCAAAACCCCTCCTAAAAGTCACGAGAATTGAACTTTTGGAGGCCCTTTTTTTGGAACCCCCCTTAAAATTCATCAGAATTGAACTTTTGGAGGCGGTTGTTTGAAAACCCCCCCTAAAAGCCCAATTCTCATAACTTTTGGTGGTAGTTTGTCAAAACCCCCCCAAAAGTCATGAGAGTTGAACTTTGGGAGGCAGATTTTTTGGAACCCCCCTTAAAAATCATGATTGACTTGAACTCTTGAGGGATGATTAAGGCCTTGCGACATCACATAATCTCTAAATAGTGAATCTAATTTCAACTACAAGTGGGATATGTTGGTAATTTTTAGATCTGTAACACCAAAAATGAAAATTTTCCAGCCAATTTCAAAATGCTAGTAATTTTCATTCTACCATTACCCTTTCTTCTCATTGTTTTCCCATTTTTGTGAAGGGTGACTCAAGTGAATTCCAATGGACGAAAATGGCAACAAGAGAGCATAACATAACACACACATGCCCATATCGAAGGCCTAGAATATATTTTAAACTAATGAGTTGAGTGAATTCAAGATGCAATTACAATAATTATTAGACAAAGCGTTCATATGACTAAGTGCATCACCTTGGATAGAACACATATTGGTAGTCAATAACAAGGATGGAACCTTTTGGATGTGCATTGGTTATTCAATGTTAAATAAGGTGACAATTAATCAAGAACAAGTACCTCCTACCCAAATTGATGATCCTCTTTATTAACTTAGATGGGAAAAGGTTTTTTCAAAGTGGGACTCAAGTTTTGGGTATCATCATATGAGAGAAAAGACTCGCGGTCTACATTATTTAATATCTGCCACCACCTGTCTCCTTGCTGTAGACACATGCTTCCTTGTTGTAGACACGTGTTAGTGCATACCAGTACTGACTCATTTAACTGCGTGAAGAATGAGATCTCCACCATCGTCATCGGTGCCTATGATTGGTGACGGTCAAGGAAGAACTTTAGGTTAAAAATGCCCAATAATGGCATGGTTCCGAACTTTACATGTATTGTTCCCGAGGAGTTGTTGTTAACACGAAGCTTTGGACCCAGTCTAATAAAATACAAGGAGACGAAATTTTAAAGTTAACCAAAATTTAAATACATTGGTCAGGGTTGTTGCTTTATTCAACTTCATCAGTTTCCATGTGTGCCTTAAAACAATGAATGGAGATGTCTTTCACCAAAATCTTGATTCCACTTTGATCCTTATTTGTTGCGCCATCGAAGAATCCCATGGGTGAATTACCAAATAAAATTGGTCGATTTATCAACAATTTTACTCGATTTATCAACAATTTTACTTTGTCTACAACTGGATTATGACAAATTCTGCTGATACTTTAATAATCCTTCTCCCAACCTCCTTTAGGTTCTGTCTGTATCCTTAAAAAAGAATGGCATTCATTAAAATACATAATCCCCATGTGACAATAAAGGGAATTTATTTTACCTTGGGATTTGTTAAAAACCAGAGCTTTAAATTTTCTTAAAGGGGTTGCAGATGCCAATTATTTTTTACTTGAAGAATGTTACAAATCAAAGTCCAAAGCTCCTGAGTAATGCTGCAAACTATCGCAATATTTTGTATGGTCTCCTCACTGCTCAAACATAATGGATAGGCTGAAGGTCCAATTCCACCCCTTTCTCTATAAATATCCCCTGTTAAGACTTTATTTCGTAAGCAAAACCACATAAAAAGAATTGATTTTGGAGGATCTTTGATTTTCCGTATCACTTTATACCACCACTTCAAATCATCATTCTCATAAAGATATTTAAATGCATTATAGGCCTCTTTTACTGTCTGCACAATCCCTTCTATTTTGTTCCAAGTCCAAGCCAACCTATCTGGTTCTCTAGACAGAGTGATCCCATTTTGGTAAATTCCCTATATGTATGTATTCCATTCAGTGGCTAGAGTTCCTATGAATCCGAGATCTTATGCAAAGAGCCAAATACTAGAACCTGTCAAGTTGGAGATATTTGTCTTATGTATATATGCAAGATAATAAAGGCTCTGAATGTGTAGGTGTGGTAGCAGTTCTTCTGATAGGATAAAGCTAGATCCTCCACCCAGAAAAGGATCCAAGCCTAAAAGAACTCTCGTACCTGTACCAACCTTCCAAGCAATCCACTGCTTAACCACAAGTAGTGTAATCAATATATGTTTCCAGATAATGGATGCTATTGGGAAAGCAAAGTGATTCTTCGACCTCAACCATGATACAACATCAACTCCTTTCAAATATTTCCTTCTCATAGTGACACTCCAAATACCATCATGAAAAAGTGCCCTCCACAGTGATTTGGTAGATAACTAGGGCCTTGTTAAAGAGATTGAGATCTCTGATTCCCTAACCTCCCTTATTTTTTTGGCTTTGCTATTTGACTCCATATTGCCAAATTGTAACGCCCTTGCAAGTCCAACTGGTTGTCACAACACAGTTCCATGCATGTCATACAAACATTTAGAAAAAAATATTTAGCTCTAACATGATCCCGTATAGTCTCTTGAAGAAACACAACATCAGGTTTAACTGTAGACAAAATCTCCTTGAGGGCTAGCATCTTGGACTAGGCACCTACAATCCCCCTAATGTTAAGAGAGATTAAGACTAGCATTAAGGAACCCTCATATCAGGGTTCAATGCTCTAAGTTGCCCAAAAGGAGAAGGAGCAGAAACAGGGTAATTTGAAGAAACCATTATGGGGTTTGTTGCCAACCCTCCCTCAACAACCCCCATGTATTTTTTACTATTAGTGGATTTGTTTCTAGGCTTCTTCATGATGGTGAAATTTGCAATATCCACAAGGCCAGCTCCATCTACAAAGGAGTTATAGGTCTAAAGAGGCGCTTTATTAATAAGAACTTCTTTGTATGAGGGTTCTGAGGGTTTGGTAAACAAATTTGTATCCAATGGAGGGGGAGAAGCCAAGGTGCATTCACTATGTAAATGAGGGGTAGTGTGAGGTCCCTGAGGAGAGGTCTCAGTCAAAATAGGGCTTTTGGGATTTGTAACAACCAAAAGTTCTGTCGATGAGGGGGAAATCAAAGGAGGGTTTAATGAGATGACAGGGTTCAAATGAGAAGTAAAGGGATGGGAATTGTTAAAATTTTCCAAGACAATTTCCCATAAACCCTAAAAAATATAGACCAGCCACTCCTCATTACTACTTAGCAAAAGAATTTCTTATTCAGTTAAAGAAGTACTAAATAAATTTAGAAAGAAAATATTTAACTTACCAATGAAAGATTCAGTAGAGGGGAATTGACTAGGAACCTCCATCTGAGCATTAGGAGTCCTCCCATTTAAGTCTTATTCTCTTGCTTCTAAAACCAACTCCAGCGATTGAGAATCTCCAACCACTGAAGGACAATTTGTTTTTATACGGCCAGTGGATCTTCATACATGACACCGAAAGGGTTCTCTCCAATACTCTAGGGTTTGAATAAAGGACCCCTTTTTAGTGACAATCTCAACTTCTTATGGCAGTCCTAGGTCCATGTCAAACTCCGCTAAAATCCAGGCCATGCATTTGTTATTCCACCTTAGGTCCCTTTCATCAAAGAAAACAAATCTACCAACAACATCTCCTATCTTTCTCAAAACTGTTAGATCCTAGTATTCAATGGGGAGGTCAGGCATTAGTATCCATAAGCATCTCTTTTGGAATAACATTGTAAAAGGGTTGAAATTACCCGGAGACCAACGCTTAACCATAAGCACCCCTCTGTCTATAATCCAAGTTTTTTCTGCAACTTTTTCCAGATCCTCCACTGACAAGAAGTGGAAATTAATCCAATAGTTGGACAGCAAATTGAACCGCGTCCAGTAGCCCAAAACTTGTTTCCATTCAGTGGAAATCCAGTTTTTTAGTCATAGCCTTTGTCACCCAGAGGTAAAAAAATTTACCCACCAACACCTTCATAGCAATGCTCATCATTTTTTCCATTGCAATGTCTTTGCCGAGGACAAAAGAGGGTCGAGTTTGTCTTACCTTCATAAACTTATTGATCTTCCTCTTCTCTTGAGCAGCTGATCCAGTATGTTTCCTTGTAGAGAATGTTTTTTGAGCTCTCTTAGCATCTGAAAAACTAGGATGAGACTCCACCAGAGGCAATTTTTTCAGAGCGCTCCCTGTAGTTTTTAAAACCTTCTCTGCTGCCTTCACGCCTAAACCCATGCCTTCTGAAGGGATACTAGGTTTTTTGCTTATCTTTGTGACAACTAACCCCTCGCCACTTGTACTTCCATCTAAAATATGCGTTGACAGGTCATTTGGATGATGTGGTGGTCCTATTTCAGCAAATCTGTCGAGATCTGAAAGGATTGAGGGCCCACACGTTTGGATTATTCTCTTCTTGTACTCCTCATCCGAAATGAAGATCCCTTCCTCTGCCCAAAGGGCATCCTCCGCCTTCCATTCCACCTCTAACAAATACTCCATTCTTCCACATATACACAACTAAATGGAGAAAGTCTTCATGCACTTCTAAAACACCAGAAAATGCCAGAAAAACCCTGAAGGGACCTGAAAATATTTTGTACTGGATGCATCCTCCATCGCTCCACTCAGTTCTAAAGTGGAATCATAATTATTTTATTAAACAATGTATTTAATAATTTATTGAATTTAGTAGTTTTTTTTTGCCAATCCATATAAATGTATTTTAATATGTTATGTGCGTAGTAGGCTTCAAATTTGAAGCCTTCATGGCCCTTCAGAAGCCATTTTACACGTCATAGAAGGCCACTTCAAATTTTACCATGCAAAAAAAAATTAATTTCATGGTAAGCCCTTCAATAATTAAATTAACCACTACTGTTTAAAATTGCAACATAAGGGTAGCTTCAAATTTCACCCATCAACAGTTTTCAGTGGGAAATTGGGAATGTGGCTACTAGATAGGTGACTTGGCAGTGGGACTCGGTTACTCTCCAATATCCACGTTCTCGATCATCCATGGATCATGGACCATTGGGCCTCTAATAATATCATTGACCAACATACGTGGACGGGCTTACACTGAGCAGCCCATGGCTTGAACGCTTCCAAGTTCTAGTGTTTGTAGCGAGCGCTTACGTGTTTAACAAATTTAATGGCATCAACAAATTTATTAAACCTGGTTGGTGGCTCATACGTGTTGTTGGCAGCGGGCTTACTAAGTTACCAGTTATCACATACCAATTCATGAATGCTGGCTCTGTGATTTAATTGAGTATTCAATGTATAATATATTATGTTAATGTGCCCCGAATTTGGCATTTCACACAAAATCCACAATCCATGAACTTCTTGTAATGTTGCAGGTTGTTGCTCCCGCCCGTGGCCCCTACCTATAGCCCCTTGTTTTCTTTGTTGTATCAAGTTAATCCTACTGTCTACGACTCCCAACCTCACACCCTGTGTTTTCTTTGTTGTATCAAGTCAATCCTGCAGCTCCTGAGTCCCACCTTGTGTTTTCTTTGTTGTATCAAGTCAATGCTCAAATTCCATGCCTCCATGGATCCAACCATCAATATATAATATTACAGGAATACAAACTGTAACATCCTCTTTTGTACCATATTTATTTTTAGTTTTAAATGTAAATTGCAATTTACTTCTGGTGAGGAGCTCAAGGCCTAGGCCCCACCAGAAGACCTTGTGAGCTATGTGGTAAATACCTTAAGGGAGAAGGTAATCATCCTAAGTTTAGGATAAATGGCTAGCCTCCACATGCGAATAATTGATTCTATTGTCACTAGTATTAGAAAATTCATAAATCCAAGAGGAGTGACGGGAAACACCTTAATAGGGCTTTAAGTGGAAAAGAAGCTAAAAAGTGTCACTAGCTTAATATTACCAATAATATTAATTAAATGTGGATAGGAAGTGGAGAGTAGGAATTTAATACATATATGGGATATATGTATTAAAATTATGTACTCCTAAAGGTACTTAAGACCATCGAGTACTACCTAACTTAATTAAATAAGCTATCAATTTTGGAACGGACTTATACACATGATAAATAACCTATACCTATATGCAATAGAGAGTGGTTATATACCTACTCCATCAAAAGACGACGCACATACTATCCCAAGGGAAAATTGTATGTATAATTGATATATTATATCTAACTAAGACTCACTCGCTATTTACTATAAATAGTACAAGAGCAATGTGTCGTATAGGGAGTACTGAGATTGGCGCAAGCTGTCTCATTAATGGGATGTCAATTGCTTGTAAGGCAACTACTTGCCATCATTTTTAGGTGTTGGGATTCCTGTTGTACCAAGTGTCACTCGCTCGGGGAGGGGGCGGATTTTCCCATGAGATCCCTGTTCATTCTGCGCGGGAGAGGGGATTCAACCTCTGCATTAAGAGGGGGATTTGCACATCTATGGAAAAAAAAACACTCCTGCGCTGAAAGGAAAACCTTTTTTTTTATTTGCTTCTACGAATGGGAAAAGGGGGAAACTCTATGATGGCTTAACCTCTGCAATGGGAGAAGCAAGAGAAGGATACGAATAGGTCTCGATTCTTCAATAAAAGCAACCTCTGGACCCTTGCGATCTAAGTAGGTAAGAGTTATCACCCCACTGATTCATCACATCAGTTGATGTGGCCTCCTTTTGAGTGTAAGATTTCATTGTATGCAGTCTCTGTATTTTTCATTTGATAGGAGATGGTTATTACAGTTTGTATTTTTCATTTGATAGGAGATGGTTATCCTTTCACGGTTTCACCGCATCAGGTAGATGCATTTTGGTTGTGGAAGGAAACCCTTTTATTTTTTTTTTAAGCTGAGTCACCCAATTGTTGATTTAGACCGCTTCCATCTATGATCCGAGTTGAATCTATGTCTTAGTGTTTACCAGCGTTGAATCGAGCGATTGATTTTGGGATATAGTGGCTTTTGTTGATGCGTTCCTGTAGACTACGCACTTCATATATAGTATGGTTGAATCTAGGGCTCGACTGCCGTGGTCGTATGAAGGTTTTATTATGAGATCGGTACTCTATCCGTAAAACCTTATGTTATATATTTATCTTTGCCGAGATCAGGCTAAGTATTCTTTGTGTTTTTTCATTTCCTGTCGAAGATTAGCGTTGGATTCTTTAAGTTTATTGAACTCCGGCGAAGATCAGGGTAAGCTTAGTATACATATTGGATCTCTGTCGAAGATCAGAGATACTTATTTTATAAAATTATTTTCCATAGAGATAATTAAGAGATCGGCATTAGTTTTATACGGATCTGCAATTTAATTCGATGGGATCGGCGTCAGGCTCTTTTGGAATCTGTAAGGAAAGGGACGGATGGATATTACAAGCCCAATTCCTGTAATTTTTATCCATTACATATATATGTAGGGAAAATCCAGAATCACAGTAAGTTGTGTAGATTTTGTGACGGACTGACCTCACACGGTCTGTGCACATATCTATATGGACCGAATAGATCGCAGTAAGGTGTGGTATCTCTGCATGTTGTATTGATGTTATCTCGTATACGGTTACATGTATGATGGTCGCTTCGGTAAGAGGTCAGTACCTCGGATAGGTAGATCGCAGATCCACCTCTTCACGTATGTACATTTTATGAATAAGTTTTATGTAATTGGAATGGCCTATCTTTTTCTTTTTGCACGATGTTGACCACATCTAGTCACAGCTATGCTAACTCGACCTAGACAGAATGATCTCTGTCTATATACATTTACCTTGCTGATTGAGCGCTACTATCTCTATCTGTATAAACCTGTCTTGCAGCATGAGTTGGGTGAGTGATCCTTGCAAATCTCAGTTGATAGAGATTTAGCTTGATCTAGTTTCTATTTTAAACCCTGTTTACATATATATGCTTAGTATACATATTGGATCTCTGTCGAAGATCAGAGATTACTTGCTTTATAGCAGTATTTACCCTGCATTTTACGTATTGGTCGAGTCACCCATCTGCACTTCGTTTACAATCCTTTTGTTGGTTATATATATATGGGTTGATCCAATGTCGTGTAAATTTCTCTAGTTGTCTGCTGTGTGTATTTTCAATGGTTTAAAATATTAGGCGCAGATCCTCTGAAGTCCTTGGATGAGTACATGCTGGCCGATCTTGTTGTGGTAGTATATCTACGTGTTGTAGAGTAAACTCTGCATTTTTGTAAGACATATCCCCGTGGGTTTGAAAGGGTAGCAATTCTGCCTTTTAGCATGAATAGGATCTCTATTTGATCGATCATGTTAAGTATTTGCTTATTTGAGTTTTGTTGGAATCGTAGTTGTAATAGACCTATATTCCTTAAGTTATATTCGATCGAATTGTCAGGATCCTGGTTTATATCTCTTTATATTTATATATTTATTTGCTATGGTTAAGTAATTTGGTTTAGAACTGTCTAAACTTGCTTTTCTACGGTTTGCTTGGGATCCATATTTTGAATACTGCTTTTACTACTGTAACATAACAGTTTACCCCTTTCGATATCTGCCCATGTAAGTGGGTCTGTGCCAGTGCAAATACTTGGAACCATTATTGATAGTGGTGAGATAAAACTCTAGAATTATAATTGAAGTTAGCTTCAATTGCAACGCTCTCTATGAGAGAGGTTTTGAGGAGTGAAGAATGTAACAACTTGAGAAAGTATCACAACTACTGAGTTGCAGAATGTAATTGCAAAATGTAATCGTCGACTTGATAACTAATGGAAGTTGTGACTCTTCCTTGTGGACGTAGCCCATAGAGTGGGTGAACCACCTTTATCCTTGTCTCATCTTATATGTGGTTGTTGATCTTGTCTTATGTGTGGTTGTTGATCTTAGATGCATCTATTTCTTTTATATGCTAAGTTCCTTGATAAGTAAAAATGTTTGTATATCAATGGATAAGAATCTTAGTATGTTGTTATAGAATGGTAAAGTTATTATCGACTTAGCAAGGAAAGAATAATGTGTTGCTTAGATGTATCAAAGCTTGTTATTTCATATTCCTGTCATTTAGATGAATGGGTGAGAGTACTGCTTGGAAATTGTTAAATTTAAATTATTGCATAAGCATCTGGGTTTCATTTATGTATGAATATGGTTGTGGTATTATTAACTCTTGAAGTGGTTTAGTGCCTAGAGAATAAAACAAAAATGGAGATGTTATTTTCCAAAAATAACAACATCATTCCTAGAGATGTCACACAAACAATCTTTTTCTTATACCCCTACTCCACTGTGGTTGAGATACTTCCAAGTTCCACCTACCCTATCTCCTCCAGTCCTCCAGGAGATTTTGCGGAGTGAAGCTAGCAAAGCCAGCCTGCCATAAAAAAATTTAAAGAAATTCATTTTCTTTGAGGAGCTCAACTTCAAGGCTGACTAGATTGCTGACATCCTATGAATTTACAGGAATGTACATCATTTTATCCATTCATGATCGCATCATTTATTTAAAATTTTGTTATTTGATTAAAATTCTGTAACTTCAAATTTCAAATGCAATATTATTATTTGAATGAAATTTTGTTACTTCAAATGGGCCTTGAAGGATTCAAATTTGAAGCCTGGACCCGACACTGGGTTTGTCACAAATCTCTGTCAGAGACTGTTTAGAACGACATTTATCAATTCCCAATTGTAGCAACAACGACAATTGCTTATTTATTCATATGTCCTGTGTATACACATATGATTCCATGTGCTCCTCGCCTTTCCCTATTTTCCATTGTCACCCAATTGAAGCTCTTGAGAATTTAGCTACCCTTTAAATTTCGTAAAATGGAGGGGACAAGGAAGACCATTGTTTTCACTCTAAAACTGAGTGCTTCCCCATTTAGCTGCCACTGGACACGGTTGCATCCCTACGGGAAACAGGTGTGTGCAATGCGCCCCCAACTTTACCAAAAAGCCCGGGGATTTGGGGAAGTTCCCACTCTGCCAACCTCCATGCATCTAGTTAATGAGTCAGATAAAGAATCCATACTTTGTATCTAAAACTGTATTACATGAGCTATTTTCCTGTATTGCTCAGTCATCGAATCGACACCTTGCTCTAGTACACGGTTTAAGATTCTTGGTATTTATAAATATCAAGACCACCGATGCTACTACACTTACAATCTGCGTTCGACTGTATGAACTGGGACAACAAAAAAACTTGTAATCTTGATTTTTAGAATGATAGTGCTACTTTACCTTTTGATTTTGTTTCCCTTGTTGGTTGGTTCTGGAATAAAACATGAACTTCAAACATATAACAAGAACTTCAACCATCTATGCATCTCCTCTCTACTTGGTCTACCTACGTTTTAATTATGCTTCACAACCCATCCTTTACTCCATCATACCACAAATTTAGTATTTATAACAAGATCTAGGGGGGGGCTATAAAGAAGAAACATGTAGGGTCCATAATTAGCTATTGAGAACAAAATGTTCCTGGAGTCAAATAGTTCTCTTTTCTCAAACCATAACATAGCATGTAACATGTAAGGAGTGCTTAAACTTATTCTATCCCAAGTACGTGTGGCATTCATAGTGTTGAATGAAAAATTAAAACATATATTGTTGTCATTGGCATTCAATTCTGCAGTAGGGTACACAATTAGAGTGACAAAGAAACTTGGTATTAGTTTTCAATCCAATCCAACTTCTTTGTTGAACTGTTCTCTCTAATATACTTGCGTGAATGAGGATTATAAATGGCAACGCAGTTGTTTGATAGAGGTGCATGAAAGTGAATTATAGTCCTCAATTCAACAAAGTAAAAAAAAAATTACCATTCAGATTCTTTCCATTCACCTTTTTTACTGCCTTTCTACCTACATATCTATTGTTCACTAATTTAGCAACAAATACAGACCAAACTCAACGTCTAATGTTTTTGGCTTCTGAAACAATTTCTTCCTTTTTTTGCTTACATTATCATTTTTTCCATAGTTAAGTAGGCTAGAATTTATATTAGTTTGAAGAACGATAGTGATTTACAAATATTGAACTTTTCCAAGAATAAGAATCATGTTTCTTTTAGAAGAGTTGAAGAACCCAATTCTTCATCGATCTTGTATTGTTCGAAGCATCCTAGGAACCCATTTTAAGAGGTATTAAATATTATTATACTGGTTAAAAGTTGGATTGGAATTGAGCTAGCAAGCTAATTGTAGCTAATGCAAAAAAAAAGATCTATAAAATTAGTTATGGCAATTCACACTGAACATCTAGAAAGTGGATTTTCTATGTGTCTCCTCAGTTATGTTTCACTAATAAATTCCTCATGTTCAAGCAGATCATGAAAGAGTAAAATAGTATTAATTTTGGATGTAAGGATGAAAGTTGTATTGGAATGGGGTTAGCAAGATAATTGTATTACTATACTGGTTAAAAGTTTAAGAGGCAAGATCAATTTGGGAAACTGCTAAGATGGCAAAGGTGGCATAGTGGCCTAGAGACTAAGACGCTAGATCGGGGTGAAATATGGTTGTTTTATATGACATATATAATGTTCAGTGCTGCTATATCCACTGCAAAATAAAGCCTCTAGACTTTACTACGTCAGTAAACATTGAAATTTTTATGTAATAGTACATTTTCAAATGAAAAGAATAACTTATTTTTACATGGCAGCATTGAAGGGTTCAATATCTCATAGCCCTTCAAATTGAAATGGGACCCCACCCTTCAAATTTGATCCCTGGTTTCTAGCCTTGTCCTAAATGTCTAATTAACATTTTCATTATGGGAATGAATTCAAAATCAAAATGATGTGCCTAACCTTGTCCTAAATGTCTAATTAATTATTTTTTCATCATGGGAATGAAATCAAAATCAAAATCATGTTTAGGAATCCTGTTCCATCATTTGGAATAGTGGTTCCCACCACTCCATTTTTTGATACTTTTTTAAGAAATTGGTTCAATCCCGCGCTATTTGGACAGAATGGTTCTATGAGCACTTGTTCTATGAGCGTTTGGACAGACTGGTTACTAGTTCGCGATTTGGACAGACTGGTTACTGGTTCGCGATTTGGACAGACTAGACAGACTGGTTCCCGAGCACTTGGTCAGACTGGTTCTATTACGAGCCATTTCAATATAGAGAGGTAGTGAAAATAGATCCCGATTCTTCTTCTTTTGTTCTCATTAGACCGCCTCACCTCCAATACGTGAGAGCTAGTGCATCTTCTCCAGCTCTTAGAAAAAGAGTTTTATCTCTATTTATTTCTTTTTCAGTGAATGTAGTAATAGCTCTAGGAATCATCCTATTTATTTCTTAGAAAAAGAGTTTTATCTCTATTTATTTCTTTTAGTAGTATCATTCATCCATCACACTCTCTGTATGAGCACTTGGTATCCTTCATCCATCACACTAGACACAACAAAATGCATCGTTCAGATCTAGGACTGGCATTACCATAGACGATATCCCTGGGGCCGGCTCTCAAAGTAGGGGATCCATTCAATTGGCATCGTAATTGAAGAACCTTGAAAGGGCAAGGTACGTCCTCATATTTTTGTGCAATCTTGTTTATTCTAATCTAGTTTTAATGATAAATGCCTCGTTGATATTTTCCTATGGTGCTGCCTTTCTCTAGTCATGCTTCCCCTTCTTTTACACATCTCATATATTCTATCACTTCTCATAACAATACTTATCCTTTATAATGGTCATCCAAAGTATGATGTCCATGAAGCCAACCACCTTAATTCGAATGAACTCTTCAAAGGCCAGAACAACCATCGTTTGACATTAACACTTCAACCATATGCATTCCTTTGTGGATTCCATCCCTAGGTGGGGCAATAAGGCCATTAGGAAAATGAAACTAATTTATGACACTCAGGTCATTTACCCAACCCAACTACTGTTAGGGTTAACCATAGCTTTGAACCATATAAATCTTCAGGAAATCTTTTGACTAGACAATCCATGGAACTCCTTACCATTTCTCTACAAACACTAGGAATATACCCTTTCTTCAATAAATAGTCCCTCAATCATACTTGAAGTCCTTTCATTTCTTTGCTTAATAGTCCTTCAAGAACCTTCATCCCTCTTTGTGTTCTATGTGTGTGCAAAAGGGGTCCAATCTGTTTTTTGCCTTCATGATCAACTCAATAGACCCATCTCTTTTCTCTTGAGCATTCATTGAGGAAAATTCTATAGAGATTGCAAGTAGGTTCCTACCACCCTGGCCTATATTCTCTTTTGCACCCTTCCCTTTCTCTTCTTAGCTTCAATATCCGCCCTTCTTTAGCTCTCTCTCTCTACTCAAAGATTCGAATGAGGATGGTTTAGAATCTAGATGAACGGGAGAGCATAGTCTAGGAACACACAAATTGAGTCGACGGCTAAAACATGAATGAATGGATGAAAATGTGAATAGATGGCGATGAATGAATCATAACGAGCAAATGGAATGGTTAGTCAAAATATTGCACGGAGAGAGTGCACAAAGATAGAGGTGGTTCAAATTCCCACAAGGTTCAATTTTTTATGGATATGGAGTCTCTTACACTCTTCATGGACTTGTACTCAACCCCCATTGTCTCATAACTATGGAAGGTGGAATTCTCCTCCAACCACCACCTACACTTAATGATTGTCAATAGAGGTTTTTAACAAGGGAAATGGTGAAAATATGAAGGCTATGAGACTTAGGCATTTTACCATTATTTCTCAACCTCTTGGTTTTTTCCATTCCTCTTCTCCTTTAGTGGACTCATAGATCATCTCATGCCCTTAGCAACCAACCTTGTAACTTTGAATTAATTTTGAAATATATCTACACGACATTGAAAATTTCATGTTTAATCTACCTCATGGTATATCAAAAGAATAGTTACAAAAAAAACATGCCTAGGGATTCACTAGTTGGGCCTTAGCTTTCAACTCTACATTTATATCCCATCATTATATCCAAATATTTACAATGTGACCCAAAACATCAAAAAAATCAAAATGATAAAATTACAATTTAAATATTATCTTTAACTAGTCCAAACCATAGCTTCTCTATCTAGGATAGCAAACATGGGAGATACCACTTCTAATTATCTACATCAGAACTAGTTAGAGCCCTGCAATGCTTCCTTCCTCCATGAAACCTAGATCCTTAATATAGCATGTGTTGTACCTATGATTATGAAAAAACATAATTCTTCCTAAAAGGGCGTTGATGACCACCATGCTGAATAACCTTTGCATTGATTGTCGAAGGAAAAGCCACTACCTTTCCATTCTTTTCTAGATTAGAGGAAACCCTTGATTTGTTACCAACTTTGAAATTATTCTTCAAAAACCTAGTTGTTTATGTTTCTTCTCCTTTTCTTCCACCAACCTTTGTTAATGCATTATTCTTTCCTGGATTTGTTGTTGAACCTATTAGTACCTTCATCATTCTCTAAAACCCTTAGTACCTTCATCATTCTCTAAAACCCTTCTCCCCGAGACTTTGATATATTGTGTGGGTTTGGACCAGAGTTTTTAATCACAATAACTATAGGACAAAACATATAATGTCGAGGGAGAGATTGTTGGATAGGCAACAATAGTAGCAAGTGCACTACACAGTGGTACAATGGATGGTTGTGAACCCTTAAAATCTCGACTTGCTCCCTAACTTGGAAGACTATGTCCAAGAACAAGTATCGTTTTTTTCTTTTTCGGGTTTGCATTGAAATGGGTTGTTGGTGAGAAAGTCATATTACCAAACCCAAATAACCAAGAATATTTTGTTTTTTTACGTTTTCTTGAATCTCTGTTCAAATATATCTAGATCTGTGTGGAATATCTGTCTTGATCAATTACTATTTGGTTCTTAAGCAAATTTGGATTTGGTAAGCTTTGTGTTTATAAACTAGTTCAAACCTGTATTTCTCTCCCAATTAGGGATCACAAATGTCCTTTTGAAGATTGCGGAGGCTTGTGAAAACTTATGAAGTATATTATTTGTTATAAAATTTCACATGATTGTTATAAAATTGGAATTGAATATTGATTTTTCATGTGGTTGATTACCGATACAAGCTTTTTTTTTGTTATTTAGGTTGTGTACAAGTGAATACATGGAGGTAAGTGATTGTACGTGCTTTAACTATATCATTCTTTTCATAACATTTCCATGCTCATAACATATTATCTTGTACTTTAGTAAGATTCTAATAAGCTACAACCAAGTAATACTCTAATCCATTTGAGAAAACATAGGGAAAACAAATTATGACACGAAATCAAAGAAGTCTGATTATGGAATCTAAAATAAGTATCTTTAAGAAGGATAAAGTGGGGAATACAGGAACATGCACCTCTACAGGTAAAGATTTAGAAAAATATCAATTTATTTTCTTATGCAATATAATTTTTATTTTTATTGTATGGCGATGTTATACATATGTCTATTAACGTTTCTTTCTATAGTGACTAAGAAGAGGAAGATCCAAACAAGAGGAAACTCCAAATTGCCTTTGAATGATTGTAATAGTCCCAATAATGAAAGAAATGACATTGAAGAGATACTTCCTTCTTTTCAAGAAGAGGGGCAACAAGAAGAACACGGTATGCGCATTAATTATTAGACTTTAACTTTGTGATAACTTTAAATTTTTCTATTAATCATTCCTTAACACATTTACAATTCCTTCTTCTATAGATGATGTTCACGAGTAATCATGCCAAGAAGATATTAACATAGAAGGGGATGATCCCTCTACACATGCATCAGCTGAGACGATCAAGAAGAAGTGTAGAGGACCAACAAGATGTGCAAACATCAATAACTTGGAGGCTCCGCTTGAAATTGAAATTAATGAAAGGAACCAACCAGTTGGTCCAAACTCTGTGAAGCTATCGTCTTGTTGGCTGTGGAGCCAGATCTTCCAGTCTCATAGATGATATTGTCTTATCCATGCACCCCGGAGGACTATACACCCATTCTGCATTTTTAGGGGGTTGTTTTGTGGGCCCATGGTTTTGGGTATCCCGTGGTATTTTCCCCATAATAGAAAGACATTGTAATATGGTTAGGGTTGATGTATTAGGTTTTATGCATTGTAAAGATCTCTAAGATCAGGAGAGAGACTGTGAGACAGTGAAGAGGAAGTGCAGCGGTTGTGCTGCAGGTTGTATCCCTTCACCTTGCTCGACGGTAATAATAATAAAGACTGGAAAATTCAGCGTGGACGTAGCCCAAGTTGGGGTGAACCACGATATATCTGTGTCTCTCTTGTAATGTGTGTGTGATTATATCTGCATTTTTGTTTATTGTTATTGCTCTGCGATCCTTTTTTTTCTAACAATTGGTATCAGAGCCAAAGGTCTATTTGGCAGATAAACCCACAGGAAGCTAGGGTTTCTGGTTTGAGTTGGAGCAATGGAAGAAGAAGGAAGGTTTAAGGTCGAGAATTTTAATGGAAAAAACTTCTAGTTATGGAAGATGCAAATGGAGGACTATTTGTACTAGAAGGATCTATTCCTACCGTTGGGAGGAAGAGCAAAGCAGTCGGTGGCCATGAAGGACGAAGAATGGGAGGTTCTTAACAGAAAGGATCTGGGAACAATACGGCTGAGCCTGGCTTCGTCGGTGGCTTTCAATATCTCAAAATAAACGACAATGGAGGGTTTGATGAGCACACTGGGTAAGCTATATGAAAAACCCTCATCCTCCAACAAGGTATTTCTAATGAAGCGTTTATTTAATATGAAGATGTCTAAAGGTGGATCTGTTACTGATCATTTAAATGAGTTTAATATGGTTACAAATCAGCTAAGTTCTGTAAGTGTGAACTTTGATGATGAGGTTAGGGCTCTTCTAGTCTTGTGTTCATTGCCAGAAAGCTGGAATAGCTTGGTCATGGCTGTAAGTAACTCTGTCTCTGGTTCAAACACATTGAAATTTGATGATGTTATCGGTGTTATTCTTAGCGAGGAAATGCGAAGAAAAAGCACAGATGAGACATCAGGTAATGTGTTGACCATGGAGAGCAGGGGAAGACAAAAGGAGAGAGTAAAGAACCAAGGTAATCATGGCAAGTCTAAAACAGTAGGTCCAAGTCCAGACTGGGAAAAATAGAGTGCTGGAACTGTGGAAAGAAAGGACATCTGAAGAAAGACTGCAGATCTCTAAAGAAGAAAGGAGATGCACAAAAGGAAACTACCCAGGAAGAAAATCTAGCAGGTGATGTGTTACAAGATGCTTTGATTCTTGCATTAGATAATACTAGTGATTATTGGGTAGTAGATTTAGGAGCTTCATGTCATGCTACACCCCATAGGAAATACTTTCATGAGTATGTTCCTGGAGATTTTGGACATGTTTTATTGGGTGATGATGAGCCATGTAAAATTGTTGGAATGGGTAAGGTATGGATAAAAGTTAAGAATGGAACTGACTGGTTGTTGAATGATGTTAGGCATATTCCTGCTATGAAAAGAAATCTGATCTCAACAGGGCAGTTGGGAGATAGCGGTTGTCTATCTACATTTGGAGAAAAGTGGTGGAAGATCACTAAAGGATCAATGGTGATAGCAAAAGGAGACAAGAAAAGATACAGCATTGTGGCATCATGTGCTTGGCCACATGAGCAAGAAGGGGATGCAGATTCTCCACTCAAGGAAGTTGCTGCCAGATTTGAAGTAGGTAAGTTTGGAATTATGTGAAAACTGTGTTTATGGAAAACAAAAGAGGGTCATATTTCTCAAGGTTGGGAAACAGAAGAAGAATGAAAAGTTAGAGCTAGTGCATACAGATGTATGGGGATCGGCTCAGGTACAATCTCTTGGTGGCTCTCATTATTATGTTACATTTATTGATGATGCAACTAGGAAAACTTGGGTTTATTGCATTAGACAAAAATATGATGTGTTTGCTACTTTTAAGAAGTGGAAAGATTTGGTTGAGAATGAGACAGTGAAAAGGTTGAAGTGTGTCAGATATGATAATGGAGGTGAGTACTGCGGAAAGGAGTTTGATAGTTACTGTTCATACCATGGGATTCATAGAGAGAAGACAGTCCTAGGAACACCATAAGAAAATGGTGTGTCAGAAAGGATGAACAAAACGATCATGGAGCGTGCAAGGTGTATGAGACTGCATGCAGGGTTGCCCTTACAATTTTGGGCAGATGTTGTAAATATTGTTGTTTATTTAATAAACAGAGGACCTTCAAGTGATTTGGATGGTGGTATTCCAGAGGAGGCATGGACAGATAAAAAGGTAAACTACTCATTTTTGAGAAAATTTGGTTGTGAAGCATTTGTCCATATTGATAAAGAAAATAGAACAAAGCTTGAAGCTAAATCCAAGAAATGTACCTTTATTGGATATGGGGTTGATGAATTTGGTTATCGCTTATGGGACTATGAAAATAACAAAATCATGAGGAGTAGAGATGTGATATTCAATGAAAAGGTCATGTATAAAGATAAGTTGCAGGGAAAGAAACAGGAAAAGGAAACCACATAGTACACAGTACTTGATGAAATTCAAGAAAATGAAGTTCCAAAGGTGCCAGAAAATCAAGAACAACAGCAAGTACCTGAAACTCCTGCAACTACAAGAAGATCTACTAGGTTAAGTAGACTCCCTGAACGATACTCTCCTTCAATGTATTATTTGTTGATGACTGATGTTGGTGAACCAGAATGTTATGAAGAAGCAATGCAGGTGGAAACTAGAAATAAGTGGGAGCAAAGCATGAATGAGGAGATGGACTCATTGGTAGGAAACCAGACTTGGGATCTGGTTCAGTTTCCTACTGGTAAAAGAGCATTGCAAAACAAATGGATTTACAGGATGAAGGAAGAAGAAGGAGGTAAGAAGCGGTACAAGGCCAGACTTGTTGTAAAGGGGTTTGCACAGAAGAAAGGTATTGATTTTGATGAAATATTTTCTCCTATTTTTAAGATGACTTCAATTAGGACTATCTTAAGTCTAGTGGCGGTAGAATATTTGCATCTTGAACAGTTAGATGTAAAAACAACCTTTCTCCATGGGGATTTGGAGGAAGATATATATATGCAGCAGCCACAAGGGTATGAGGTCAAAGGTAAGGAAAACTTGGTATGCAGGTTGAAAAAGAGTTTTTATGGCTTGAAGCAACCTCAAAGGCAGTGGTATTTAAAATTTGACAGGTTTATGACAGAACAAGGTTATAGTAGATGTCATTCTGACCACTGTGTTTATTTCAAGAAGCTAGACAATGAAAGATATACTATCTTGTTATTGTATGTGGATGACATGCTTGTTGCAGGGTCTAACATGTAGGATATAAATGTACTCAAAAGGAAGCTAGCTAATTCATTTGCGATGAAGGATTTGGGTGCTACAAAGCAAATCCTTAGTATGAGAATAACAAGAGACGGGAAAAATTGTAAATTGACATTGTCTCAAGGTGAGTACATACAAAAGGTGTTGGAGAGGTTCAGAATGCAGAATGCAAAACCAGTTAGTACACCTTTGGCCAGCCATTTCAGTCTAAGTAAGGAAATGTGTCCCAAGACACAGGAAGAGCCAGATTACATGTCCAAGATTTCCTATCAATCAGCAGTTGGCAGCTTGATGTATGCCATGGTGTGCATAAGACCAGATATTGCACATGCAGTGGGAGTTGTGAGCAGATATATGAACAGTCCAGGTAAAGAACATTGGAGGGCAGTATAGTGGATTTTCAGGTATTTGAGAGGCACCACCACTCAGGCATTATGTTTTGGAGGTTCATACATTGTTCTATAGGGATATGTTGATGCAGATATGGCAGGTGATAAGGATAGAAGGAGGAGCACCACAGGGTATGTGTTTACTGTAGGTGAAACAATAGTAACCTAGATTTCGAAACTGCAGAAGGTTGTTGCACTTTCAACAATGGAAGCAGAGTATGTTGCTATTACAGAGGCTAGTAAAGAGATGATTTGGTTGCAGAGGTTTATGGAGGAAGTGGGTAAGAAGCAGAAGAATAGCAGGTTGTATAGTGACAGCTAGAGTTCCATTCATCTTGCAAAGAACTCAGAATTCCATTCCAAGACTAAACATATACAGCTCAAGTACCATTTCATATGCTATGTTCTGGAAGATGAACTATTGAAGCTGGAAAAGATACATACTAGCCAAGAATCCTGCAAACATGTTCACAAAGGTAGTGACCAGAGAGAAACTGAGTCCTTTCTCGGTTTGAGTTGGCCTTCTAGCATGAAGGTGAAGAGGAGAAATTTGCCAAGTCCAAGTCCAGCAAGTGTAGCAATAGTGGAGTTGCTGTGATCAGTCTCCAAGTGGGAGATTGTTGGTTGTGGAGCCAGATATTCCAGTCTCATAGATGATATTGTCTTAGCCATGCACCCCAAAGGACTATACACCCATTATGGGGCAATGCCCCCAAGAAAAAAATTTGGGGTTGTTTTTGCCAGCTATTTTGCGGGCCCATGATTTTGGGTATCCCGTTGTATTTTTCCCATTGTATTTTCCCTATAAAACAGAGACATTGTAATACATCTATGGTTAATGTATTAGGTTTTATGCATTGTAAAGATCTCTAAGATCAGGAGAGAGACTGTGAGACAATGAAGAGGAAGTGCGGCGACTGTGCTGCAGGTTGTATCCCTTCACCTTACTGTACGGTAATAATAATAAGGACTGGAAAATCAGTGTGGATGTAGCCCAAGTTGGGTTGAACCACAATATATCTTTTTCTCTCTTGTAATGTGTGTGTGATTATATTTTCATTTCTCTGCGATCTTGTTTTTTCTAACAATTACTAGGTGTACTTTCTAGGGAGATGGTTCCACTCACATATTTTGATTGGCGAAAGGTTCCAATTCCACTAAAGGATGACTTGTGGAACATCATCAATGTGAGTATTAGAACTTTGTATATGTGTTCTCTACGTTTGTATTTTTGCATGCTTTCAATGTTTATTTTCAAACAATGGATGACATATAGTAATTCACTTCTTATATGTTGTAGGCCAAATTCATAATCCATCCCATCCTTAAAGATTATTGTATGCACTCTATAGGCCATAAGGAAAACAGTCATAGGCATCATTTGGTCAAAATATTTTGTGATTCTCATGAGTCCAATGAAGAGAGATTAAAAAGTGTTCCTCCAATTAGGATAAGTGAGACAATTTGGAGAGAGTTTGTACTATCACGAAGCACCACTGAATTCCAAGTAAGCAAAAAGTTCAAATATTTATATAATCAAGTTACATGAAATGTCTATTGGCTTGTAATGTTGACCTATATTATTGTAATTTTTTAATTGATTTGTAGGAGACAGAGAGAAAAAATAAGAAAAACAGAGAAAAGGAGCAAGACTTGCACACTTGTGTACATCGTGGTTATCAAAGGGTCGAACATGACATGGTAAGTACTTTTGACCCATTATATTTTCTTTATATTAGCATAGTTGGGATTCATTGTAATTCTACCACTTAACCATACTATTTAACTTCTTGTAACTAGAAAAACTCTAGATCCTCCGATGATACATCCACTACCATTACTAGGGCAGACCTATGGAAGAAGTGCCATCAAAAGAAGGATGGCACTCCAATTACACCAGCTGTAGGAGAAACAATAGTAAATTCCCAACCTTCTATTTTAGATACAGATTAGAATTCCATTTTATGTCATGTTGGAAATTTTTTGAACATGATTTTGTTTAATTGCATGAAAATGCCAGCAAAAAATTGAATAAGCACAATCAAAAGTGGCATCCGAACAATTTGCATCTAGGGATGATGCCCTTGCTAGGGTATTAGGGCCTGATGCGAGGGGACGATGTCGTGGGGTTGGTCTCGGATTTACGCCAACTAACTTTTTTGGAAGAAAACCATACAAGGAAGCCCTAGTTGCAAGCCAGGTTACAATCAAAGAAAATGCACAAGAAATATCATGTCTAAAAACAATAATTTCTGAACTCATGAAATGAGTAGAAGCCATGGAGAAAGAAAGTGAAATCAACAATGAAAGTGTTAGTATCAAATTATTTACTCTTCTCCCAATGTAAATTTTTTGACATTAATGAATTGAATTCTAATATCACATTGTTAATATGAACAACTTCCTAGTGTACAAAATCTCCAATCTGAAATCATGCCTACGGTGGAGGTAAGTTGTCTAAATATTTTTTTGAAGAACATTTTAGTTTCAATTTTTCATTGTAAGTCTTATATTATATTGTATTGCCAAAGTAATTTAGGGGAGACAACAATCCCTATGAAGGAAACAATACAAAAGCAATTATCTCCAACACAAACTCCGACATCCCTAGTAAGTGTTGAAAATTATTATAATTTAGTTCAATTTTGTTCTATTCTTTCAATATATTACAAATCATTATTTATTAGGTGCAAAGTTGTGCATCAAATTATGCTAAGCATTTGGAGTAGAAAACCCTGTTGACCACTACATTTCAAACTAACAAAATGAAGTCCCCAATCTTAGTAAGTTTTTTATTTTTTTTTATTTTTTGATAACCAATATTTAACTTATTATTTCAGCTTATCTTACTTTGTTTCATTCATTGGCATGAAGAAGAGAATTCTATTGAGTTGCCAATCTCTTCCCAATTAGGTTTGGAAGGAAAGCAGTGCTATCTCATTGTGCTAAATTCTCGTGTCAAAGTTGCAAGGGAGACAATACATAAGACTGACCCAAATTTAATGACCCACTATTGGGGAGGACTATTATGTTGTCAGTCCTACAGAGATTCTAGAACCGCAATTGGGAATTCTACCTCTACCACGTCCCAATAGCACATTGTCTACTATAGAAGATGCTTTATGGAGCTACATTCCTTGGCATAAGGATAATCTTGAGCTATGTGACTAGTGATTCTAGTTAGATGCAACAATAAAGCATGTTGCATATTGTAGAAATGTATTGACTAAAGGGTAAATACATATTATGCTAAAGTGGTTATATGATAATATATATATGATATTTGTCGGATATCTTGTAAGTTGGAGTATATTGGTGTTTATAGTGCTATTGGGCATGTCCATTGTAGTTCCACCTTTATTAACAATACTCATCATCTGCATTGTATGTCTTTTTTGTATGAATACATGGATGAATAGATAGTTGTATAACACAATGAATAAAATGGTGTTATATTCATAGTGGCTGGAATCAATTGTGAAGAATTATCCACGGTTCTATTCATGGCATATTCATTAAGAAAACCAAGAAAGTTGTCACTGCAATTTTCATGGATATATATTGCATTTATGGATATATGTTGCATTTAGCTCATATGTAAAATAGCATGGATATATGTTGCATTTAGCTCATATGTAAAATAGCATGGATATATGTTGCATTTATGTCTGAATTGGAATGTATGTTACATTTATGAATATATGTTACAGTGTTCAATCTCAAATTATGAAAATAGGGATCCCTGTTGAAACATTAACCTTTAAAATAATAAAATTTGGTTGTGAGAAATACTCCTTATCCAAGGAATAAGAAACAATTAGATAGGACATGCACAAACAGGTCTTCATTACATTATGGTAATATTGCCACAGAAACATGTTTAGCTCAAGTAACCTATCCAAGGGTTTCAACCACAAAATAAAATCTTTTTTTAATGGATTCATCGACGCTTGGACTACATTCTACATGGAACTAAGTATTGATGCAAACTCCCCAAATTCATCATGGCCAGCATTAAGTCTGCATCCTTGTTCAAAGGCATAAATACAGTGAAACTACACATATAGCCAATGAAGAAATAGATTCATCAACTGCTAAGGTCTAATGGCTAAGGGTTAATGAAGAAATAGATTCATCTAAAGAAACTAAAGGTTAATAGCTTAGACAAACAATTTGCTTTGAGAATTTCCATTAATGTCCCAACTAATACCCTGTTTATAAAATCTACTTTGGATGATTAAGATTGCTCATCATGTGCATATTAGCATGTTGCTACAAACCCATCCGTTGACACCCTTCAAGGCAGATTTGTAATAACTAGAAAGAGCAATGTTATGATGCTTTCCATATGCATCATAATCAAAATTTAGAGGTACTTGGAGATTCATGCTTCTTGGGTACCTTGAGTGAAGGGAAAGAGTATGACCATGATCCACTAGACCACCTTTCATGGTAAACCACTTGATGATAATTGGAATTCTTCATGCAACCAAACTTGCATGGTCATGTGTCACTAATCTATTACCTCATTGTGTTGTCATATCTATGATCACTCATAATATCTGTGTCATATTCTGTATAATGTAATTTTCCATCATTTAAATTGTTTGTATCCCATCCCAAATGCTTTCTTGTCCCTGGCAGGTTTCCTTTTCTTAAAAACTCTCTTGTTAGGTGATCACTTGTTGATGGAGTTCCTTCTAAATGTGCCAACTTGTATGAAGTGAGTTGTTTTCTCACCAGGCTCCAATTCCACATTATGTTGTAATGTCATGGTTGCATATGTCATATTATTCAAGGGATCCTAATCTAGCTCACTCAATTTTAAAAAAACTAATTATTAGTAGAGACGGAGCTAACATTGCATATGATTACCAATTCCAAGGCCACAACTAATATAGAAAAAATAATCATGCAAATTAAATCCATGTTAGGTTTTAGGTCTCCTGAATCTTTTGTAGGTAATATGGATAAGTGATCCAATGGGGGATGAATTGAAATGGAGGAGGATGTCTAGGTGGGGCATGTCCATTAACTCCAAGTTATTTTTGGATGGTTTGATCCAATAAATGGGTGTTATTTTTTCATGGTTTGATCCAACACATGGGTGAACTCTTGGTCACCTTACACTTCAGTGGAAAAAAACAATATACTGGGACATTGTACATTTGTTAAAATCAACGCATATAATATTATGAGCAATTTAAATCTGACCAAGATGATGTTCAGATTGTACAAAATCCCAACTAAAATTACACACTCAGATATCCTAAACAAATCAAAGTAGAGGTATTATACAAAACATTTTCCTTGAATTTCTACTTGGGAACTATTCCCTGAAACCTGAAAATATGACTTCAAAATGGAGTATGTGTTAGTCATATGCTCAATGTATGTTGACTCTCAAATGAAAATTGATATTGCTTGTGAACCTATACAACCAACATGTCAAATATCATAACCATGGCTCAAAATGCTGCCCCTGGATGAATTCAGATGTATTAATCCACACCTACCAAATTAATCTAAATTACAATGATAGTCAACTCTCACAAAGTGGTTTAACCCTATCTATCAATATGTACGTATATTTTGATGGTTTACAACAGCAACAATGTTTAGTGGGGTACTCTTTTGTTCGTAACCAGAATTGCATCCCTTAAAAAGTCCAAAGTTAATGACAGGAGACTAGTTTGTGGTATTCTTTGATACTTTGAAGAAAGCCATCTTTGAAAATTCTAAATACCCTATTGATTACTCCAAGGGGAGATTCTGGATACTTTGAAAGTTTTTGTTAACCTAGAGACAACATGTGCATTTTGTGATTTTATAAATCCTTTTGATGGAGAATATTACTCGGATGTGTTCATTGATAACTTGACTATATACAAGTTTGGAAAATACTAAAATAATATACTAATATTTGGACCAGGGGTTAGAGTTTCTATGATTTTCCTAGCTTGTCTTCATCTATAAAAGAATCTTGTGAATTTATAAATCCCATCACCTTAATAGGTTCCTCATTTATTTGGGGGCAGAATGGTCAAGCAATGCTTAGCTTCTCTTCATTGAACAATCAACAAAATGCATACAACATTTTGCACACGCAATCTTATTAAAAATGTTAAAATGTTTCAAGATAATTATGTAAAATAATAAACATAATTTCTTAAAATAGTTTACCTACATAAAACTATCATAGAAGTGGTTCCCAATCTTATTGCTAAAAGGCATGATTGGTTTTGCTCATAAAACAGTTCACTCGGACGATTTTAATATGTATTAAGGGTTTGGATGGATCAGATTATTGCCATAATAAGACATGCAAGATAATTAAATTATTGAAGTCAAAATTTTCTTTCTAGACCCCCTATTGGAATTGTGTATTTTTCAATTCAATTCATATAAAAAATTTGGTTGCATTTGTATTGTATACATAATCTTTATTTCGCAAGATTGAGTTTAGTCAGATACAAATTATAATTATAAATTTAAATTTAAATAAAAAATATAAGTTTAGTTAGGTAAAAATTATAATTATAAATTTAAATTTAAATCAAAAATACAAATTGCTAGACTTTATCATCATTGTATGCTTTTTCCAATATTTTCTATATAGAATGAGAACTACATTTATATTTAGAAGATAATAAAAGTATACAAATAATTAAGATATCGTATTATATTTTTTAGAGTATCACTCTGTAGATGTTTAAAAGTGACTATCTATAGACTGATACTCCAGAGAATTTGATACAATTGATCACTTTTAAACATATCTACACAGTGATACTCCAGAAAGTCTAAATTGGTTATTTTTAAACATCTACTGAGTGATATTCCAGAAAATATAATACATGATTCAACATCCTGAAAACCTGCGTGCCAAACATATCTACACAGATACTCCAGAAAATCTAATACAATTGGTTACTTTTAAACATCTATGAAGTGATTCCAGAAAATATAATACATGATTCGACATTCTGAAAACCTGCATGCTCTCGTTAGGATATTTCATAAACAATTATTGTAGTAAAATAAACATAGCATAACTATTCTCGGAATTTCTAGTTCGTAAAACGATGAGAATGTGTGCAGACCCAGCTATTTCTGTTGGCCATGACACGAATGTGTGCATACTAAAATTTTAAAACTTAAAACATGGTCTTTAAAGGAAAACAATCATCTCTCAATAAAAATCTTGAGATTCCAAAAAGATTTTAATTCAAATTCAATCCATGGTTTTTATAAAAGGATAAAGAAACCAGAGTTACAAGGGGAAATGTGATCGTATATAAAAAACAGGTTCATTATAATATCAAATCAATCCATTCTTAAAAACGTTTTGACTTATCTAACTTGCCATCTTAATACCAAACCCTAAACCCTAGACTCATCCTTGAAAAAACATGGCTAACATGTGGGACAAGTAAAGACTGGCGGCTCTCCCGTCAATTGCTGTTGCAGCGGAAGAAGGCCAACAGCATACCCTGCCGTTGTTGCAGCGGGAGAAGGCCAACAGCATACCCTGCCGTTGCATTTGAGGCAAAAACAACCAATCTATCTTTTTATCTAGCTCCAATCCAATCCATGGCAATTTCTGTTGGGGCAAGTAAAAAACCTAGATCCATCCTTAAAAAAACCGTTTTGACATATTATATATTCCATGGCTAACATATGGGGCAAGTAAAGACTGGAGGCTCTCCCGTCAACTGTTGTTGAAGCGTGAGAGGGCCAACATTATGCCTACCGTTGCATTTGAAGCAAAGATAACCAATCCGGTAGCAGTTGCCCGTTGCATTTGAAGCAAAGATAACCAATCCGGTAGCAGTTGCCCGTCTCCGTTTGGTAGTGGAATCTCCAAATGTAGGAGGACCCATCTCGCCGTCGGATGGCCTCTTCAAAGCTCAATACGCTACAGGTGCCCAGTACAGATGTTCAATCCTCCACCGTTTCCCTATCTGAAATGAGCAACTCTCTCTCGGCGTGGAATGGCTGCCTCCGGGCCTTCGTCTCTTCCGGCCTGTAGCACCAGCGGACGTGGACTTTATGTTTCTGCTGGCCAGAACCATCACGCTCAATCTTCGTGATTATCACCACTGCCGTGGACTGCTCACATCGGAGCCGCACGAAGCTGTCCACGCTCATCCTGTCGTTGCTCCCGCAGATGCAAAGGCTCTCTGTCTCTGGTCTACGGCTGCTCTTCCTTTTCGACGACGTGGCAGCTTCGGAGACGGCCTTCCCTTTTCCTTTTCTCTTCACTTCAACTTCGCCATGAGCTGGCGCTTGGTCTTGGTCGTATGAAGTGTTCCATTCCATATCTTCATTCTCCTTTGACATTTCTGCTTTTGGCAATGTGTTGTTCCTGTCCAGCACAATATTTAGGACAGTTAGTATTGTTGTATGCAGGATTGTCAAGGCTGCCCATGCCCTCAACAGTCACTAGCTTTTGCGGTTCTCCACGGACATAATTAGTAATGTAGCTAATTAATTGCTTTGGTCATTTTACAACAGCCGTAGATCTTAAATTCATAAGGAGATGAATCGATATTTTCTTATAGCGTTCGGCATTCCTGAACTGCTAATGGAGAAATTGTTTTCTGACTAAAACTAATAGAAATACAGTGTGGGATTCTCTAATAAAATCATGGTCGACCCAATAACAGCAAGCAGCAATAATCTCAAACACAGAACTAAATTCCACAAGCAATTAAAGACACAAGGGATGTTAGGAAATAAACAGAAATTTGCATAGAATAATAGAGATTGCAGAAAATAAATAAGAACATACACCAGAAATTTAGGATGTTAGGAAATAAACAGAAATTTGCATAGAATAAAACAGAGTTTGCAGAAAATAAATAAGAACATACACCAGAAATTTTAGGTGGAAAACCCAAGTCGAAAACTGCGAGGAAAGGATCAGCGTCTTTATTTCTTCATAACAAAATATATACTCTTTGAACTCATTTTTTTTGTGAGAGCAACGGTCCATATTTATAGGTTCTTATTTAAGAAAACCATGGACAAATACCATCGGTTAGATAGACCATGGGTTATCTATCTAGAATATCATGGACTCCCTAAAATATGATAAAATATATTCTATTTGATTAATTAATAATATGGTTAATATACCCTGGCCTATAGAGGATAATAAGCCAAGAATTATTATTATTACTATAAAATTAAATAAATAATTTATTTATTGGTTCACACGGTAGAAGTGAATGGGTATACTCTTATGACACTCTTAAGTAAGGTTACCGATACTTGTGGGTACGAACTCTAAAAAAAATTATTAAATTATTATTATTACCACCATAGATCCATCTTAAACCCGTATTTATCAAGCACCGAGAGGGATCTAATTTCTTGATTGATAGATCCGCGTTTGAGTTTTAAGTTTTTATTTTATAAACGAACATTGTTTTTTTAATTAATTTTCATAATATTTTATTTTATGAGCCAACATGGATATTTTTTAAATACTTTCCATAATTTTTTATTTTATGAGCCGACATAAAAAATTTTAATTATTTTGTTAGGAACAAACGTTACATAATATCGACCCCTCATACTGGGCTGTAGAGCACCGAGACTCAACGGAGAGATCTAATCACAAATTATCGGCTAAGAACCACATGGATCCAGGAACTCAACTGCATGTCCTTCAAGATCTCACACAAGTTGAAGAGATGTTGATAGCACGTGCAAGCCCAATTTTGCAAGTGATGCATTCAATAGGTGGACAATACAAATATCGAGGACACACCATTAGTTTTCCGCAAGAGATTAAAGATGTTGCTAAGGCATTGCCACGACATATTAACAACTTGGACTTAATGGTCGTTGTGCGAAAAAAAGGATGACAAGGATCCAGTTAAGATTTCACTATTAGAAAACAAAGAGTTATGGATGCATTATTATATAAGATTGAGAATGATCCATATTATCGAGATGTTCGAGTTTATTATGACACAATAGAAGAGTTACCTGAAAATGCAACAGATGTCTCACATATGCTTAATTCTATTACTCTCCCTGATATTAACGACGACAAAGAATTTGCAATGTTGGAAGAGATACAAGAACTTGATGACATGTTAGATGCTTTACAAGCAACTTCTTTTGCATCAAGGCTTCCAAGTGCACCACGAGCGATAGAAATTATTAGAGCATGGGCAAATAATCCTAATCTTGATGAAAATAACGCAAATGATGAATCGACTAATGTGCTTAACTCGCCTGGAATTGGCTCATCTCCGATTAACGAGTATAACACTATTGTATTATTTGATATGGCATTTCCAGCATTGTTCCCTAAAGGAGAGGTTGATTGGTTACAACCGCGATTGTGAAATGTCCATCTACATGAGTATGCAAAAAATCTTCTCAGATATCGTGATAACAGATTTGGAAGGCACCCTCACTTCAGATAATTTTTACTAAATATCATAATGAGACATCGTGCTCAAGCTTCCTCAATAGTTTTTGTCAAAAAAAATATTGGTGAACTACCCACAACAATGGAAGAGTTATGACAACATTTACAAAATCTTCCAGATTCAAGATTGGGAGAAAGATAAATGAGATTTGGAATAGTATTAAGAGGTAAACGTGCATATTAGAGCAAGTGTCGTCAAGAGTTATCTGACTTGATTTAACAGATAGGTTTCCGAAAATATTCTTCACACTAAGTGCAGCGGATATGCAGTGGCCTCATTTGCATAAATTAATGCCAGGCACAAGTCCTATAGATCCACGTGAAGCGAGAAAATGGTGACGTCAAAATGTAATTGATAACCCTCACATCATGGCATATTATATGCACTTGAGACATACAATGTTTCGGGAAGAGGTTTTCGAACATTTTCATCAAGCTACAGATTATTGGAGTTGCTACGAATGACAACATCGTGGATCTCCTCATGTCCATGGGTTTCTTTGGTTAAAAAATGCTCCCAACATGGACACTCTGAATTGGGATGATCCTAGAGAAGTTATATCTGCAAAAACGTATTTCGACAGATGTGTGCATGCTTTAAATCCACGTGAGGGACATCAACAAAAGATTCAAATTGGAGAGAATGTAGATGATCATCCTTCTGTTAAAGGAACAGAACAAATATTTCAATCGGATCCAATGACTGATTATGAAGAACTTCTTAACTGTGTTGAGCATCATATTACCTGCAATGAGAGAAGTTGTCTTCGAAAGAAGGGAGGAAAAATGGTATTATGTCGGTACCACGCACCATGGGATCTATGTGACCAATCAAAACTTTACATTGATGAACAAGGAGAAAAAAAGTATGAACCTAAACGAAATGATGACCGAGTGAATACACATAATCGTGAAACACTGATGATGTGGAGGAATAATATAGATTGGCAGCCTGTACTTTCCAAGTGCATGGTTATTAATTACATGGAAAAATACGCTGCTAAATCAGAAAAGGGATCTGGAACTTTCCACAATATGTTGATGCAGGTCTCTTCTATCCTGAATCCAAACAAACCTGCAGCAAGTGCATATAAAATTTTCTTGTGTGAATCCCTTGTTGATAGGGACATTGGTGCACATGAGACATGTCATTTGATTCTAGAGCTTCCTCTTTCAAAATGTAGCTACACATTTTGTAAGTCAGTTGGCCATGATGACACCAACTGTAGAGCATATGACCTTATGATAGAAAGAAAGCATGATGTCTACAGATTCCAAGTAGAAATACAAAACACTAATGAGACTGCACAGTATGATCAAGGTACATACAAATGACGTGGTGGATTTAGAGGAAGAGGGCATAATACTAGCCAAGGACGAGGAAGAGGTCAGATTGTTTGTTATAACTGTGCTCAACCTGGACATTTGGCAAGAGATTGTCAGAACCCTTGTATTACTTGTAAGTATTGTAAATTGTATGACCATATTATTGAAGCATGTCCCATTTTGCTAGGAAAAATGCAAGAAAAAATACCAAAAGGACAGAACCAGAATATTCAGATGATCGCAGTTGAGAAAAGAAACGAAGATCGCAACATCCACGTTGTGACGCGAAGTGGAGTTTAGACAAGAGATGATGTAACAAACAAATCTTCGACTCCTGATAATCATATAAATGGACCAAAGCCTATCGATGGGCCTTGGGTGAGAAAAGCAGTTGGAAAGATACCTGTATTCAACCCTAACAGAGAAAAATAAGTATTCATGGAAGCAAGAAAGGGATTTCAAGACTCAGAAGCTTCGACCACAAGGATCCATTTGGGAAGTGATTAGACACCTGTACTAGATATGTCGTCCTCGTATGATGGGTCGTGAGCTTCGCTAGAGCAGACAAGTCCTATAACACAGTTTCTACAGAGCTGCATAAATCTGCTAAGGTACGAGCACGCCTTAGGGTAATTATATAACGTGCTGGGATATTACGAGCAGCGTAGTACAATAAACGATGCACATAGAGAATTCCATCACATTAAGAACCATATAAGGACAGGAAGAGAAATGAGGTTAAACGCGGAGATTGGAGATTTTGAAATGAACCAGGTCATTCTAGATCTGGGCTGAGAGGTGAACGTGTTAGGTTACCCACACAAATTTGGTACCCCAAAAGACCACAACAGCAGCGCGTGAGCGGAAAAAACAAAGCGACACGCACGTGCATCCAAATGTGTGCACACGTCGTTGCTTCGGCAATGCCGAACATCCACGTGGACAAAAGGGGCATGCACGTGTCTTTGACGCGTAGGTACAAAATGGCGTGCACACGTCAATGACGCGTGCACGCCTCTATTTTTTTATTTAAAAAAACAGAGCTCACGGGTTTGTCATTTTCAACAAACCCGTGAGTCCACTGTGCAATCCCACGAGCACACTGTGCAATCCCGCAAGCGCACTGTGCAACCCCGCAAACACGTCTTCGAGCAACCAAATTATCCTCAACACCATGGAACCATCCATTTCTCCAGGTAGGTTCTTCTCAAAGCACAAATTTGTTTTTATTTTTGGTTTTTTATGGTTTTCCATTTGAATTTTAATTTTTAAGAAAATTTACAATCCATTAAAAAACCAAGAAAATTTCATTGCAGGCCATCTACACCTAACAAGATGTCAAACACACCTAAACCATCCGATGAAACCAATGAAACCCGACCTTCAGAAGAGAACATGGGAACTGACAATGAATAGAATGAAAACCCCGAAGATCAATTACACCAAGATTTAAATCAATTGAGGGCACTAAGTAATGAATTGAACAGCACCAAGGAACCCTCTCGGTTTCCTTGGCTTCATCACTGCAAAACATTATTGAATCAAACAATATTGCACACAGTGAGATAACAAACTTGAGCCAATACAGGGCTTGAATGAGGGAACACTACTCCAATGGGTTGTCCAAAGAGCAGATAAAAGACCTCAACATCACCAAAGCCAAGTTGTATAGCAATTTCATAGTTCCCTCGACAGGACAACCTCTAGATGTGACGAGGGCTCGGGTTTGCATGGACTAGTGCATTTACCAACCATGGAGAGATAACCGGAGAAAGAGGTGGTTCATGGTGTTTGATAGGCCCCCGTGCAACAATTTGGAGGTCCCACAGTATTTCCTTCATAAATTGTGGGTTGAGTTTGAGCTAGGGTACCATGTCAATTATTTTGACATCACTGAGTTTTAGGGTGTCGGTCTTGGCTCTACCCAAGATCAACCTCAGGCGCACTGCAACCCACTTAGAGGACCTCCTACACCCAGGAGAGAGCCAAACCCCCCTCCTCAGCCACTCGGGTTTGGTAGTGGCCTAGATGAGATTCATGACTCCATCAAACGTGCCACACATAACTTGCTTAGACATACCAAATTTGTGGCCATGTCTTCCCAGAGCTGGGAGGACATCGATAAGACACAGACAGCTGCAAAGTCTATGGGTGGTGGCCGTGACATGCCGGGTACAGGTGGAAACCAGGCGAGGCCTTCTAGTTCTGCTGGAACAACGGCACATCATTGTTCTCACTATGGTCATTCTTTCCATGGTGATATGCAGCAGCATGCCACAAGGAGCTTCATGGATCATGTTTGCTATTGTTTTATTTAATGTTCAAGTATTTGTTGTATTTTATTTGATATCGTATTGTTTAATATATTTAACTTTGAATTACACATTGTTGACTTTATTTGTTTTAATTTACAGTTATTTGGGGCTGGGTCTCTATCCCCCAGGTTGGAGGATGTCAGTTCCTTTGACCTCGATGGAGCCATGGCGAAAGCAGAGGAGATTGTGGCACCATACACACAGGTAACTTCTTTACTTTGAATAATTAGATCCAGTTACGAGTAATTTGTGTTCAGTAATTACAAATTAATTATCACTGAGTAATTACCATATTATCATCGTATTTTACAGTTGTGTTTATAATATTGTCTAATTTATTTGAGAGCTATAAATTCGTATAATCCCACCGAAAAAAAAATGAAACCTTATAAAACATGAAAACCTAAGAAAACTATAAGTATTTGTCCATGTTCACTTTAGTCATCCTAGACCTCTGTTGATTATACAAATAGGAGAGAAATTTCCAAAATATTTCATTCTTACTTGACCAATGATGAGCCCGCAGCTGGGGTTTTGGTGATGTCTGCAGTGTCCTTCATCCTCAAACTACCATCCAATGCTTGCTTTCTCTTCCTATGTTTGACCAATGCCATGTTTGTTATTGTTGCTTTGTCATTTGTCACCATGTCATCCAAGTTATCTTTTCCATGTACTCTCCTTGTCCAAATCATCTTCAAATGACCACAATATGGGTCATTTGACTCTTGGCTCAATAGATGTGCCAATAGCTCCAATTCCCATCACTTTTTCCACCAAATCAACCTTTGCTTCCATGCCCTTATGCCATGTGTTCTTCAAGATTTTTGAGAATATATTACCATGGTAATTATCACTTTCCCCCATATTCTACTAACAGGTTATTTTAATGGTAAAGGTGGTCAAATCACTTGTATGCTTCTGATAACTTTGTTGCATCAATTGTGTTCACTAAGATGTTGTACTTGTCACTTTTGCATCCACCGAGACCAATAGGAAAACTATTTATTGCTATGAATTTTCACGGCATTGTGCAAAACTCTTGGGAAAAAGAGAATCATAGTGTCCAAGCTTCTAGAAATTCAAGAACTTGATGTTTCTCATGTCCTTATTACCCTAGTTTATTATCACGGGATTTCCAATTTATTCTAATACTTGAGACTGAAAGTAATCATACTACTATTCCTAGAACATGCTATTAGGAAACACATATAAACGACGTAAAACAACTTATCACATATATTGTCACTAAAGTTTTTGAAAATGATGTAAGACCCATAAGGAAGAGCGATAATCTTACAAATATGGTCTATGGGGCCTTGCTATTATCTTGATTCAAATACAACTTGGTAAAATATTTGGCATCAAGAATACTCATTTAACTCATTCCACTCAAGATTTCTTTGATTTCAATCAAGTGATATCATTCTAACAACATCACTATTCAATCAAGAACACATAATTACTCATTTAATGCAAAAGAACATGGCACATTCAAGCTTGTAAGTAAGTTAAACATGGGAAAAAATTATCTTTCTTCCTTTTTCTAACGATCAACACTCTAAAGTGTATTAAATAACATGCACACTAACTTAACTGCTATTTAGCACCTCTTTACAAATTGAAACAATGAGATGCCATTTTATTTGATGATGTAAATGTTTTGGAAATAAAGGGACTCAAGATCCTCACTCTAGGGATGCAAATACTTCTCCACTAGGTGAATCGAGCTTGTAGGAAACTACAAATCTATAAGAAGACATCAAAGCCTAGGAACTCTTCATTAAGAACCCAAACACATTACATAGGTTTCCAATTCAAATTTGTAAATGGACATGATTTCCATTCGCTTATGAGGCACTACACATCTCTCTAGGGCCAAAGGAAAAGCTCACTTACTCATGGGGATGACTCTAAAAAAGGAAAAGCTCACCATGTCACCTTCTATGCCCTGTCACCTTATTTAATTTTAATTTCATGCCATGCCACCTTCTATCTTTTCAGAATATTGAATATCAATGACAACTTTGCCCATCAAACACTTCAAGCATAAATTGTCAACCTTCCTTGCCACATTATCTTCAATGAATCACCACATAATGGGTCATTTGTTCCTATCATGGGCCCAATGCATTGTGGTTCAAAGGACTCGATCCCCACAGCCATGTTCTTTACCAAGTCTTGAACAAATGGACTACACCAATACAATAATATCCAAATCCCATCCAACCGTTATCATCTAACTTGAATATAAATTAATTGCAGTCGTGTTTTTTAAGTACCATCGTTGTCATTCTCATTTTCATTGTGTTAATATTGTTTTTAAAAATTCAGTCTAAAAATTGTAGTGTTTGCACAAGTGTTTGCGGGCTCCAGCGACCAGCCACCGCCACCGGGGACCAGTAGTTCTCCACGTGCGCAGGTATCGTGTGTATTAAAGCATAAATTTAATTTCAAATATGATGACTTTTCCGTGTATATTTATATTTTTCTATATTAAACTATGAGGTTATAAATGTGTATGCAGGTGCCAGCACCTCGGCCTGCTAGTGCCGTTATTCCTCCCTCCCCGACCTTTCAGCCACCCTATATGCCAGTTGTATCCCATAGAATACATGCCCCATTCCCCAACCCCTTCCATCCATCCCCCTCTCCTATATAGCACCACAGTTCCATCCAGCTCCCCCTTACGTTTCATATCCAGCTCCACCTTCATATATGTTTCCCATGTTCCCACCCTCCCCCATCTGACCATGGCACACCACCCATCCATAGTCACCCATCCCTCTACCGCAACACACACCTCCCCCCCCCCACATTCCCCCACCACACTCACTTCCCCTTCCAGGGTGCCCTGATCCATACTATAGCCAGCTGGGGTTTATAGCCCTAAACGTCCATCTCCACTTCGCCCACCCCAGTCCATGCCTCCTTCTGCCACCCCCCCCTTCTTCCATTGTTCCCTCCAGTGGTGTAGCCACCGTCGATGTGGCTACATCCTCCCCTTTACCGTCCACCCTAGCATCAGAGCAGGCTGTCCAGCCAACTGCTCCATCCGCCAGCCCCGAAGACCAGTCAATTTTGTTCACTGTGAGATTGACTAGTTTATGAAAATCTCGTTCAATTTTAATGAAAATTACTATATGCATCTAGTTTCATCATTTATCTGATTGTTCTAAATTTTGTAGGGTGGCATTTCCAAGAGACTAGGATCATGGAGGAGGGAGACCCCCTCACGACTTACAATCTCGCATGTAGTGAGTTATCCAATATTTGAAAACTATTTTTATTTTGAAATTATGTTTTATACTTGTATAATTGCCAGGAAAAGTTGACTTATTATTGTTTTCATTTCAGGGCTCAGGGGGACGTGCTCAAAGATGCTGGAAGGACCTAGCTTCCTCTAACACGAAGAAGAGGAAGATCGATTTTGGAGATGCACCTCGGAGCTCTGAGGGTGGGAAGGAGGATTGAGAGACCCTCCTATGTACACTAGCCATGATGTGGCATTTTCGTCACGAGTTGCCATATTTTGTATAGGGCACCATGGGCCATATTTTGTATAGGGAACGAGTTGCCTTTTTTTGTACGGGGTATGAGTTGCCATTATATAGACACTGGGAACGATGTTCCATTTTTCCAAAAAGTGTACATGATTGGATCATTTTTGCATATTAATAGATGGATATGCACTTATGTATATGATTTTGTCTTTGATTACATATTTTCATACATGATTTTGTCTTCGATAAGAATGTTATGGAAAAGTTCTCACATACATATAGATGTTATTTCTAGACACCAAGTGACCTCAATATGAGTCCCTTATATTTGAATGGGTCTTGCATCTTTTCCTTTTAGCAGCAACATACCTAACTAAGCAAACTAAGGAGTGATATTTACATTACAAAGTGTTGTGACTTTAGGGCTACAAAAAAATATATAGGAGACGATGACTTCTTCCATACTTATCCTTGTAATGGTTATAATAGTCAATTCTAACAAGCATTGCATCATATATTATATCAAATTAACCTAGATATATGAGAAGTTCATATGTGTGCTTGGATGGAAGGGTTAACCATATCACTTGAATTAGTTCAAACATGAGGGGTGTGCATAGGTGCAATTGGATTGAGCAATAAAAGATAATTGTTAATGTAGTTACATATGGATCGTTCTTTGTGTGTCAGTATGTGCCTTTAATGAAAGCATGGTTAATGTGTTGAACTACTACTTGCACAAGTTGGCATAGACCCTTATTGTTGATAATGTCTTCAATGTTTTGGTAATATTTATAATCACTCTTTGCAATTTAAGTATCTTGGATTTTTTGAGGTTAAGACACATATTGAACATAGTCAACTCAATGGTTCAAGACATCATTTTACCCCATGATCCATGGAAGATTCATTGGAGTCATATGAACCTCGTTGTCATCACCTCAACCATGGTCCCTCTCTTTAGATCCCTCTCCTTAGCAATGCATAAATTATATCTTCTACCTCTACTAGAACCCTTATGGCCTTTCCCTTCAAAACAACCCAAACCCCATTCAACCCCCTCTTTATCATCACCAAGAACCTCCTTCCTAGATATTAAATAATATCTATTACCTTCCACACTTGGGCCCTTCATATTTTGATTATTTACCTCAAAATCCCCATCACTAGAATCAGACCCAATAGGGGATCCCTCGGTAGAATAACTGCAACACACATATCCTTGAAATGCCTATCCCCGTTCAATCCTTTCAAAGAGAAAGACAAACCCTAACAACTATCCCCAAATGAGTATACTAACCCAAAATTTTCAAAATCAAAGGAAGGATATTGAAAACTTAATGCAAAGTATTTAACAGACTTGCCAATTTCCTTTTGGCATTGATCTAAGTGAGGTTGAGCCTCCATTGAAGGTGACTGGAAGTCCAGAGGAAGACTAAGACACTTCATCGAAACTGGAGCAATGTCATTCATCTTTGAGTATGAATAAAAACAACGGGACCATTGTTTTAGCATAAGCAAAATCATCTCCCACTTCTAATCATGGGCCAAAATATTCCTCAAAATCCTCTTGATATATGAAAAGAAACCCTAGGTAACTTGTAGTTGATATAAATAAATTAGGAATGTACCCAAGCCTAAGAGCCCATCTTTCCTATAACTACACCCTTAGAGACAACTCCCCCACCTTTTTACGATGAAATCTTCCAACAAGAGCATGGGAATCCATTCCCACCACCTCATGCATTTTGATATCCTTTCCTAGGACTAGCCTCATAAGAGAGATTTTATGTTTTACACACTTCTTCCTCTTCATTTTGACACTACCAACATCATTCACCTGCATCCATTTGTTGGCTTCACCTTTATCGTTATCAACATGCTTTAAATAATCGTCTCCTCCGACTCTAACCTTCAACCAACTACCATCCTTTTCCAAAACAACCCTTCCATCCTAGAGATCTATAGGATTCACCCTTGGACTTACTAGGTCCATAACCACTTCATATACAACACCTAAAATAATTTGATTATCCTAAATTAATCCATTTGAAATAGGACCCTCGCCACATATATAATGACTAGTCTATCACGATCCACAACACTCATCTATGGATTAGCCCACCCAAAACCATCAAAATTCCTATAATCAAATTTCCCAAATGGAATATCAACACCATGCAAAGTAATTGAGTCAACACAAGGAAAATTACCTCTTTGTGCAACTAATTCCAAGCCCCGGTGGCCTATTTTCTCACCTAGCAACCTCAACTCATTGCCAAAAAGCAATGGGTTTTGGCCCTCTTCGGCTTTACTTTCAAAGGAATTGGCCTTAAAAAATCACTGAACAACACTAGGGCACACAAAAGAAAATGCATTCCATGGATAGGTTCCTAAGAAAATCTCCTTGTACCATCCTTATCTACAGACATTATTTCCTCCACACAAAGCTCATCAAACCCACACCAACTTGACACCTTCCATTAAATCATTTGCTCTATTCTTACACCTCAACCCCAATATCACTTGAACCCACTTTTCCAATAATAAAATGATTTTGAGAATTCTCAACCATACCCATGACCAATAACCTTTTTGTATCCACTCAAAGGAGCCAAAGGAGAAATATATTTGTCCTTAGGGTATAACTTTGTAGCTTGGGTGTTGGCGCCTAAATACCCCGTCCCACCACCCAATGCCCAAACCTCGTTATTTAGAGAATGGTTTTGATAAGAGAAATGAAAAATTATCTTCCATCCCATGGATCTTCCAAGTAATCTAATGTGTCCTCATACTGATCCATAGAAAACCAACCTAAGGTATACCTATATTAACATGCTATCAACATCATATACTCATTTATATGTCCAGTAATAAATGACATATCATGTTGAAATCATTACAAGTTTTATGCAAAGGTAGATGTATCCCTTCATTAATCTTCTATCGAAACATTGTCAAACACCAAAGGAAAATCAACAAAATAAACTGAATTCAAAATAACCCTCAAAGCCAATGAAAACCTTGTTTGGCACTAAAGAATGCCACCAATTCAACTGAAGTATTACTTGACATATGCATTGAAATACATGAATGATTATTTATTCGTTTCAAATCTAAGTATCAATGTTCTTGAAACTATAACGTTCATGTCCAACAACAGGATGACAAAGAAATCGATTATGGGTTCTAAATTAAGCGTGAAGGCCACATACGATCCATAACAAGAAATAAATGTGTCTTTAGATGCCAAAAATAAACACATCGGAATTAAACTTCATCCATACCCATAAAACATGCATTTACTAACATAAATCATCACATGCATAATCATAGCAGCATTGCAAATTCAAATAACAGTGAATAACCGATCAAGCACATATCGTATACAAGAGAATACTTATCTAGAACAAAGATCCACGCAATTGCTTGTGTCAGTGCAATTTTCCACCCAACCGTAGGTACTGTTGTTCGGGAAATTCACCCTATAGTGAGGAAAGGGACACTATCAACTTAAGGGGAGATAGGTAAACACAATGATTACATTACAGAAACATATATAAATGGAAATAGATCAAAGATCTTGAAGACGTATCTTATTACTGACGTTTGATCCTAGCTTTGCTCGATCTTGCACTCAATCTTCAACTTGATCTTCCACTTCAATAGACCTGTAACATAAAGATACCTTCCTCAGTATATCTTGACTCATATAAAGATGATAAAATTGAAGTGCAATTCAAACATCAAGAACAATCAAGCATTTAACCAAATAAATACACAATCCATTAGGCATTATATTTGGGACATGAAGGAATGTTTCAACCTTTATTGTCAAAAGCATATAATGATTACAAGTTATACCTGATCAATGCAGCATGCTTGTGCAATCGGATTTTGGGCTCCTGCTCTTCTCTGACTTGAAATCTTCCAGCATAACAACCCTTCATACAAACTTCTCTTCTTGTGAATGAGAATCACAACAATGTCTCTATATGTCTAACCTCTCTCCTTAATCCTCCTTGTATTTATAGGACAAGGAAGGAAGTTTAGATCGAGAGGTGGTTGTAATGGAAGTTGGGGAAGTTGCAGAACCAACTGCAACTAATCCCAATTCGTCAAATTAATATATATTTTGATCATATTTTAAGGTGTGCGTGTTGGGCCCAGGTTGAGATGAAGTTTTGGAAGCACCTTTTTGAGGCAAGCAGGGAAAGATGAGCTAAGTGCAGCTCAGAAACACAATTTTGGTTAAGTATTGAGGATGTTGCAAAGTTGTGCACAACATCCTACTTTTGACCCGACTGCGGAGTGCGCGCAGCATCAAAGTTTTGGCCATGATGCGAAAACCAGTACTACGCTGAAGTAGTGCTGCGGAGTTAGGAGGCCACATGGAGCCAGCAAAGCGGTGTGCTGGACAAGTATCAAGTGTAGCTACTGGCCCGACCAGTAGCAGCCATTTTTGGAAATATATTTCAGGATTGCCGAGCAGCAGACGTAGGCAAAACAAGAAGGAGGCCACGCGTGGGTTGTTAAGGAAAGTGATGTTTGGCATGCTTAGAAGGAAAAAACATTAGAGAGAAATGGTTCGACAGAAGCAGCCTGTAGGCACACGTGCGACAGGAAGGTCGATAGCAATAGAATGAGGACGTGGAGATCCGCCATGAACAAGCAGACACTACCAGGAGCCAGCAAGCCGGTTTGGAAAACCAGCGCAGTTTTGGAAACCCTTAGGGTTTTGGGTTTTAGTTCTTCGACATTGTACAGACATGACCTTCGGGCATGATCTATTTAAGAAGACATTTTGTATGGGATGGGGGTTCACTTTGTGGGTTGTTCTCTTTCTGTATTATTGTTATTCTTTTGTTGTTGCTGAGAACTTAAGGAGAAAACCTTATTGCATTGAAGAATCTCTCCAAGCTGAGAATATTGTAAAGGATCTGCAGCTGTGTGCGCAAATACCTAGCCGAGAGAAAGGAGAGTCTGCAGCTGAGTGCGCAGACTAAGAACGGTTGCCCCATCCCTTTTGAAATAAATATATTACCAACCGTTCTTGTGGACGTAGCTTTGCATCCGGGGAAGTGAACCATGTTAAATCCTGTGTTATGTGATGATGTTTATGAATGAATGTCTGTCTGTATTTTCTGTAGAATGAATGCTTGAATGTTTCCTTGCATGTTGTAATATGAGAAATTTGATATGCATTTACCAATAGGAGAAGTTTGGGAATGATATGCTAGGTTCTGCGGAAGCAGATGAATGGTGAACACTTCAATTCTATGTTAAGGCCGTGAATCAATCATTTAAGTATAATTACTTTCTTAAACACAGTGAAGGAATGCAGCACAGTTAATCATGTTTATCATTTCATTTCATATTGTAATAATCCAAGTTCTTGACGAATGCTAGAAAGATAGCCAGTAAGTGCCTGAATGAATGGATGAGTGATGTTCATTTCAGTGCCTTAACGTTTCTGAGATTTTCCAAGTAGAGGATAATTGTGGGTGATTCGCAGTTCCAGTAGAATATTCGCAGCAGTAAGAAACCCTTGGTGCGGCCCGCAGTGTTGCCTCCACCGCGCAGTACTGCTCGCAGCATAGATCCTATTGTGCACCGCATCACTCTGCCCCGCAGCGCACTCCTTCTTTCCTGGGCTGTGCAGCTTGTTCATATAACCAACTCATCATTTACTGTGGAAACCTGATTCTGTAGTACCCCATAAGATACACCTCGGGTGAGACCTCAACCTGCTCGTAGGTTGTTGCTGAAAAGGCCGGTGCGAAGGGGTTTTGTTGGTCAAAGGGAGAACCGCAAAGAACCTGGGTCTAATTGGAAACCTCTGGGTCAGTTTAAGCCAACAAATGGTTCTGTTGCCACGCTAGAATCCATGATGAGTTTAAATGGTTCCATTGTCGCGCTAGAATCCATGATGAGTTGAAATGGTTCCGTTGAGTTGCAATCACGATGTGTGAAGAAGAATATCAGTTCCCCGAAGGATCTGACTATTGGCATCCTGAAAAGATAGAAATCCAAGCTTGGTGGGATAAGATGATAAGCGATTTTAACAGACAAGAAAATAGACATCCATGTCTAAGCGACACACAGTAGTCGGATAGATATCTATTAGACAACATTCACGAGATCTTTTGGGCATCGTTTCCAAACGAGCTGCATGCGTGGATCTTGCGGCTCGCCAAGAAGAAAAACTTTTTCCAAGGAGGAGTTCCTACGGAATGGACTCCCGAGCTCACAGCGCAGCTTAAAGCGTTAGACAGCCCATTGTCACGCGCAGTTGATTATTGGGTCGATCATATGCTAGAAGGATTTGTAACAGAATTTGTTGTAGACACACTCAAATCCTACAGCCAAGCAGAAGCACATTTTTTCGGAGGATTCCACAATAAGTTTCTGAACAATCGCAATCTATACATTAAGATGTTGTTAGCTGAGAAAGGTGTTCTAAGAATGCAGTGATATGCTTGAAGTTTGTCATGATAAATAGTACATATATTGATTCTAACGAAGAGACACATACTCGTAGAAGTGGTAAGAGATATAAAATTAATAAAGATCTGGAAGGCCCTAAACTTCATATAGATACTGAGATCCCCTGCGATCTTGATAGTGAATTTACACAACCATTTACCCCTGAGAATCCACTGGTTGCACAAACCGCGCCACCCTTATCGCAGAACCCACCCGCTACGCAGCCCACCCTATAGAAGAATCAGCCTAGTCCATCTCTCCCGATAGTCCCATTTGTATTTACTCTGCAAATCCCTTTATAAAAGCCACGTACTCATCCCAGTGCCCCACCACCTAGTAGCACAATGGAAAAAACTGATATGAAACTGCCAATATTCAGAGGAACTGGCCTAGAAGACACAGCACTAGTTCCTTTGTGAATCCGTATGGAGTGTAAGACAAATCTAGGACAATGTTGTGAAACAAGCACAGCTCATCACCACTTTCAGGGATAGAGCGCTACATTGGTTTATGAAATACTCTACCGTAAAGCCGAGAACCCTCGCAGAAATTAAAGTCGCACTGGTGGCAGAGTTCAAGAAACCTAAGTCTGAGTCTCAGTGTATAACTGAGCTGAAGGGAATAAAGCAGACACCAACTGGAATGGTTTGGGAATTTGATCAGAAATTTAAGACCTTACTAGACCAAGTAAGTTTTGTTATACCACCAGAACAGCATAAGGAATGGTTCATTGTTGCGCTGTTACCTCATATCAGATTACCATTGATGTAGCAGAAGGTTTTATCCCAGGCAGAGGCCTTGGAAATTGCAATGAAGCTGGAAGCTTTGCCGATTGGTGATACTAGTTTTGGGATGTCTCAAATCCAGAACTAGCTGACCACCCTGACACTTGAACTGCAAAGTATGAAAAATGGTAAAGAACAAAGATATGAACCTAGACAGGAGGTCTGGTGTACAAGTTGTAAAGGAGAAGGTCATGACCGCGATAATTTCCCTCTATTCTGTGATTATATTAACAGTGGTGCACCTAACCCATTAAATCAGAATCAGGCCCCATGGTGTGACATTTGTAGAACCACGGGACATAGACCTGAAGACTGTTACCTAATCCAGAAATATGTGAAAACTCCTAAGAATTTATACTGCAATTTCTGTAAATCAATTGGACATGATGAATCCAACTGCTGCGCATATGAATTAATGAATGAAAGAAAAAGGGATATGGACTCAATGCGAGGCGTTGGCTTGTACCGCATACAAGAAGATACCCAACCAAAGCAAGAAAATGCACAATATGACCAAGGAGGATATAGAGGTCATGGTGCTGGATACCGCGGCAGAGGAAGAAATGATGGTCTGGCACAAGGAAGAGGCCACGGCCAAGTCATTTGTTATAACTGTGGCCAACCTGGGCATGTGTCTAGAGATTGTGTTAACCCATGCACTACGTGCAATTATTGTAAATCATTTGAGCATGTTATTGAAGATTTCCCAGTATTAGAGGTGGAAATGCAGAAAAGAAGACGAACAAAGGCTCCAAATCCAAATGTCCAGTGGATCCAAGCATCAATGTGGTCATGCGCAGTGGCACTAAGACAGGCCGCGACAGAGGAGTAGAAGCTTCAACATCAGGGGAGGCACATACGAAGAAGGATCCCCTTGAAACAGTATGGATAAGGAAAGCTCCAGGAAAAGCACCCCCTCTTAACCTACAGAAGAACAAGGAGATCTTCATTGACGCGCGGGATACCTTTAGAGAACAAGTAGATAAGTCATCAAGGATCTCGTTGCACAGTGAAACACCGCATGTTGAAGACATGCCGGCTCCATATGACAAAACAAGTACTGCGACAGATGTCCGTACTTCTGCTACGTAGTTCTTGCGAAGCTACATGAAGTTACTAAAAAGAAAAAACGCCATAGTAGAGCTCCAAAAGCTTATCAGCCAGTATGAACCTCATATTGCAACAGAGACTCCAGATAGCGTTGTACATCATATAAGGAAGCACAAAAGAACAGGCTGAGAGATGAGGCTTACTACGCAGATAGGATATTTTGAAATGGATGAAGTCATCCTTGATTTAGGATCAGAAGTGAATGTCTTGACTAAGCAGACATGGCAGCAGATGGGTCGACCAAAGTTTCTCTAGTCACCTATCTAGTTATGAATGGCTAATCAGGAGAAGGTCATACCTTTTAGCCGCTTAGCTAATGTAGTAGTTGACATTGACAGAGTACAGAGTCACGCAAACTTTAAGGTTATTGAAATTGTGGATGATAGTCAACCTTTTCCAACAATATTGGGAATTGATTAGGCTATGGATAACTTGGCTATCATAAACTTGAAGACAAATAAGATGATCTTTGAAGGGAAGCATCTTAGGGTCATCGCACCATTGGATCCTAAAGATGGTGATAGATACAGTGAGCCGATTCAGGAGGAATCCCAAGCTCAAGATTTAAACTGACTATACCAGCTGACTGTGAACAAGCAAGACTACATTAATCCTACTGCAGATGGTACGCTCAGCTGGCGATGTGACACTTCTTGTATCTCTGACTCAGATACAGGACTGGAGAATTGGCAAAGCCGCATGCATGAAGTATCAGCAAGAAGATGTGTGTAGGTTACAAAATCACTGCGCTGGATCGGAAAAGTGGTAAGTCCTATTCCCACATATGATGGTTCTGCTAATGTTTATAGTTTCATAAGGGAATATACTGCAGCTATACCAGATGAGCATAGACTTCCAGCTTTAGATATAGCATTGCACGATACACCTGCCAGATGGTGGAATGCACATAAGAAAACATTGACCACTTGGGATCAATGCAGAACTAAGATGCAGATTCGGTTCGCCCAAAAGGTTCCTTTACCCTTTGAAAAGTATAATGGATAGACAGACCCTAGTCAGCACATTGAAATCTATTCAAAGGCATGGGTGGAAAGACCACTTACAGAATGGGTACATTTATTTGTACATACATTGGATGCGAGTATCCCAGAGAAATGGTACCTCGACCTGGAGTTGCGCAGTGAACTCACTGATTGGGAGCTGCTCGCTGCGAACTTCCGGAAGGATTTCAGTTTTGAAGACGAGAATCCATTAATCCATGAAGCATTACAGCTAATCAAGAAGCGCATATTCCAGGACGACTGTCATCATCAAAACATAACATTGCAGGAGTTTTTTGGGATAGAGTGCGTTCCCGTGCACCTACAGTCAGAATGCAAGGAACATGAAGAGAACTTGATCGAGTGTTACAACTTAGCTGAAGATACCAATGGTACAAATGAAGACGATGAGGACGACCCGCGCAACATAGATATACCAGAGTCAGAAGGAGCGCGTGAGGTAGAAGGACCTCCGTTGGAAATCTTAGATATGACTGGACCAGTAAAAACACAAAAAGTGAACATTCGCACAGACAAAGAGCCGAAGTTCGCATCAATAGGAGATTATTGGGACGATCATACTATTGCAGAGATCGCAGATACCTTACATGAGTATCAGGAACTATTTCCAACAAAGTTTACAGAAATGAAAGGAATTTTGGGAGACCTAGGGGTCATGAAAATACATTTAAAACCAGGTGCTAAGCCTATCAAGCAGAGGCCATACAGATTGAATCCGTGCTATAAGGAAAAAGTCTGCGCATATCTAGATAGGATGCTAGAAGCAGGAATCATTGAACCAGTTGAAGAATCCGAATGGATTAGCCCCATGGTTGTTCAATAAAAGAAAGCAAAAGACGAGATCACGATTTGTTTGGATCTCAGAAAGCTGAACTATGCTTCCATGCACGACCCATTTCTTACTCCATTCACAAACGAAGTGCTTGATAACGTTGTAGTAAATGAGTCATATTCTTTCACTGATGGTTTCTCTGGTTATCATCAAGTCAGGATTGATCCTGTGGATAGAAATAAGACGATTTGTGTGGATCTCAGGAAAGATGGTTTCTCTAGTTACCATCAGATCAGGATTGATCCTGCGGATAGGCATAAGATGACATTTACTACAGAATGGGGGTCATTCCAGTACACCGTCATGCCTTTTGGGCTGAAGAACGCACCTGCCATATTATCTAGAGTCGTCATCGCAGCATTTAAATATTTTATGCACAAGTTTTTAGAAGCGTATTTTGATGATTGGACTGTATTTGGTCTATTGAAAAACCATTGCGCAAATCTCCGCATGATGCTCAAGAAGTGTCGACAGCATCAAATATCCTTGAATTTGAAAAAGTGTATTTTCTGTGTGCCTTATGGAATTTTACTTGGCCACATTGTCTGTAAGCAAGGATTGATGGTAGACCCTACGAAGATTGCAGTTATTGCAAACTTAACAACACCAAATTCAGTCAAGATGTTGCCATCTACATTAGGCAATACTGGATATTACAGGAAATTTATAAAGGGTTATGCACAGATAACCGCAGCAATGGAAAAGTTGCTGAAGAAAAATGCACCATTCATTTGGAACGCAGAATGCGAACAAGGTTTTGACACATTAAAAGAAAAGATGGTCACTGCGCTGATTCTAGTCTTTTCAGACTGGACAAAGCCATTCCATGTCCATGTTGACGCATCATGTATTGCCCTGGCGATCATGTTAGCTCATCCAGGAGAGGGATGTATTGACCACCCTATTGCATTTTCTAGTAGGAAGCTTTCAACAGCATAAAAGAACTATACTACTACTGAGAGGGAAGGCCTTGCGATGGTATACGCCCTACAGAAATTTAGACACTACTTGCTGGGATCCGACTTCCTTATGTTTACTGACCATTCTGCATTGAAATATTTGGTCAACAAGCCAGTGTTAGGGGGACGCATATGCCGATGGCTATTGTTGTTCCAGGAATATGACTTTGAAATTATTGTCAAGCCAGGTAGACTGAACTTGGGACCTAATCATCTGTCAAGGATCGAGTCAGAAGAGGAGCCGACGAATATTGAAGACAGTCTGCCTGATGCGCAATTATTTACCATACAGGTTGCCGATGATTATTACAAGGACATCATTGACTTCCTAACCACAGGGCTGGCACCCCAGGAATTCTCGGTCCAGCAGGAAAAACAGTTAGTGGTGCGCGTCGCGGACTTCACTATAATTGCAGGTCAGTTATACAAACTTGGGCCGGATGAAGTCCTGCGCAAGTGCATACTCGATCATGAGAAGCCATTTATTCTAGCCGACGCACATTCAGGAATCGCGGGAGGTCATTATGTAGGAAGGTCTACGGCGCAGAAGATATTGCATGCAGGGCTATGGTGGCCTACAATCCATAAAGATGCCAAAGAACATTGCAGGAATTGTGATGTCTGTCAGAGGACAGGAAAACCATCATGCCAATATGAGATGCCATTGAATCCACAGTTGACACTACAGCCATTTGAAAAATGGGCAATAGACTTTGTGGGTCCTATAAACCCACCATGAAAAAGAACGGGTGCAAGGTATATTATTACTACTACAGATTACCTCACCAAATGGACAGAAGCAAAACCAATTAAGGACTGCAGTGCCAGTACTGCTGCGTAGTTTATTTTTGAAGAAATACTCACCAAATTTGGCTATCCAAAGATTTTGATGAGTGACCAAGGTACTCACTTTTTGAACAAGACGATTGAGGCAGTTACAGAGGAATTCCACATTCGTCATCAATGCAGTACTCCATATCATCCACAGGCGAATGGTACTGTAGAGGCTTTCAATAAAATATTGGAGAACTCACTCACTAAGGTGTGCAATGTAAATAGAGACGATTGGGACCTGTGCGTCTCATCTGTGCTATGGGCATACAGGACCACATGCAAGAAATTGACAGGACAGACACCCTTTCGGTTGGTTTATGGGCAGGAGGCTATAATGCCTATGGAATATATTGTCCCTAGTTTGAGAATCGCTGCATTTACAGGGATGGCAGACTGCGAAGCCCTAGAAGAAAGATTACTACACTTACTGGGCTTGGAGGAAGATCGCTTCATCGCGGGCTTCCACCAGCAAGCTCAGAAGGACTGCGAGAAAGCATGGCATGATCGCCATATAAAGAACAAGTGTTTTCAGGTAGGTGATCTAGTCTTCTTGTATGATAGCAAATTCATGAAATTCCCTGGTAAATTTAAGATGCATTGGCTTGGCCCATATACTGTGATACATGTTACTAAAACTGGTGCAGTCCAATTAGCCAATTTAGCTGGTGACACCTTGCCAACTTTGATAAATGGAAGCAGGCTAAAGCTATACCATGATAGCACTGCTTCGCAGAACCCTGAATAATGAACCAAGGAAGGAAGTTCTAAGTGTCAAGTACAGTTGAAAGTGGACACTAGAAATGTAAAGGAGTCTGTACATGTATGATAAAAGGAAGAAGGTATGATAAAAAGAATGATATATGCACCGCATAGCACTGTTGAAGCTGCGCGGAAGAAAAATATATATATATATAATGCAAGCTGCACAATTGGAAATGTTTGGCACTACGAAGTAGCCACGCAGTTGGAAATTTTCGGCACTACGAAGTATCTGCGTAGGGTTGCAGATGGCTTGCCACGCAGTTTGGCGCAGCACCTAGAGAAAAATAGCTGTTGCATGGCTTTTCAGAAAAATAGTCGTTAAATGACCGTTGCAGCAACCGCTTCAGCATTTAAAGCAAAGATAGTCGTTATGAGCACGCTAACGATAGAAATGGCGGCCAGTTCCATTTCACCTGGCTCATCGTCATGATTGCTTTGTGTGGATGGAAGGAATAGCGAGATTATGCAGGCATCATTATGGATACCAAGGATCCTAGAGGGTTTAAGTTCGTCAACCTCTGGGCGAACACAAATGCAAAGCGCCAGCATGCAACAAAAGAAGTATTTTACCAATACTATATCCAGTTGCGCGACGCAATCACGAAGACACCTCGTATTACAAAGCAGGTCACGGTGAAGTATATCCGCATCATCGACTTTGAGGCAGATATGAAATGTATATTCATATCGCCGAAAGCACAAACGAGGAAACCAGAGTGGTTCCCAGGAAAGTACATCATGTATGAGCAGGATATTGAGGACCTCATGAAAGATTGGCCAGCAGAATTCTGCGTAGAGGTCATGGACGTGGAGACAAATTCAACAGAAGATGAGCCGATCCTGCTCTCATGCCCAATTATTGAAGAAACATGGAAGAGAAAAGAAGCTGAGACTTCGGAGAAGCCAAAGTTGTGGAAAAAGGTGAAGGCTACAAAGATCCAATCGGAGGCAGTCCTCAATGATGATGACTATGAGATGATATCCAAAACAGTCTCAGAGAAGATGAAGGAGCTTATGGTGACTAAAGAAAAGAAGGACAAGGTCATCCATGATGAACTGCACCAAACGAGGCTCGCAATGCAAGGCCTAATGAAGAAAATGGATGATGTCTAGAAAAGCCTTATTGTGTCGAAGGAAGCAGGGGCTGAAAGGAGGTCGGTAGGAACCTCGCAGCAAGGAATCCAATAGCTAGCAATAACGCTGCCGTCGAAGACTAGGATTGTCCATGTGGACCCATTGGTTGTTGTGTTTCCAATAGAAAAGCAAGTGGCCTTGGAGAAAATGGGAGTCGAGAGGGTAGAGCTCGACTTAGCCAAAATCCCGTTACTAGGATTGCATTTCATCCACACGCAGATCGTGGAGGAGATGCATGAACGGACGGTTGAAGCGATGAAGTTACAAGCAGAGCTCACCGCAACAAATAGACAAATTCAGTAGAAGGTAGAAGTACAGCTACGCAATGAACAGGACCACGGACAAAATTTGGAGACCACCATATCCAATGTGGCAAAGGATATTAAAGACATAGAAATCCAGGATGATCCTACAGACATAGTTCTAAGAATCGGAGATAAGGTGAGATCCTTGCAGTCGGAGATGTAGGATAAAGAGATTTATTATGAGGCCAGCATTGCCACATTGAAGGATAAGCTGAACAAGCAGGTGCCATTAACCAAACAGCAGGTCAGAGAGCAAGCAGTGAGCATCACCTCGAAAAGCATTACAAGTGAGATGGCTAAGTGCCAATCTCTCCTGGATAAGGTTTCACAAGCAATCGCGACCCTTGAAGAGGATCAAGGGTTGCTGCAGGTCAAGACCGCGGTACAAGAAAAAAAGACCGCATTGGACAAGTTGAACGCAGAGGTGAAAGCTCTGCCACCTAGAGAAAGGCTACCGAGATACAAGGAGATATCTAGCTTAAAGAAAGAAGTACAGGAATTACGACAAAAAGAGACTGAGATGGATAATCAGTCGCAGCAGCTCCTGAAGAATTCCATGGCGGTATCGCAGCAAATTGAAGATAAGGTAGTAGAACTGCGCGATAACTAGGAGCAGGTACAAGATCAAATTGGACAAGAAATAACCCCAACACTGCTTGAGACAATTAAAACAGTTTGAGGAGGATACAAGAGAAGCAGTGGTGCAGTTGTGTAGTGCATATGATGAGTTCATGGCCAAGTTCGTCCCACCGGTTGTGGCACAGAGTCAGACAGCTGAAACAATCAGTGGCTCGGGGACGATCCACATGTAAGTGTTAGGGGCATGTTGGGCCCAGGTTGAGATGAAGTTTTGGAAGCACCTTTTTGAGGCAAGCAGGGAAAGCTGAGCTGAGCGCAGCTCAGAAACACAATTTTGGCTAAGTATTGAGGATGCTGCAAAGTTGTGCGCAGCATCCAACGTTTGACCAAACTGTGGAGTGCACGCAGCATCAAATTTTTGGCCATGATGTGAAGACCAGTACTGCGCTGAAGCAGTGCTGCAGAGTTAGGAGGCCACGTGGAGCTAGCAAAGCGGTGTGCTGGACAAGTATCAAGTGTAGCTACCGGCTCGAATGGTAGGAGCCATTTTTGGAAAGATATTTCAGGATTGTCGAGCGGCATACGTAGGAAAAACAGGAAGGCGGCCACGCATGGGTTGTTAAGGAAAGCGACGTTTGGCACACTTAGAAGGAAAAACCGTTAGAGAGAAACGGTTCAGCAGAAGAAGCATGTAGGCACGCGTGCGACAGGAAGGCCGATAGCGACAGAATGAGGACATTGAGATCCGCCATGACCAAGTAGACGCTACCAGGAGCCAACAAGCCGGTTTGGAAAACCGACGCAGTTTTGGAAAGCCTTAGGGTTTTGGGTTTTAGGTCTTCAGCATTGTATAGACATGACCTTCGGGCATGATCTATTTAAGAAGACATTTTGTATGGGATGGGGGTTCACTTTGTGGGTTGTTCTCTTTCTGTATTATTGTTATTCTTTTGTTGTTGCTGAGAACTTAAGGAGATAACCTTATTGTATTGAAGAATCTCTCCGAGCTGAGAATATTGTAAAGGCTCTACAGCTGTGTGCGTAGAGACCTAGCTGAGAGAAAGGAGAGTCTGCAGCTGTGTGCACAGACTAAGAACGATTGCCCCATACCTTTTGAAAGAAATATATTACCAACCGTTCTTGTGGACGTAGCTTTGCATCCGAAGAAGTGAACCATGTTAAATCCTGTGTTATGTGATGATGTTTATGAATGAATGACTGTCTGTATTTTCTGTAGAATGAATGCTTGAATGGTTCCTTGCATGCTGTAATATGAGAAATTTGATATGCATTTACCAATAGGATAAGTTTGGGAATGATATGCTAGGTTCCGCGGAAGCAGATGAATGGTGAACACTTCAATTCTATGTTAAGGCCGTGAATCAGTCATTTAAGTATAATTACTTTCTTAAACACAATGAAGGAACGCAACACAGTTAATCATGTTTATCATTTCAGTTCATGTTGTAATAATCCAAGTTCTTGACAAATGCTAGAAAGATAGCCAATAAGTTCCTGAATGAATGGATGAGTGATGTTCATTCCAGTGCCTTAACATTTCTGAGATTTTCCAAGTAGAGGATAATTGTGGGTGATTCGCAGTTCTAGTAGAATATTCGCAGCAGTAAGAAACCCTTGGTGCGTCCCGTAGTGTTGCCTCCACCACGTAGTACTGGTCTCAACATAGATCCTTCTGTGCACCACATCACTCTGCCCCGCAGCGCACTCCTTCTATCCTGCGCTGCACAGCGTGTTCAGATAAACAACTCATCATTTACTATGGAAACCTTATTCCGCAGTACCCCATAAGATTCACCTCGGGTGAGACCTCAACCTGCTCGCAGGTTGTTGCCGAAAGGGCCAGTGCGAAGGGGTTTTGTTGGTCAAAGGGAGAACCGCAAAGAACCTGGGTCTAATTGGAAACCTCTGGGTCAGTTTAATCCAATAGTGCGCAAGTTTTTCACAGTGGAGTAGCGCACAGTATGCAACTTCAGTGTTTAACAACTAGCGTTTGCAACTTTTTTGAGGGTGTGCACTAGTTTACTGAAGTGGAGTAGCGCACAGCAGGAGGTGTGCACTACTATTGCCTTGTGGAGTAGCGCATGAGCACTGGTATACTAAAATAGAGTAGCGTACAGCTCAAAATATGGGGTTTTTCAAGGTTTTGCTAGCTTGCAGAAGGGTAAGTTAGGTCAAGGTATCATCCAAGGTCATCATGATGTTCAATCCAAGTTGTCCTTTTGTGCGATCTATAGCTCAAGGTGATCACGAACGGAGAAGTGCATATTTGACCTATAAAAAATTCCCCCTAATGTGTGAGGTCAGAGGGAAACGACGGCCGAAATACATTATAATTCCAAGTCAGAGGAAGAGCAAGAAACCACAGAACCAAGTCACAGAAACACCTGAAACACAGATTAAGGTCAGCGAGCAATTACAATCTTGACATCATATAGATGTATAGTGTGATACAACATGATCTCCTATACATAACTAGGAGATGTATATATAGCATGGCGACTTGAAATACAAGCGTGGATCCATGTCAAACTGAGAGATCATAGCCATAACAACAAACTGGATCTATGTCTCATGGAGAGCCATAAATAAGTGAGGCTCAGTCTTGCGCAACTTGGGTGATAACATAATGAGGTGATGTCATCAACATCCCAAGGTCTTCATCCAAAACAACCCAAGGTTCAAACCCTAACCATGTGAATAGATGAGCTAATCGTCGAACATGGGGGGTATCGTTTGATTACCGGTCCTTGATGTATACCGTTAACAAATGCGAGGGCTTCCATCGATAATGATGATGGGGCCCAAGGTACCTAGTACGATACAACAAGTGTGAATAAGTGGACATGTAGTCGAACACTTGAGGATCCTGTCAAATAATATACATTGATGTATTCTCATAATTCAACAGTAAGGAAAATTGCCATTGTTGACTGCAATATCCAAGGTACTAACCGAAACTCTAAACTTCGGTCCCAGAGCAAGATGAGTTGATGTCGATGGGAAGAATTCAATTGGAAGGGAGGCCTTGAGGCATCCTCCATCATCCAACATGAGGGACACTCAACTGGTATGAGCTGATATGGAGTAATATATGTAACAAAACTGACACTAGGATGGCCGACACATGAGGTCAAGGTAAACTTCATAATGGCCGACACAAGTTATATCCTTGAATAGTGAGCACGACACAAAGTGACTTAGGCATTTTTCAACATAATGGGGAAAATGATATAAACCTGTAATGTAGGAGACATTAGCAAGCCCTCCATATGGTTGGAAGAATAACCAACCGGGGGAGTAAACAACTCGGAGATTAGGTTCACCCTAAGGTCAAAAAACTAAACCCAACCGACATGATAGACTCAAGTAGGTGTTGTGTTCAAGGATAGGACTGATTGAATCGCCTTTGAAACTGAAGATATGATACATCCTTCTTATCCCTTATTCTTTTTAGATAAAAGAATACCTTTCTTGTTGTTTTAATAAGTCCAAGAAAGAATGAAAACTTAGTAGATCCAACCATGTAAAAATTTTAACAAGCCCATGGGAGGAAGACTCAGGACCTTCTTCATTGTTTACAGAGTTCGAAGAAGAGATAGAAGATTACTCTATATTACTGATCTCTGGATTTTAGTATCGAGCTGAGATCTGTTCTTGCTCGCCGGTGTTTTCAATTTTAAGGAGTCTGAAAAACTTAAACAATAACTCCATACACCTACTCGTGGATTTTAATATCGAGCCCAAGTAGGTTAATGCTTGCCAGTGTTTTCTTGTTTATAGAGTCTGAAAAACTTAAACAATCCTCTATACACCTACTCGTGGATTTTAATATCGAGCCCAAGTAGGTTAATGCTCGCTGGTGTTTTCCTGTTTATAGAGTCTAAAAAACTTAAACAATCCTCTTTTTACCCTCTCATGGATTTCACATCGAGCCCAAGTAGGTGAATGCTCGCTTGGTGTTTTCATGTTTAGATAGCCTGAAAACCCTAAAGAAGGCTCCAAATGGTCCTTTTTCGTAAAGTTAGTCTCCTCCCCCGAAAAAGTGTAAAACAAAGAAAGAAGATCTCTTCTAACGTATACAAGAGTATACCTAGAGTATACATTTTCCGTAAATGATCCACCAAGGCCCGGAAAAGGGGTAATTCTATACCTAAGTGGATGAGCCTTCAGTTCCTTTAATGAGCTTGAAGAGGAAAAATTTGCTCGGCAATATTGTTTAGATTTCAATAGTCCAAACAAGAGCTTAAAATGAGTTAGATGACAGCTTCTAGGATCGTGACTCATGATCTGCCAAAACTAGGACTTCAACAAACATGTTAGTAATTGCGACAAAAAAATCTTAAATGATATGTAATTTTAACCATGAGCTAGTTGAAAAGGTCTATCATCACGAAATTTAGTCTTAAAGGATTAATACTACAAAATTTTAGTGAAAATTTGAGAACGATTGGTTTAAAATTACCTTAGTACTATATGTAGCTATTCATTGATTAAATAGCACAATTTGATAGAATTTGAAACTATAGAGATTTTACCAAAGTGGGTAAAAATTTAAAATCAAACTCATATATGTAATTTCAAATTAAAAACTCAAATTTTAATTTTGGTTTTGTAGGGAAAAAATTGGGAGCAAACCCTTGGATTTTAAACCTTCGTGGCGATCAACTCGAACAACCAATCGACATTTTGCCTCCATCAAGTAAGTTTATTTCATCCTAACTTGCATTTCCATAGTTTATTTGTCAATTTTTGAGATCAAAATAAAATATAAGGCCATTCTCAAAGTGTACAAAGCGTGTGCGCTACTCTGCAATAGGCAAAGTAGCGCCCATGCGTGACTGTGTGGAAGAAGAGTAGCGCACACCCCTGAAAATGAATAAAAAAGTGTTGAGACTCTAAAAATTGACCTTTTTGTGGTAGGATGGTACTTGTTTGGAGGGAGAGAGAACATGAGGATATGGATAGGGTGGCAATGCAAGACCCGGCCACTCTCCATGTACTCTGAGGATGTGGTTCGTTAAATTTTTACCGAACCGTGAACATGAGGGCACTCAATCGATTGCTTCAAAGACTCGTTCAATACTGGGATGTAGATGCCAATGCATTTGATATCCGGGGACAAACCCTAGACCTTACTGTCGACGACATATACTTCATTGCCAGACTCTCTAGGAGGGGAGATGCGGTAAGTTTTAAAGGATCTTCTCTTAATGTGGGTGCCATGTCGGTGCAAGAATATTTGAATGCATACTGTGTGGTGGGAGCCGAGAAATCAGGAAGTCAAATCCTAATTTCTATCATTGAAAGCCTCCCTCTAAAGGTTATTGTGAGTATGTTAAACCGAATGTCGGGAAGTGCCACACAACACTTAGCCTCGAGGCATTCCATGCATATCAGTGTCAAATGCTTGCAAGGTCATGTGTACAATTGGTGCACTAGTTTATTGGAAAATACGAAGCTTCAACTCACGGGTTGTAAGTCCGGGAATATGAAGAACTTTGGATACGACAGCATTTTATATACCTTCTTCTTTGAGAGGGTACCTGCTCTTAGCTTGGGCATTCCTCTACCTCCATCCAATCCTCGTGAGCCGAGATTGGGCCATTTGGGTGACATTTTTCTCCACTAGGGTGGTGGTGAAAGTCCCTTTTTCTATCATACTGATGATTTATGGGGGTGGTGGGAGAGACAGGTGCCGAAATTTGAGTAGTTTCTATATGCTGGATTAGACTTCCGCCATGATCCAGAGCTAGTACTTCCTCCAGGTGGTGCCTGGGGAGACATTGGTATGTTTTTGTTTTGAGAATTATTTAATTTTTTCAAATTTTCAATTATATGATTTTTATGATGAGTTTTGAAGTACTAAACAAGTGTCAAATGCAGATATTGGACCCGTTCGTCCTGAGGGTCATCCTACTATATTCGTGAGGCCAACAGATGTTGGTGCAGCTGATGCTATGTTGGGGACCATAGAGCGGAAAGTGAGTCGGTTGACTCATGATGTTCATGCATGCCGTATGGACCAAATACCTATTGATATGCAGGAATATGTAGTTGAGGTGCCCCCAGCATGGCTTAGGGTGATGCGGAAGATAGCTAGGTTGGTCATATGTTATCGGGATGCAGTATATGACGATGAGGCCCCTCCTTATCCATAGGAGATGGATATATTATGTGTATATTTTTTAGGCCACCGAGCCCAGTTTTGTACTTTATGACATGACTTGTGATAGACTTGTGATCCAAAACTCATATTATATTTTTTGATACAGTATCGAATATATATACAGTATCGGTTATGTACATGTGTGTGTGTTTAACTTTATGTGGGAAATGCTATTTATGGAAATGTATGATACAAATGCCAATCTAAAACATAATTTGCAAATGAAACAACTAATGCATTTAAATTTCTTGGAATGTGTTGATATATAATGGAATCAAACTGTCTTTCCAATAATCTAACTCGCAAAAATTGTCATAGAAAAACAGGATCTCTAATCTGGTAAACACCCGTTAACTGAAATACAACTAGTTGTGAATCAACTCTTACCTCCAAATGTGAAATGCCATGTGTAAGAGCATCTCGGAGAAGTTCTATAACCGCACTGTACTCAGCTACATTGTTCGTAGTGACACCCAAACAAACCCCCCCGAAGAGAACAGTTGGCCAACGGGTGAGTAAATGACCCAAGCTGCTAAAGCCAACTGTCGGGTGTGGCGACTGGCGCCATAAGAAAATCCTAAGAAATGTTCAATCGACATTTGATACATGAAATAAAGGCACACATAAGGTTAACTAACAAGCACAAGCAAAAACTAGCTCTACAAAATATACAGCTATGTTACAAGAAAAAGCACAACTTCCTAAGCGTAGTACTTCTTCAAGTAGAGCCCATTTCTAGGTTCAGGCAGCTTATTACCCTCATAGTCTACTGGCTCGTAAGCACCCTTCTTCAGTACTTTAGAAATTATGTAAGGCCCGAGCCACATGGACTTGAACTTGCCAGGTCCTAGAGGTTCCTTGTCTTGATCCCACAGTAGAACAAGATCTCCTTCAAGGAACACCCTAGGTCTAACAGACTTGTCATATTGTCCTTTGACTCGTTTCTTATGAACTTTGTTTGCTATGAGTGCATCGCGGTGCTGCTCATCTAGATTCTCTAAATGCAACAAACGTTCTTCCAGTGCTGAAGTATTTGGTAGTAATTGAACAACCAGTTTTAACGAAGGAATCTCACATTCAATCGGAACGATTGCTTCTATCCCATGCACAAGCTGGAAGGGAGAGAACCCAGTAGCAGTCTTTACATTCACTCGGTAATCCCAAAGAGCAGGGTAAAGCATGATGTTCCAGTTATTTCGACTGGCATTAACAGTTCTTTGTAGAATTACCTTTAAAGTTTTGTTAACTGCTTCGACTTGTCCATTCGCCTGTGGATAATATGAAGATGAATGTTCTTGCCGAAAACCTAACATTGTGTACAGATCGATCATCATGCTATTCTTAAAATGACTGCCATGATCAGTCACAATTTATTTGGGTATGCCGAACCTTGCAATAATCTGATTGAATACAAAATAAGTGGCATTTTCTCCATCTACCTTGACAGTAGGCATTGCCTCGGCCCACTTGGTGAAGTAGTCGACGACAATAATGATATAATGATGTCCTCTAGCCAAAACTGGATTGCAAGTCATATAATCAACCCCCCATTTTTTTAAGGGACCTGCTGTAATCACAGGATGAAGAGGAGCTGGATGTGCTCTCATTTTCCTGGTGAAAAACTGACACAGACGGCAGCGTTTCACAACTTCCACACAATCTTTAAAGATTGTGGGCCAAAAATACCCGGCACGCAGTATTTTCTAGGTTGTTGCCAACCCAGAAAGATGACCCCCATAGGATCCACTGTGGGAATCATTCAATACTAATTCTGCTTCTTCTAAAGTCAAACAACGTCATAATATGGAATCTATCCCACGTCTATACAAAGTATTAGAGATGATGAGATAGTTTTTCGGATGACTTTTCAGTTTGCGTCGTTCTTCTCTAGAAAAAGTGGTAGGACACCTCAAAGTCTGGAGATATACTAAAATATCCCCGTACCATGGGTCAGAGGAGGCAATGAGGAAGATATGTTCATCCGGGAATGATGATTCTTCCTCGATATGCTCTAAGTCACTCAAAAACTCTAAGATTAACTCAGCGAACACTAGTGATTTCTTCGACTTAGCTGATTGAAAGACCAAATCGAACTCTTGTAAGATTAAAATCCATTTATTTTACTTCCCAGCGATGATGCGTCGAGTGAGAACATACTGAAAAGGATTGACTTATGCTATCACAGTATTTGTTCATAAAAGGATGTAGTGACAAAGCCTTTGTACCGCATAGACCGCAACTAGTGCTAACTTCTCAACATGCAAATATTTGATCTCAGGAGCTATCAATCCACGAGAGAGATAGTAAACAACATGTTCTTGGAACGTGTTGTCCTCCTGAACTAATGCTATGCCAATTGTGAAAACAGACGCCGCTAGATATAAGAGAAAATATTTTACATAATCAGGCAAGCTTAACAAGGGGGTTGAAAGTAGTGCCTTTTTCAAGGCCTCAAATGATGCTTGAGCAGCCTCATCCCACACGAAGTAGGTATCTTGTTTAAGTAGTCTCATAAAACCTTTTGTGATCTTCGCATAGTTTATGATAAAGCGTCGCAAGAAGTTAGACATGCCTTTCATACTTTGAAGTTGTTGCAAGCTGCGAGGAGGAGGCAGATTTACAATCGCCTCAACTTTTAACAGGTTGACCATTATACCATGACTGGATACAATAAAACCCATTAAACGTCCTGATTCGACGCAAAATACGCACTTGTTAGGATTAAGTCGAATCTTATATTGTCTGCATCGTTCAAACACAAGTCTTAAATGAGCTGGATGATCCCGTCTCTTTCGAGATCGCGCCGGGAGGTCATCCAAGTAAGGTTCAACTATGTGCTTGATATCGTGAAAAGAAAAATTCATAGCTCGTGGGAATGTAGCTCCAGCATTATTTAAGCCAAATCGAATCTTCTGATAAGCAAAGGTTCCCCATGGGAAAATGAAAGATATTTTTTGTTGATCTTCGAGTTTGATTTGGATTTGATTATATCCCAAAAATCCATCCATGAAAGAAAACATCTCATGTCCCACACATGCATCTATGATCTAGTCGATAAATGGTGTGACATAGTTATCTTTCGAACAAGCTTTATTCAAGTCCCGGAAGTCAATACAAACTTGGATGGTACCTTTCTTTTTATCAACCGGAGTGGGGTTTGAAACCCATTCCGTCATGTCAATCGGGTAGATAAATATGGCTCTAAGCAATTTTTCAACTTACGCCTTAATGGCGGCCGCTTTTTGAGGATTCACAAGATAGAGCTTTTGTCTCACAGGTTTTGCATTAGGGTATGTTGTGATGACATGCTCAATGATGGTTGGATCGATGCCTGGCATCTCCTCATAAGACCAGGCAAAAATGTCGTGGAATTCTTTAAAAATCTTGGTATACAGAGCGATCTCTTTTGGAGAACAGTCTGCTCCAATAAAAATGTTTTCCACGACCCCAAGTTTGGTGGAAATGTTAATTGGGATTGTTCTCGATATATTAGCCATATTCCCTTCAATGTAAACAACTCTTGAAGTAGAAGGAAAAGATGACAAATCAACAAATCCACCGGGTCTCATAGAGAATTCCCCTCTCTCTATCCTGTCTAGATTTGGAAGCAGGTAGGACATGTGATGCATATGTTCCCATGGATGGTCCAATCCCATCATGGCTTCCAAAATGGCTTCATCATACGGTAAGACCGTGTCTAAACAGTCGAAAGAGTGGGTAGAATTCACTGATCATCTAGGAGCATAGTCCATATCCGACTCAGCAGAGACTGGCAAAGTCGCGATATGTTCCATTGTAGTGTGTTGTGCTTCTATGTAGGCTACTTCTACAATGGTTAAAGGCACTGATGGTTCTGATACAGTAGGAAGCATCCACGGATCAGTGCTTAAACCAACCGTGAAAGTTTTGGTAGACATACCCACATCAGAACGCATAAAAAGAACAGGAGAGGGAAGGTCAAAAGTGCCTATTAATGACCCATAAATCCCTGCTCCTAAACTCTCGCTTACTGGGGAAGTTTGATCAACTAAAGGAATAGTGGTATCTGATGAAGTTTGGTTGTTTTTCCGAGAGAATGAAAGTTGATCGACCGTGACGATCTTGCCTTCGTGGGGGAACATAAAAACTCGGAAAACTGTCGATGCAATGGCTCGCATGGCATATGTCCAGCTCCTACCTAATAACATATTGTAATCAAGCAAAACATCTAGAACTTCGATCTCTACAACAACTGTCTTACCGGAAAGTGTAATTTCAAACGATGGTAGAACTCCGTGTGGATGGAAAGTCCTGCCATCGAAGGTAGTAAGCAGTGTGTTAGAGGGGGCTAACTCGGGAGAGCCTAAAGATTTCCAGCAAGAAATGGACATCACGCACGTCAACGCACCCTCATCAACGACAGCCCGTCTAATGGTCATATGACCATGGACTACTTCTATCTGTAGGGAAATGTGGTACGAAAACCGATATTTGATATCATACATATCAAAGCACGCAGTCATGTTGGATGATTCCATACTCCCAATCGCTGCCAGAAGTGCGTTTCGTTGTAAAGGACAACTTTGCAAAACTTCTAAGGTGGACATAGCATAAGGGGTCTAGGCTAGATCTTCAACCACATTGTAGTTGGAAGTATCCTGAGAGTTGGGATTGTGCGAGGCCTGTTTCAAGACACCTTTCGAGATCTTGGGCAACGAATCCACTGGAATGTGGAGAGGAATGGAAGATTCAGGAATCTCTTTATCCTTGTTCTGCACATCCGGGGTATAATTTCTTGCTCGCGTTTGCAAAAGTGGATCCGCGCTAACCATATTAATGAAAGTTTGATCAACTAAAGCATGAGTAGTGCCCCCAGCTTTGGAGGTGCCAGAAGCTGAACCCTACCCCTTAGGAAATGGATCTTTAAGTACGACAGGTTTCTTTTCTTGAAGCAGCTTCTGGGCTTCTTTGAGTATAGGGAATTAGTGAGTGAGGTGATCCTACTTGCAAAGCTTACAAAGGAACTTAACCTTCTTCTTTTCTTTATTACCCTCCTCAGCATTCTCTTTGTTCTTGGGCTTTGGCTAGTTCCCCTCTCCTTTATTTCCCTTCTTTTTGTTGTTGGGTTGCTGAGGGCCCTTTTGATTGTTCTGAACCTGGTTTACATATTCATAAGTAGAAGGAGAGGTTGTGATGGAGGTTACTTCTGCAGTCGATTGTTTGACGGATAAGGCATGAACTTGCTTAGTCAATGCTTCGAAAGCTACAGAATCTACTGAACCCACTATGCCGTCAACATGTTGTCTAGGTTTAGGTATTCCAAGATCAGTGTTTGATCGCGGTGCATCCATTATAATCTCATAAATTAGCCCAGACTGTGCATAAACAAGGTCTAGATGTTGGGTCCATAAAATTGCTTCTTCCTCTGTAGACACTCCAAAAGCAGCTACTTCCTTAGAAATGTAAGGAAGGAGTGATTTTAGATACCACTCAAGAAGAAATTCTGGAGGTATATTGGATTTAATGAGCCTCTTCCATCTTCACCACTCCTGAATGTGATCAGATAAGTGAGTGGCCTTATTCTGCCTAAATGTAGACAAAAGCTCTGTCCCAACAGTGTATCGAACAGGAAGCTGGAAGTGGTTCAGAAAAATAGTCACGAGATCCCAAAAATTAAAAAACGTAGTTGCAGGTAACTCAATGTACCATTTAGCCGTAGTGTCGGTTAAGGTTCTTTGGAAAAGTATCAACCTAACGGAATCTTCGTTCAACGAGTTCGAAGAACACCATAATTGGAAAGTGGTGACATGATCACCAGGGTCTTCACTGATTTTGCCTTCGAATTTTGGAATGTTCGAAGGTAACTTGGTAGGAACTGGTGGCCATGTAGCATTATGGTACACCGGATCATTTGTCAACTTGGAAAGGTCTGGCAAATTTAGAGTTGCAAGAAATGGTAAACTAGGTCTACAAGATGGCATTTGATATGTTGGGGTCATAAAGGGGGAACCACCCATATTTGACCCGTAAACTGCTGGTAGGGGTTTCCCCCAGCCATCTGCTGGTAGGGATTGCCCCCAGCCATCTGCTGGTAGGGGTTTCCCCCAGCCATCTGTTGTTGTTTGAAAGTGTTGTTGAAATTCCCCCACCCAAATGAAAGTGGGTTGGTGCTCTGTATATTCGTCCACTGTGTCTGGGTATTAGCCCCGCCATATTGTTGATTAAGGATGTTACCCCCTCCTCCTGAAAATAGAGAAAACGGGATGTTTCCCGCAGGTACATTATTTTGATTCATATTGTAACCTACAAAGGTATTAAAACCAAGGGTAGTCGAGGTGGACGGCGCGGTCATGGTACGCATGACATTCATAGTTGTAGAGGCATTTGGCCCTACATTCGATGTGGAAATACAAGTACTAGGTATATGATATGGTTGTTGAGTTGCAGGAGGTGGACCAACATTCACTGTATTATTGGGTCCAAAAGTAGGAGTAGAGGTAGATGTCAAAGCTTTCGAGCTCGGTATGCCTAACGTACCAGTATTAAAGCTGAAGAACGGAGTCGACACAGAAGTTGGCTGTGTCGAACTTGGTGTAGCAATGGGAGGAGGAATTACAGTATTTGTATGCATACCTGTTGTGGGAGTCTATGGAACTCCCTGTTTGTATCCTCGATTAGTCATAATATGAACAGGTGTGAACAAATATGAACTATAATCAGGTTGCAAGAAACCAACAGGTATCAGAAGCGGGACGTTAAAATCAGTCAGAGGAGGATTAAAAGGAGTATTAAACTCACCAGAAGTGAGATCCTCAATCTCAACTATATTAAAAGCTTGTTGATCTGGAGTACCAGGCTGTGGTTCCTCAAGAACCTCTATTTCACCAGTAGTTTCAAAAGGACCATTGGAGTCTGTCCTCTGTCGTCTAGGTGGCGGTAGTGGTTCCACTCTAAGTGGGAGAAGGTTTTGCAACCTTCGAGACCTACGAAGTTGTTGGTCTTCCACGATTATATATAAAAATAAAACCAAGCAAAAACCTAGTGGCCACTAAGACTAGGGAGCAAACAACATTCCACTAAAAAAAATCCTAAGTATGCAAACCAAGCAAACAAGATGCCTTTTAGAGAAGAGTCTAGGATGATGAGGGCCCAGAACAGATCAACGAAGGAAGAAGAATAGTTACCCGGGGTCCACAATACAATGACTAAGGGTGCAAGTGCTGGAATCACCCAACCGCCCTCCCAAAAAACTGCAAGGGATTTCCTCCCACGTATGTCCTAGGTACAGTAGATATACCCTCCGTTGTCACCTGTGTATGATCCTATGGTCAAATACTAAGGCTACCATACATATGAAATATCCTGGGGGGATAGTCGTTAGCCTGATCAAAACACGTGGGCAGGGTAGCAAAGCCCGATGTCCAGATAAACCCTCGTACACGAATCGACCCTGGTTTATGGTCAAAAGGAACATGAGGGAGGTATCCTCAACGATTTCGATCTTCCACGGCCTCGTGCTTAGCTCTGGTTTCAGTAGAGTTTACCAGGAATATTTGATATATATTGGTTTACCTATATGAAAGTCGCACTACGATTTTTGAGTAATGAAACAAGCTTCGAGCAGTTTAAGGTGTTTTAAGCTCGAAACTCTAGCCTAGACTAGTTGGTGTCGTGTATCCCTAGAAATAAAATCGTTTCTAATTGATTTTATTAAGATTCTTTTTAAGGTTACTTTTTTACTCAGTGGGGCAGTGCATTGTGTGATGTGGTTGCAACAGAAAGTAAAGTGCATGAAATGAAACAACTTTCAACAACAAAAAGACTTTTTATTTTTTGTTTTATATTCTTTCCAAAATGAAGAGTAAGCAAACTTAAACAAAGCTTTCTTTTTATTTTCTTTTCAAATTCTGAACAAAGTAAACTATGCTACTCTACAAAGATTATAAGCCTCACTACTCTAAGCTACCAAACTTATTTTTCTTTTTCTGTTATATATGAAAGAAAAAGAACTTGAAAGCGGAAGCAAGTAAGACCTACAAAAGATGTGCAAGTATGGAAAAATGACTCTAAAGTTCACAACAATCGAATCAATGAACCGACAAAGACATGTCCTACAAGTTTTTTCAAAGGAAAAAGCTCTTGAACTTGGAAGCAAAGTGGGGAGAAAACAAGGATGAAAGATGCTTACAACTGGAAATCAAACTTAGAAGAAATCTCCAAAGCACCAAACCCTAAACAAGAACACTAAGCCAAGTAGTGGGTAAGCAAGTGAACTAAAGACGGCCTTACTAACACAAAGGCTCAAGGGTGAAGCAAACTAAAGTACTTCAAACTCACTTAATACTGGAAATAACAGCGAGGTCAAGAAATGGCGGGACTCAAAAAGCTTTGGAAGACACCCCAAAGGCTCCAAAAAATGGGTCAAAACCCTAAATCAAAGGATGAGGCACCCAAAGAGCATACAAGTGTCGCAACAAATAACAAATGCTAAACACAAAGGTTTGTATACCTGCAACACACTACTAGGGTATGGACGAGCAGTTATGTTCACTAAGGAACAATGCATGGTCTCCAAAAAGAGTCACAAACGAACAAGACACTTCAAAAGTGATCAAGTGACCAAAAGATGACCTAAGGGACTCAAAAGGGACTAAAGAGACTCAAAGATGGATTACAGACCTCAAAGACCAGTTAAGAAGGCCAATAACAAAGTTAGAAACCAAATCAAAACAGGTGGAAAACCAAACCTTGCATCAAACAGAGAGCTACAGGAATGTGCTCTACTATGCAGTAGGAAAACTAGTGCACAAACTCAGGTATGCGCTACTGTATGTACAATAGAGTAGCGCACACGTCAGGAAAGGTCAGAAATCAAGCTTTGTAGAGGTGTAAAAGGCTAAGTCAGACAAAAGACAACAGGTAGGGATGACCTATAAGGCCCCTCAGAGGATTAAAGGGATCAAAAAGTACTGGAAAGACAACAAAATGGGTTTCCTAGAGCAGAAAAACAACTGGCTCCCAGTGGAGTCGCTAGTCTGTTGTTCGAGAAATTCACCCTATAGTGAGGAAAGGGACACTATCAACTTAAGGGGAGACATGTAAACACAATTATTACATTGCAGAAACATCTATAAATGGAAATAGATCAAAGATCTTGTAGACGTACCTTATTACTGACGTTTGATCCTAGCTTTGCTCAATCTTGCGCTCAATCTTCAACTTGATCTTCCACTTCAATAGACCTGTAACATAAAGATACCTTCCTCAGCATATCTTAACTCATATAAAGATGATAAAATTGAAGTGCAATTCAAACATCAAGAACAATCAAGCATTTAACCAAATAAATACACAATCCATTAGGCATTATATTTGGGACATGAAGGAATGTTTCAACCTTTATTGTCAAAAGCATATAATGATTACAAGTTATACCTGATCAATGCAGCATGCTTGTGCAATCGGATTTTGGGCTCCTGCTCTTCTCTGACTTGAAATCTTCCAGCATAAAAACCCTTCATACAAACATCTCTTCTTGTGAATGAGAATCACAACAATGTCTCTATACGTCTAACCCCTCTCCTCAATCCTCCTTTTATTTATATGACAAGGAAGGCAGTTTAGATCGAGAGGTGGTTGTAATGGAAGTTGGGGAAGTTGCAAAACCAACTGCAACTAATCCCAATTCATCAAATTAATATATTTTTTATCATATTTTAAGGTGTGCGCGAGTTTTTCACAGTGGAGTAGCGCATATTATGCAACTTTAGTGTTTAACAACTAGCGTTTGCAACTTTTTTGAGGGTGTGCGCTAGTTTACTGAAGTGGCGTAGTCCACAACAGGAGGTGTGCGCTACTATTGTCTTGTGGAGTAGCGCATGGGCGCCGGTATATTGAAATAGAGTAGCGCACAGCTCAAAATATGGGGTTTTTCAAGGTTTTGCTAGCTTGCAGACGGTCATCATGCTCTTCAATCCAAGTTGTCCTTTTGTGTGATCAACAGCTCAAGGTGATCACAGACGGAGAAGTGTAGATTTGACCTATAACAGGTACTCTTGTTGATGCAAGGAATTACTTCTTTGCATAACAATTTTGAATTTTATCTGGCTAAGATAAAATAGTTGGGATTATCACCCTAGTTTATAGCCTATTTACAATATTCACAATTTAAAAAGAGAAAATAAAATCTGTGAGAGTAAATAATTAATAAATGTAAAAGAAATTATATATAACAAGTTTTTGCAATAAATTTAAATATGAAAATCAAGAAAGAGAATAAAAATCAAACATTTCAAGGTTTGGATTTGAGAAATAAATAAGTTGATTTTATTGATAATAATTATGAGTTACAGATTGAAAGACCCTCTTTTCTCACTTATGCGAAAGTGAGGACCAAAAGCACTCTTAAAGTTCTTGGGTGACATCATTTTACCCCATGATCCATGGAAGATAACTCTAGCCCTAACACTCACCAAAACCCTAGCACTAAACCATCTTCTTCATCATCATCATCACCATCACTATCACCATCAATGTATTCATCATCACCACCATCTTCATCATCATCATTAACTCTAACTCTAAACCTAAGTCAATTTCCTTCTATAGCTCTAGCCCTAACCCTCACCCAAACCCTAGAACTAAACCATCTTCTTCACCATCACCATCACCATCACCATCACCATCACAATCACCATCATCATCATGTCTTCATCATCATCACCATCTTCATCATCATTGTTAACTCTAACTCTAACCCTAATTCAATTTCCTTCTATAACTATAGCCCTAACCCTCACCCAAACCCTAGCACTAAACCATATTCTTCATCCTCACCATCACCATCAACGTCTTCATCATCATCATCATTAACTCTAACTCTAAACCTAATTCAATTTCCTTCTATAACTCTAGCCCTAACCCTCACCCAAACCCTAGAACCAAGCCATCATCTTCATCCTCACCATCACCATCACCATCACCATCATTATCATGTCTTCATCATCATTGTTAACTCTAACTCTAACCCTGATTCAATTTCCTTCTATAACTCTATCCCTAACCCTCACCCAAACCCTGGCACTAAACCATATTCTTCATCATCACCATCACCATCAACGTCTTTATCATCACCAACATCTTCATCATCATCATTAACTCTAACTCTAACCCTAATTCAATTTTTTTCTATAAATCTATCCCTAACCCTCACCCAAACCCTAGCACTAAACCACCATCTTCATCATCACCATCACCATCACCATCACCATCACCATGATCATCAATGTCTTCGTCATCACCACCATCTCCATCATCATCATTAACTCTAACTCTAACCCTAACTCTAAATCTGACTCTAACTCTAACTCTAGGTTCCTCATCAACATCTCCATCATCATCATCTTCATCACCATCACCATCACCATCACCATCATCATCAACGTATTCATCATCATCACCATCATCATCATCATACGTGCCCGGTGGACGATTTTCCAAAGTTGACCCCCGTGTGCAAAAATTGCACACTCCCTTATTGAGCAAAACCCTAGTTTCCAAGATGTACATACAAGATGACACTGAGGCCACAATACCGGAGGAGAGGGGCACCCCTTGCACTATCCTGGCGTCTTGAATCCAACGGAATTGACGGTTCGTCGATCGGAGCCACGATCATCATTCTATGGCTCGTTCTGTCTCGCATCCAAAAGGCCTTCAGGGACACCTGCTGGATACCTGCCGGGGACATAGAACTCCAAACGTGCAACAAAACTAGGTTCCAGGGAGTCCTGCAGGTGTGTCTAAGAAAGTTCCGGCTGGGAACGCTAGCCATACGTGCCTGGTGGATGATTTTTCAAAGTTGACCCCCGTGTGCAAAAATTGCACACTCCCTTACTAAGCAAAACCCTAGTTTCCAATATGGACGTACAATATGACACTAGGGCCACGGAACCAAAGGAGAGGAGCACCCCTGGCACTATCCCGGCGTCCTGAATCCAACGGAGTCGACGGTTGTTTTATTAGAGCCATGGTCGTCATTCTATGGCTAGTTCCGTCTCACATCCAAATGGCCTTGAGGGACACCTGCTAGATACCTTCCAGGGGCATAAAACTCCAACCGTGCAACACAACCGAGTTCTGGGGAGTCCTACAGGTGTGTCTAGGTAGGTTCTGGATGGGAACACTATCCATACCTGATTGGTGGATGATTTTCCAAAGTTGACCCTCATGTGCAAAAATTGCACACTCCCTTACTGAGCAAAACCCTAGTTTCCAAGATGGACGTACAAGATGACACCGGGGCCACAGGACTGGAGGAGAGGGGCACCCCTGGCACTATCCCAACGTCTTGAATCCAAAGGATTCAACGGTTTGTCAATATTAGACATGGTTGTCATTCTATGGCTCGTTCCGTCTCACATCCAAAAGGCCTTCAGGGACACCTGCTGGATACCAGCCAGGGGCATAGAAGTCCAACCGTGCAGCAAAACTGGGTTCCGGGGAGTCATGCAAGTGTGTCTAGGGAGTGTTTGGGTGGGAATTCTAGCCATACCTACCCGGTTGACGATTTCCCAAACTTGACCCCCATGTGCAAAAATTGCACACTCCCTTACTGAGCAAAACCCTAGTTTCTAAGATGGACGTACAAGATGACACCGAGGCCACGGGACCGGAGGAGAGGGGCACCCTTGGCACTATCCGAGCATCCTGAATCCAACGGAGTAGACGTTTTGTCAATCCGATCCATGGTCTTCATTCTATGGTTCATTCTATCTCGCATCCAAAAGTCCTTCAGGGACACCTACGGGGGGCATAGAACTCCAACCATGCAACAAAACCGGGTTCTGGGGATTCCTGCAGGTGTGTCTAGGTAGGTTCCGGCTGGGAATGCTAGCCATGCCTGCCCGGTCGATGATTTTCCAAAGTTGACCCCAATGTGAAGGCCATCCAAATTCGCTAAAGGGGTGCATTTCTCGTTCGGAGGCCCTCGGGCGTGCATGGCCACCGTGGACAGGTCCACAATGGCCACGTGGACCTATGGGAGTCGATGGAGTCCAATTCCGCTCGCCCATTTGGGTTTCGTGGCCCCGGAGAAAATCCCTAAAGTGTCCCTGAATGGCCTTGGGGTGCCCAACTATAATGCCCATAGCAGCCAAATCGTGGCTCGGTTCATGAATCCGTCTATTCTGGTGGGTCCAGGATGTCAGGTTTTAGCTATGGGCCCCCCACAGCGTGCCTCAAAGACCTAGAAGCGGTACCAATGGGAAATCTCCGGAGCTAGGGTTTTTCTCAGTGATGGGCCATTCCAAATTTCCTTAAGGGGGGCATTTCTTGTCCAGAGGCCCCCAGGCATGCGTGGCCACTGTGGACAGGTCCACCATGGCCACGCAGACCTATGGGAGATGGAATCCAATTCCGCTCGCCGGTTTGGGTTTCGTGGCCCCGGAGCAAATCCCCAAAGTGTCCCTAAATGGCCCCAGGGTGCCCGAATAAAATGCCTGTAGCAGCCAAACCGTGGCTCGATTCGTGAATCTGTTGATTCCAGTGGGTCCGGGACGTCGGGTTTCAACTAGGGGATCCCCCACAGTGTGCCTCGTAGACCTGAAAGAAGTGCCAATGGGCCATCTACGGAGCTAGAGTTTTGCTCAGTGAGGGCCATTCCAAATTTGCTCAAGGGGGGCATTTCTTGCTCAGAGACCCCTGGGCATGCGTGGCCACCGTGGACAAGTCCACAATGGCCACGTGGACCTGTGGGAGGTGACAAAATCCAATTCCACTCGCCGGTTTGGGTTTCGTGGCACCGGGGCAAATCCTCCAAGTGTCCCTGAATGGCCCTGGGGTGCCCAACTAGAATGCCTATAGCACCCTAACCGTGGCTCGATTCGTGAATCCGTCGGTTCCGTTGGATCCGGGACATCGATTTTTAGCTAGGGGACACCCCACAATGTCCCTCGAAGACCTGGAAGCGGTGCCAATGGGCCATCTCCGGAGCTAGGGTTTTGCTTAGTGATGGCCATTCCAAATTTGCTAAAGGGGTGCATTTCTCATCTGGAGGCCCCCGAGCATACATGGCCACCGTGGACAGGTCCACAATGGCCACATGGACCTATGGGATTCGACGGAATCCAAGTTCACTAGCCGATTTGGGTTTCGTGGCCCCAAAGCAAATCCCCGAAGTGTCCCTAAATGGTTATCACTAAGCAAAACCCTAGCTCTGAAGATGGCCCATTGGCACCGCTTCCAGGTCTTTGAGGCATTCTATGGGCGGTCCCCTAGCTGAAACCCATCGTTCCAGACCCACCGGAATCGATGAATTCGTGAACCGAGCCACGGTTTGGCTTCTATGGGAATTCAAGTCGAGCACCTCGGGGCCATTCAGGGACACTTTAGGGATTTGTTCCGAGGCCACGGAACCCAAACCGATGAGCGGAATTGGATTTCGTTGGCTCCTATGGGTCCACGTGGCCCTTTGGGACCTGTCCATGGTGGCCACGCACACCCGGGGATCTCTGGACGAGAAATGGCCCCCTTGAGCAAATTTGGAATGGCCCTCACTCAGTAAAACCCTAGCTCCGAAGATGGCCCATTGGCACCACTTCCGGGTCTTCGAGGGACATTGTGGGGGGTCCCCTAGCTGAAACCTAGCATCCTGGACCTAGTAGAACCGACGGATTCACAAAAAAATCCACGGTTTGGGTGCTACGGGAATTCTAGTCAGGATCCTCGGGGCCATTCAAGGACACTTGGAGGATTTGCCCCAGAGCCATGGAACCCAAACCGGCGAGCGGACTTGGATTTCATCACCTCCCACAGGTCTACAGGGCCATTGTGGACCTGTCCACGTTGGGCATGCACACCCGGGGGCCTCCGGACGATAAATGGCCCCCTTGAGCCAATTGGGAATGGCCCTCACTAAGAAAAACCCTCGCTACGGAGATGGACCATTGGCACTGCTTTTGGGTCTTCGAGGCACGTTGTGGGGGGTCCCCTGGATGAAACCCAGCATCCTGAACCCACCAGAATTGACGGATTCACGAACTGAGCCATGGTTTGGCTACTACAGGCATTCTAATCGGCCACCCCGGGGCCATTCAGGGACACCTTCGCCCAATTACTCGTGGATGTAGGCTGGAGAAACTTCAGAAAGCCTCGTACCCTAATGATTTTTCCACCTTCATCTACTAGGGGAATATTCTTGCAAATACTGGTAAGCTCTTTGGGCCAGACGTAGTTATTTGCAAATGAATAGTGCAAAAAATGTGCAGTGGTGATAACAAGTTTATTGTCTGTTGAGTCTGATACTACATCCAGGAGCCGCTCAGCAAACTTTGAGATAGAAAGCTCTGTAATTTTAGGATACTGATTCAACCACTCATGCAGTTTCTCACATTCTCGAGGATCTAAATTTATAATTGCCTTCTGGGTAGATTCAGGCATGGAATAATATTTGGCAGCACTTCCAACCTCCCCGGACCATTTGGTCAGCCACAATATGCGCAACTCCTTTGACGAAAGATAAATTCTGGTGTGGACGGTGGTGAGCTCCCAATATGGATTCCTAATAAGGGCAACTATACTAAGAGCCTACTTTAAATGACAACCCGGGGGACATACAAACTTTATAGGTGCAGGCACTATCTGTGCTCTTATAAGATAATATTTGTCACAGTTGGATGTCGGTATCGATGTTCTAAGGGTTGCCTACTAAATATGTAAAACTAGTTATGCTACAGAATTAAATACTGGGAAGCAATAAATCTATTTAAAATAATTAAAGTGTTGAAAGCAGTATCTATTCTAATATTGGAGAAAACAAGGTCTGTAATTACTTTATGCCTAAAACTATAATTCTGATCTAAGCCATTTTAAATCCCAAGACTCAAATTGTAGTGCGATCGTTTCAAGCTATCCATCTATTATTAAGGATTCAAAGAGATTAACCACGATGAGAAACAGTCATGAACCTCATATCTAAACTATGATATTGAAAGCAAAACTGATACACATGCAATTGTTGATTAAAATATGCGTTGAAAGAAAGCACCTACAAGACTACTGACATTGTTTTGTTGTACTATACAAATAATAAATCATTCAAGCACGTCCATATGCAATATAATTGTTCATCAATGTAAAATGCATAATTGGAAGAATACCTGCAAATAGGAATCTCCTGACTTACGTGTTGGAGGGGCCCTCTCCAACCCGTACTCAGGAGAGAATAAAACTTATAAACGTTGGCTGGAATTAATCATCAATGTCTCATTAAAATATAAAATCCATGTCACAACAAAGGTTTGTACTTTGTAGTATCGATAGGGAAGAAAACGTTAAAACAATGTTTTTCGCAAAATAACAGCGGGGACCTCTTGCTACCCGAGAGGTCTATATTTATATGATTTAATGTTGATCCTAACTAATTGTCAAAATGTCGATTCTTCTTGAACTGGAGTGTGTTCCCTATAAGTCAGGAACAGGGTGTCAAGCTTGGTGATCCCTCAGTCTTCTATGCGTTCATCCTTTAATGCCTTGGACCTACTCAATCACGCTTGGTTTCCACATAATTAGTTCATTGAAATATGCATTTTAACATACAAGAATAATCATCAAAACAATTTCATTAAATAATTAAAGTAAAACACTTTTCCCACAATTGAATGTGTTTCTTCGCCATTGCTTGAGCTTGACTGTGGGAAAAAGGGTTATCAAATACCTGAAAATTAGACTCGTGATTCTCTCCCCTACTTGAAGGATTCACCCATCCTTAGGTGACTTATTCAATTCGTCGATGACCTCCCTGATATCCCATGCTACCACCTTAGGTATCCCTGCCTGCCTGTGATATCCAAAATTCTGATCCTCCCTGGCCCATGCCTTCCTCTCTTCCTCTTCATTAATCTGTTCTTTGATGACTGGGGAAAGAAAGAATGGGGAATTCAGCCTCATGCCGATCCACCTAAGTTGATTTCTTGCCAGGGATTCTTTGTAGAGTGTGGTTTTGAAAAGAGCATCATCAAGCCTGAGGGGAGAGTGGAGTTCTCTTCTTTTTAGATCATTCGCCACCCTGCTCCACCTTTCCCTGATGGACTCATTAACTTCCTTTTGTGTGCTGCGGAGTGTAATGTCAAAATGAGTCACCACCTCCTATTGTTTTGCAAGGAGAATGGGTATTATTTCCTCGTCCTGGGTGAGGATCCTGTGGTTATAGATTATCCCTTTGGGGCGAGTTGGCTCTGGTCTGATCATTAATGGGGTTTTCCATTTGGATGCAACATAGAGATGGTAGTCCTGGGCTCGCTCAATTTCGTGGTTCATCCACGAACACAATTCCCTTAACTGGAAATCGCCCACATATGGGTTTGGCGACTAGTTGGGTGAGCCAAAAACTACGAAATTGTGCAAGAAGAACTCACTCAATTGGTCTTTCTCCAGCTCTGTGGAGTTCAAAGATGCATCAATAAAATCTTTGGGAGTGCTTAACTCTATAGGGAGTCCTTTCTTCAACCTCTAGAGATGGAATTCGCCCCATTTCTCCTGTATATAAACTGCATAAACTGTCGATGGTGATCTAAGGTCCCGCAGTCTCTCATATATGCTGATAGTAGTGGCAAAAACATCCTTTAATTTTATAATCTCCTGATCTTTCTTTTGCTAATTCGTTCTGTGCCTCAGCCAAGTTTTCTTGTAGTGTTGAATTATTCTGCTCGGCCAGCTGGAGCTCTTCTACATGATGCATCTTCAGGATTTGTGTCTTCTTGGCTGAGAATGGGGGAGGTGTGGGCTAGATTCCTGGTCCAATCTTTAACGTTTCCAACTCATTTCTGAGCCATTCCAATTATGCTCGTGCTTCAGCGAGCTGAGTAATGACCTTGGGGTTTTCATTACGTTCTGGAGGGTTTTCCTGGAAGTTTCCTTGCTCTTGTAAGCTATGCTCTTCTTCTTTATCCATTTCTTCTTCTGCATCCTGTTCTTCCTCTTCATTCCTTTCCTCTTCTTCATCCTCTTCTTTGTCCTCTTCGTCATCTGTAGTGGGATCCTTCTGATCTATAAAAGGATCGATGTCATCATCAGACACATTGGTAACCAGGGGGCTGGGTTCCCTTTCTTCTCCTTGGAGACTCAGATTTTAGATACCTGCGTGAATCTCTTGTTGCACCTCTTCGACCCCTGACTACTGGTAGGGATACCAGGGCCTGATTTGGGGGAGTCCTCTTTTGAGTGTTTTATCTTGACCAAGGTGTCGGCCACATTGTCCAAGTCAATTTTTCTTTTTTCCCCTGATACAGAGGTGGTCTTACTTTTTAATCCAGGTGGCAAGGGCGTAGTCCTCATTCTCTAAACGTCCTCAGCAGATAACACAATGAAATCCTCCCAAGAGAGCTAAGGAATCTGTGCTTTTAGTTCCTCACCAACTATTAGCTTGATCAGCCCATGATGGGCCAAAGCATCATCTTTTAACTCTGGACAATTGTAGCCATTTCATCCCATGGTGCTGGCATGGAGGGTCGTTTAACTCCATTTTTATCTTCATCATAAACCTCTCCTTGCTCAAAGAATGCTGCTTTTGCTGTGTGGTTTTCCTCTCGGTCATTGCTACTCCAATGCAGGCCCATTGGAAGACCACTGTATATGGAAATCATGTCCTCGTCCAATTTTATGCACAACCCTTTTACTCGGGTAACGTACTGCTCATCTTTGATATGTTTGAGATTTCTTGTGAACTCCTAAGCTACCCCTATATTGTATCCTCTCAGTCCAAGGATAAATGGAATCCAGCCTGAATTGCGAATGATTTGCAGGACTCTCGAGCTTTGATAAATGGCACTGTGATCTTCCGGTTCACTTTTCTTAAAACCCTTCATCATTTTTAGAATCTTCTTTATAATCAGACAAAAAACAGAACTTTGGAATGTGGTTTATACCTTCAATTGCTCGAGGCTCTTCTCACATGCTCAAGGATTGCAATGTTGGATGAGTGAGTGAACTAGATTTGGTCTGTTGTTTCTCGAGAATTTCGAGCGGTCCCTTATATGCAAAATCGTGGAATATAATGCAGCCTTACTTTTCGTCTTTCCGCACCTATCCTTTCCATCATTCCTGTACTTGCCTCTTTTAATCCCCTTTTTTCCATGATTGATCTCTGTATTCCCATGATCAATCTCTGTACTTCATATGGTGAAGGTTTCGATCATGATTTGTTGAGGGCGACGGGACTTAGGTAACGATCATGAGTTATTCGACCATGCCACCGATTTAAAATAGAAGCTGTCCTCAATTAACTAGAAATGCATGCATTGTGGGATAATGTTTTACCTTAAGAATAAAATAAAATCATTCTAGAGATTACCTTGGTATGTATGCGTACCTGCATTAATTATCTATGCATGGCGGATTCTGTAGTAGATTTTGCAGTGTCTGTAGTTGATTTCTACATGTCAGTAGTTACGTGTGTGGGTTGCTTTTTCCTTTTTGCCCGTTTGAAGTTGCCAAAGTATCTTCTTTTGAAAATTGTGTCAGTTGTTGATACGACTCATGTGATGATGCTTCGTATTTGGATGATTGCATGGCTGTATGTTACTGGCTCTCTTGAATAACTTGCAGGCTCGCTTGATTTGATTTGCAGGCTCGCTTGAGTATTTTGAAGAAGAATGGAATGGCGTGTTTGAAGAATTCCGTAGTAGTGATGACTGATTGCTGAGTGTAAACGTGGTTGGCTCACTTGAGTGCTGATATGTAATGTATCTGGCTCGCTTGAATTGATTTCTGGCTCACTTGAATGCAAATCCGGCTCTCTTGATTGTGGTTGATATTTTACTTTGCAACATAAATGTTGTATTTTCATAGGGATATACGTGGCCCTTTTTTCATTTTCTCTTCTTTTCATTTTTTTTCTCTTCTCTTTTTTTTTTTAATTATTTTTTTTTTTGTTTTTATTGAAAATGATTTGAATCTTACTGACTTGCCGCGTCCTCTATCAGCATCAATTGTTGCTGGTAGAGTACCTATGTAAATTTTTGTTTTGACTATGGTTTTTTGTAAAGTTTTAGGCGATGCCCATTCACTATCATGGGGAACTCCTCTTCATCAATTGTAATAACTTTCACAGCCCCATTTTCATAAATTTTCTGAATAATGTAAGCTCCAAGCCATCTAATGGTTAGTTTTCCCTTGAATGTGTGAAATCTAGAGTTGTAAAGTAGTGCCCAATCACCTTCGTTGAACTTTTTATCCTTCAGATGTTGGTCATGCCATTTATTTCTTTGTTGTTGGATGATTTCAGTATGTGTAAGTGCTTATTGACAGTGTTCATCCAATTGATTTAGCTGTAGCATGCATTCTTTTTGAATTTCTGATAGGTCCATATGTAAATATGCTGCCATTCTTAATGTCTTTATTTCAAATTCGATTGGAAGCATGACCTTTTTTCCATAGACTAGTTCATAAGGTGTGAATCCTGTAGTTGTTTTCCATGTAGTATTGTAAGCCTAGACTGCCTCACTAAGTCTGTCAGCCCAATCCCTTTTGTGAAGTTGGACAGTTTTTTTCAATATTCTCTCTAATTCCCTGTTGGTTACCTCCGCTTGACCATTTGCTTGAGGGTGATAGGAGGAACACTGTATGTGCTTTACATTGTTTATTTTCATCAGGTCTTCAATTAAATTTGATGTGAATTGTGGGTCCTGATCAGAAACTACTTCTCTTGGCACCCCAAACCTGTGAAAGATTTTCTCAGTAAATAATTTGGCCACACTGGTTTCATTTGTAGCAGCCAGTGCTGCTACCTCTGTCTATTTCGTAAGGTAATCAGTGCATACGAGGATGTAGCTTTTCTGATTGGACTGTGGGTTGAATGGGCCAACAAAATCAAATCCCCACTTTTCAAATTCCTCCAAGGAGATTTGTGGATGGAGTTGCATTTCTTGTTTTTGTGTTGGTTTTCCCATTCTCTGGAAATCGTCACAATGGGACACATACTCATAAGCATATCTGTGGAATGTTGGCCAATAATACCCTGTTTGCAAGATTTTGTAGGTTGTCCTTTCTTCAGCATAGTGTCCTCCACAGGGTTCATTGTGGGTGGCATGCATTATGTCATGTACTTCATCTTCCCTAATGCACCTTCTAAGTACTTGATTTGGTCCTTGTTTAAAAATCATGCCCTCTATCCATGTATATGTGGCATTTTGTCTTATTACTTTTGTCCTTTCTTTATAGTTGTAATGTTCTGGAAACTTCCTGGATACTAAATAGTTTGCTATGTCAGCAAACCATGGGATTTTTATTGATATGGAAAAAAGGTGCTCATCAGGGAAGTTATCTTGAACCTCATTATCTTTTCCATGTGTGACTCTTGACAGAAAGTCGGCTACCACATTATGCTTGCCTGGTTTATCTATTATAGTAATGTCAAATTCTTGTAGAAGTAGCATCCATCGAATAATTCTTGCACTGGTATTAGGATTTTTCATAAGATATCTGATCGCTGAGTGGTCAGTATGGATAAAAATTTGGTATCCTGTGATGTAATGCCTGAATTTATTGATTGCATGTATGACTGCTAGAAATTCCTTCTCTATGACTGCGTAGTTGAGTTCTTCCCCAGCCAAATTTTTGCTTATATAGTATATGGCATAGGGTTTCTTGTCTTGTTCTTGTCCAAGCACAGATCCGATGGCTTTATCTGATGCATCTATGTGGATGTGAAATGGAATTTCCCAGTTGGGTCCTTGAAGTATTGGTGATGTTATTGTTTTTTCCTTAAGACTTTCAAATGCTGTCATGCAGTTGCTTGTCCATATGAACTCATTGTATTTTGTGAGAAGTGCAAACATGGGGGCAACAATTATGCTATAATTCTCAATAAACCTTCTGTAGTACCTTGTCTGTCCAAGGAAGCTTCTCACATCTCTTTGTTTCGCAGGTGGGGGAAGTGTTCTGATTACTGAGACTTTGGCGTGATCCACCTCTATACCTCTTTGTGATATATAATGTCCTAGAACAACGCCTTATTCCATTAACATCCTGCATTTTTCATTGCTTAGGCACAAGCTCATTTCAATACATTTTTTTAATAATAATTCAAGATTGTTCAATGCATGGTCAAAGCTCTGTCCATAAGGTGTGAAATCATCCATGAAGACTTCCATTTTGTCATTTAGAAAATTGGAGAAAATACTCAATATGGCTCTTTGAAATGTTGTTGGGGCGTTACATAGACCAAAGGGTAAGACCCTATAGGAATAATTTCCCCATGGGCATGTAAAGGTCGTCTTATCTTGATCAGTTGGGTGTATTAAAATTTGGTTGTACCCACTGAAACCGTCTAAGAATGAAAAGTACTTGTTTCCAGATAATGTATCCAGCACCTAGTCTATAAATGGAAGTGGAAAATTATCTTTCTTTGTTGCTTTATTCAGCTCCCTATAGTCCACACAAATTCTCCATTTGCCTCCTTTTTTGGGCACTATGACTAGTGGTGAGACCCACTCACTATCAGATATTGGATAGATGAACCCTGTCTAATAACTTTTGTAATTCCACTTTGACTATATCTTTTAGTGCAGGGTTCAGTCTTCTTTGTAGTTGCCTGATAGGAGTAGAACCTTCTTTGATGTAAATGTAGTGTTTGCAGATATCAGGATGTATTCCTTTCATATCTGCATATGTCCATGCAAATGCTTTACTTTGTTCTTCTAGTATCTTCATCAATTTCTTTTCTTGCTCTGGTTGTAGTTTGGAATTTATGTTGACTGATTTTCCAGGGTGAATTTCCATGACTTTTACCTTTTCCATCTATTCTTCGAGTACTTCTGTCCATAAGTCATCCATGTTCTGTTTTGAACTATCACTTGTTTCTGTAGAAAACATTTCTTGAATAACATGATTGTTAGGAGATAAATTTTGTATAAATCTATCTATATGGCCTGTTGGAGCCTAGGCCGCAGCTATGGTAAAGCTGCGAATTTTGAGGAAAAAGCATAAGTGTTGAAGGGAAAGAATGCTAAGTTTTGAGTAAAAGAATGCTAAGTGTTCACCAATTTTGGGCAGAAGTGAACAAGTGCACAGTACGGTGCCAGATGGATGAGCTCAGCGCAGATCACGGGCCGAAAATTGCGGAGCTCGCGCGCACACGTCAAAGGAGAATGAATGTGGTCGAGTAGAAAGCTCAGCTACCACAATAAATGAAGCGACGGAATAGAGGGCTCAGCTACCCTCATTAAGGCTAAGTAGATAATTTATGGTTGCTCTAACCAAGGAAGAGCAACGGACCAAAGCATTGAAGATGAAGGACAAGGAGAAGAGAATGATGAAGCGGCGCCCATACCCGCAATCTGCGCCAGAAGTCACGGAACCTGCAGGAAACGGCGACGTGACTGCAAGCGGCGCCTACAGTACACCTAGCCATGTCCGCGGTTAGGGTTTTTGGGGATTACTGCTGGGAAAGGCCCACAGTTTTGTAAAGGTGCGACCCTCAGGGCCACCTATATATATGTGTAATTGTAAAGGTTAGAGGTTAGTTAGCTATCCATTAGATGTTTTAGACGTTAGAGGCTAGATGTAAGAAGGTTAGAGGAGTCAGAGAAGTGATAGCTGAGAGCTAAGTCATTGAGTTGCAGACAATATCAGTCGAATTCTGAGTCATTGTAATCTCTGTAGAAGGAGAAAGTAGATCTAGGAGAAGGGCTCCCAGTTGTGTGCATGGATTTTCCTGGAAAGATCTAAGGCTACAGCTGTGTGCACAGCGGGACTGTGTAATCCTCATCTTGAGATAATATAAGATACAGTTCCAGTGAATGTGATTTCCCTATGAAGGCGAACTATATAATTCGCGTTGTTATGATGTTGTGTTGTGTGAATGCATGTTTATATTTTACTATATATGTTTACATGAATGTTTCGTTGTCTTATGAATGAGTAGATAAAGCAATTCCTTGAAGCTCCCTTAGAATCTATACTCGCGCACTATCGAAGGAGTCGATAAGAGCACTATTGTTGTGGCGCGTAAGGAGTTTGCTGCACGCTGTGGTGTAAGCGCAGAAGTGATACGGCGTGTAGCAGAAGTAGCAGGTAATGCCTCATGCACAGGTGCGGAGGTGCTGCGCAGCCAAGATAAGGCAAGTAAGCTCCCGCACTGTTGCACTGTAAGACCTGTGGAAGAATCAGACGCCCGTTTGGAAGTTACTGCGGAAGGAAGTAAGGGAAGACTGTGGATTCCACACTGCCTGGTTAAGGAAACCTGATTCCTTAGCCCCCCATAGCCACTTCGGGTGAGACCTCGGGCTGCTTGCGCAGCTCGTTGCCGAAAGGGCCAGTGCGCCAATGGGTGTTTGTTGCTGCGCCTCCTGAAAACCTGGTTCTGTCCAAAAAGCATCCAACAAATGGTTCCGTTGCCTTGCGACTTGTTGCCTTGAGATTTGCTCAGCCAACAAATGGTTCCGTTGCCTTGCGACTTGTTTCCTTGAGATTTGCTCAGCCAACAAATGGTTCTGTTGCCTTGCGACTTGTTTCCTTGAGATTTGCTCAGCCAACAAATGGTTCTGTTGCCTTGCGACTTGTTACCTTGAGATTTTCTTAGTTGTTGCCTTGAGATTTGCTCAGCCAACAAATGGTTCCATCGTCGCCTTTAACCCTATTATTTTGAAGGCAATGCACTGCTGGAATCCTACAGCTAAAGAAATTCAAGAGTGGTTTGATTCAAAGGCTGGAGAGTTCACTGAACGAGAAAATAGAAGCTCTAGGCTTCAGACAGAAGACTGGTTGCAGAAGCATATTTATACTGACCTTCACGAAATTTTCTTTGTCACATTTTCACTTGAGTAGACTTTTGGTTGAATAGTCTGCTAGAAGGCTTCATCACCGAGTTTGCAGTAGATACCAGAAAGAGTTTCACCGAAGCTGAGAGGAGCTTCTTCCAAGAATACAGGGGTAAGTTCTTAAATTCTCTGAACTTGTCGATTAAAATGCTCTTATATGAAAAAAGAAAACTATGAATAGCTTCCGATGAATAGCATAGACAAGTAATGTCCGCAGATTCTGATAGTAAGCTTGAACTTATTGGTTGCACTCGTAGTGGAAAACGGTATAAAGTAGGCCTTGACCAACATTCTTTTGAGTCTAGCCCAGAAGATATTCAAGATCCTAGAGCGAGCCATATAGAGAGACAAGGGAGTGCTCATATCCCTTATCACCCTTTTACGCCGCAAAAGCCAGATGGGGCTCAGTATAACCCCGCAGTAACACCTTCTAGTATCCCGCACGGTACTTCTAGTACCTCAGTTCCACCTTTGTTTAACCATCCCGGAGGCAGTGCTACAGCACCTCCACCTCAACCTAGCGCAAGAAGGATGGGTGATGACATGAAGCTACCAACTTTTAGAGGAACAGGGCTAGAAGACCCTGAGCAGCACTGGTTCCTATGTGAAGCCATTTGGACAATTAAGCAAATTAATGATGACGCTGTTAAGCTGGTTTAGTTAGCAACCACATTAAGAGAAAGAGCCTTAACTTGGTTCATGAAATACTCAGCAGCACAGAATAGGACGCTTGCTGATGTAAGAAATGCTATGATTAGAGAATTCAAGAAACCTAAATCAGAATCACAGTGTATAACAGAACTCAAAGACATAAAACAGTTACCTACAGAGTCAGTATGGGACTTTGAGCAAAAGTTCAAAGCCTTGATAGATCAAGTAAGCTTTGAGTTTGCACCGCAGCAGCATAAGGAATGGTTCATTGATGCGCTGCTTCCTCATATTAGACTTCCTCTTATGCAACAGAATCTCACTACTCAGGAACAAGCTCTAGAGATGGCTATGAAACTAGAAGCTTCACCAATTGCTAGAACAAGCAACGATGTTGCGCAGTTGCAGAACCAGTTAGCAAACTTAACCTTGCAAGTGCATGATATTAAGAAAGTCAAGGAAATTAAAGAAGAAATTTGGTGTACAAAATGTAGAGCGCAAGGTCATTCAAAGGACCATTGTCCCGTTTTCATAGAGTATATTGAAACTGGAGCACCTAACCCTTTACCATAGGAACAGGGGCCTTGGTGTGAAATCTGTAGAACTAGAGGTCACAGACCACAAGAATGTCACTTGTTACAGAAATATGTACAAACTCCAAAGAACCTATATTGCAATTTCTGTAAATCAGTAGGCCATGATGAGAACAATTGCAGAGCATATGACCTTATGATAGAAAGAAAACATGATGTTTATAGAGTACAGTCAGAGGCACAAGGACCCACAGCAGGACCGCAGTATGACCAAACTCGCGAAGGCCGAGCAGGAAATTACAGAGGCCGCGGACGTGCAGCAGGTTTTGGCCGAGGAAGAGGACAGATCACTTGTTATAACTGCGGAGCTCAAGGTCATTATGCACGGGATTGCCAAAATCCCACAACCATTTGCAGATACTGTAAATATTATGATCATATCATTGAAGAATGCCCTTAGTTGATGGCTAAGATGCAAGCAAAGACGCCACAGGTTAATCAAAATATTCAGTTGATTGGAGCAGAAAAAAGGAACCAGATCCTACAGTTAATATAGTGACGCGTAGTGGAACAACCACTGGTGCACCAGAGTCAGGAACTGGAAAGCAAGCGACGCAATGGGTGCGTCGCGCTAATATTAAACCAACATTGCTCGGCCTGCAAAAGCAAAAACAAGCATTCAAGCAAGCTCAAGAATATTTCTCAAATCCACGAGCTTCAAGTTCTAACGCAGTTCCGCATAATGATATCAGATCGCAAGTTCTAAGACAAGACAACCTGGTACAAGAACAGGCCACTACATCTGGAAGGTCTGATGAGGAGGATGCACTAAGCAGTGTTCATGATTTCCTGAGAAACTGCTTAAAGTTGTTGCGCAATGAAAAAGCAACTATGGAACTTCAACACCTGTTGGATCGATGTCAACAATCTGCGTCGACGAATACACCGCAGCGTGCTGTTCACCAAATTGGGAGTCATACTAGAACTGGAAAAGAGATGAGACTCACAGCGCAGATTGGAGCATTTGAAATGGATGAGGTCATTTTGGATTTGGGCTCAGAAGTAAATGTTATCACCATGCAGACATGGGAACAGATGGGTAGCCCTCAGCTTACAATATCTCCTATCCATCTAAGAGTTGCGAATCAACAACGAGTTTCTCCATTGGGCAGGCTATCCAATGTACCTATTGATATTGAGGGAGTAAGAAGTTCTGCAGACTTTGAAGTAATCAAAATTCTGGATGATAGTAGACCTTACCTAGCACTTTTAGGCATAGACTGGGCATTTGATAATTTGGTTGTCATTAACTTGAAGAAAAGATAGATGACCTTTGAGGATGAGCAGATCAGGGTCATCGCACCGCTTGATCCACTTCAAGGACCACGGTATATTGAACCCATTCGGGCAGAAGAAGAAACGCGCCATATGGAAAGTTTGTATCAGATGACTGCTAGTCATAGTGATTATGTCAATCCCACAGCAGACGGCCATATCAGCTGGCGATGCGATAGTTCGTGCACATCAGATTCAGAAGCAGGAATGGAAAACTGGAAGAATCGCCTACATGAAGTTTCTGCAAGGTGTTGCGCCATGATGACTAAATCCATTCGATGGATTGGCACAGAATTGAATAACATTCCAATATTTGATGGTTTAACTGAAGTAAGTGAATTCATAGATACCTATGAACAACAGATTCCAGAAGAGCAGCGCATACAAGAATTGGATGTAGCATTGCGCGCTACACCCGCAAGATGGTGGGGTGAGCATAAAGAGAATATTCACACATGTCAAGACTGTCGCAGATTGATACTGCGTAGATTTCAGGAAACTACAGCAGAAGTGTTGTGCAAATATGATGGACAGAGTGACCCCAGGTCACACGTTGAAGCATGTATTTAGCAATGGTCACATATTCCAGAGGATGAGTGGGTTCACCTATATATCCACACATTGGATACAGTTCCAAGGAACTGGTACACTGAAACAGAATTGCGCAGAGGCACTATCACTTGGCCTCTTATGATAGAAATTTTTCAACTCACTTTCAGTTTTGAGTCAAAACATCCGAGCATTGATTAGGCTTTAAAATGTATTAAAAAGAAGGTATTTGAACCATGTCCGTTACCAGAATATTCTCAACCAGATTGGGCTATCCAGATAGAACATGCCCTGGAATGCTATAATTTCACCACTGGTGAAGAGGAAGATGATCCTCGCAACATCAATATTCCAAAATCAGAAGGGACGTGCAATGTCGAAGGCCCTCAGCTTGAGATCCCCGCCATTACAGAGCACATCAAGCTCAAGAAGATTAACATCGGTATAGAAGCCGAACCCAAGTTTGCTTCTATAGGAGATTATTGGGATGATGAAACTGTTGGCCATATTTCAGATTTATTACGTGACTACCAGGATATATTTCCTACCAAGTTCAAAGAAATGAAAGGCATATTAGGAGATTTAGGAGTTATGCGCATACCTCTGAAAGAAGACGCCAAGCCAGTAAAGCAGCGCCCATACAGGTTGAACCCGTGATATAAAGAAAAGGATAGAGAAGAAATTGATAAGATGCTCGCAACAGGTATTATTGAGCCAGTAGAGGCAAAGATCAAAGAATTTGTTGAATCTCAACAGTTGGTTGATGGCATAATTGAAGAAGAAGCCAGTTCAGACATGGTACACATAGCTACGGAGTGCGTCGATGAAATGGACTCCGCTATTGCGTAGTGGAAGAAAGCATTTGCTGAGACCCAAGCAAAGGCAGACGCGTAAGTAAAGCGACCACACGCTAGTGCGAGTGGCTCGGGGACGAGCCACAAGTAAGTGTTAGGGGCCTGTTGGAGCCTAGGCTGCAACTATGGTAAAGCTGCAAATTTTGAGGAAAAAGCATAAGTGTTGAAGGGAAAGAATGCTAAGTTTTGAGTAAAATAATGCTAAGTGTTCACCAATTTTGGGCAGAAGTGAACAAGTGTGTAGTACGGTGCCAGATGGATGAGCTCAGCGCAGATCACGGGCCGAAAATCGCGGAGCTTGCGCGCACACGTCAAAGGAGAATGAATGTGGCCGAGTAGAAAGCTCAGCTACCACAATAAATGAAGCGACGGAATAGAGGGCTCAGCTACCCTCATTAAGGCTAAGTACAGAAGTTATGGTTGCTCTGACCAAGGAAGAGCAACGGACCAAAGCATTGAAGATGAAGGACAAGGAGCAGAGAATGATGAAGCGGCGCCCATACCCGCAATCTGCGCCGCAAGTCATGGAACCTGCAGGAAACGGCGACGTGACTGCAAGCGACGCCTACAGTACACCTAGCCATGTCCACGGTTAGGGTTTTTGGGGATTACTACTGGGAAAGGCCCACAGTTTTGTAAAGGTGCAACCCTCAGGGCCACCTATATATATGTGCAATTGTAAAGGTTAGACGTTAGTTAGCTAGCCATTAGATGTTTTAGACGTTAGAGGCTAGACGTAAGAAGGTTAGAGGAGTCAGAGAAGTGATAGCTGAGAGCTAAGTCATTGAGTTGCAGACAGTCTCAGTCGAAGTCTGAGTCATTGTAATCTCTGTAGAAGGAGAAAGTAGATCTAGGAGAAGGGCTCCCAGCTGTGTGTGTGGAGTTTCCTCGAAATATCTAAGGCTGCAGCTGTGTGCGCAGCAGGACTGTGTAATCCTCATCTTGAGATAATATAAGATACAGTTCCAGTGAATGTGATTTCCCCGTGAAGGCGAACTATATAATTCGCGTTTTTATGATGCTGTGTTGTGTGAATGCATGTTTATATTTTACTATCTGTGTTTACATGAATGTTTCGTTGTCTTATGAATGAGTAGATAAAGCAAGTCCTTGAAGCTCCCTTAGAAGCTATACTCGCGCACTATCAAAGGATTCAATAAGAGCACTATTGTTGTGGCACGTAAGGAATTTGCTGCGCGATGTGGCGTAAGCGCAGAAGTGATACGGCGTGTAGCGGAAGTAGCGGGTAATGCCTCGTGCGTAGGTGCGGAGGTGTTGCACAGCCAGGCTAAGGCAAGTAAGCTCCCACGCTGTTGTGCTGTAAGACCTATGGAAGAATCAGACGCCCGTTTGGAAGTTACTGCGGAAGGAAGGAAGGGAAGACTGTGGATTCCACACCGCCTGGTTAAGGAAACCTGATTCCTTAGCCCCCCATAGCCACTTTGGGTGAGACCTCGGGCTGCTTGCGCAGCTCGTTGCCGAAAGTGCCAGTGCACCAATGGGTGTTTGTTGCTGCACCTCCTGAAAACCCGGGTCTGTCCAAAAAGCAGGCAACATGGTCGTCTTCATCTATTGCATTTAGAGATATTGCAACATCAATTGTTAGGATAGGTCGGAGGTTGTGATTTGGTGTGTTCTGGTAATCATCAGTCCAATTTTGATATTCTAACTCTGAAGATTTCATTGCTGGTGGGTAGATTGTGATTTTCTTCCTGGTATGTCCACTGGTGATTGTCATATTTCCTGATCGGAAACCTATGTAAGCGTCCGCAGTTGCTAACCAAGGTCTACCTAGGATAATTGGATAGCCACTAAGTTTGCTTTTGATTTCGATTATTATAAAATCAGATGGGTATTCCCAGGACTCAATATTGATCATAATTTCTTCTAGCATTCCTTCGGGCTTCACAATGGACGTGTCTGCTAGTTGGAGTACTGTTGTGGTTGGTCTGACCAGTGATTACAGTCCGAGGTATAACATGGTTTCCTTAGTCATGACATTGATCGCAGCTCCCAAATCTATTAATATTTTATTTATTTGTTTGTTATTTATGGTGATGTTTACTATAGGACCACCAGGATCAAGATATTTAGGGTTTATTATGACACCCAGCATCAAATCGGCCAATTGTCCCACTACATTAATAGTTGGTGGGTCACGCTTCCTCCTTTCTGGCTTCTTTAGGCAATTTTCTCTAATGAATTTGTTGCAGATGGGCACATCCCTTATGGCTTGTAAAATCAGGATTTGGATGTGTAAGTGTTTGAATTTGTTTAAGATTGTATTCTCTTCCTCTTCTTTTGTACTTTGGACAATTTTTTCTAGAAATGGGGGATTTATGTTGCGTGTAAGTGGTTGGGTTTCATCCTTGGGAGGTTCTGGTACATCGGGATGTTGAACATAGGGTTTTGATGTGTGGTCTTGAGCTTTAGGTACAAGTCGTTGGATGTTGTGTGGGGATGTATTTTGTAACGTTTTTCCAGATCGCAGGTTTATTTCATTTATTTCTATGGTGTCTACAACATAAGTTGGGAATTGTGTGATATCAGTGTTATAAGCCTGTTGTTGTTATGGGGGTCTGTTATTATTAGGATTTGGAAATGGTTGGGCTGGAATGGGTGGAGTTCTAGGGGTGGTTTAGGTTGTGGGGGTGGCATAATAAGTGGTTGTTGTGATGGCGCCCTCCAATTTGATGGATGGGGGTACTGCTTTGTATAATTTGCGGTGGATGGAAAAGGTGGGGGGTATTGAGCATAAGACGGTGGATAATACTATTGTTGATAGGATGGTTGATAGGTTTGCTGATTCTGTTTCCATTGGTTTTGATTTGGATGTGCTTGCCATGGAGTTGGTGCAGAGTTCCAATTTGGTTGTCCTTGATTATAGTAAGTTTGATTGCTAAGCTGATATGGTCTAACAAAATTATTCCTCCTCTGATTTATAAAACAGAGCTGTTCTACTGCTCCTTCAGTTGTTGGGTCTTGAATAGCTTCCTTACATGAGGGTAAGAGGGGACATTTATCAGTGGAATGGTCGTCGGTGCAGAGACCACATACTTCTATTGTGTTCAAGGTGCACTGCCCCTTCTCATGCTTCTTTCTACAACGAGGACAGAATATTGCCAAGGCTTGGTTAATTTCATCCTGTTTCTTTTTTATTTGAAGAGCATCAAGTTGCATGGCCAAGGATTGCAGTATGTCTGATTTCATGTCATCCAGCAGGTTTCCTAAATCATATTTTGTAAGTGTTGGTGTTGAGGATGATGATATACCAGTGGTTGTATGTGTATCCCTTGTCCCATTCTTAGTTTTCCTAGATCTTGAGTAGTTTTGAAGATTTGTAGGATCTAGTCAAAATATTTTTGGAATATATCTCCATCTCCAAGGAGATTTAAGACTTCAAAATTCTCCTCTTTTACACCTCTAAGAAGGACAAGCTTTAGTGATTCAGGATCCAAGGTGCAATGGCTGGCTCGTTTGTAGTTGAGTTGAAATCTTTGGGCATAATCTTCTAATGACTCTCTTTCTCCTTGTTGCATACTAAAGATTTCATCCCTAGTATCTTTGGCCTTGCAGTAGTCCCTATATTTTCCAAAGAATTCGTGTTTCATTTGATCCCAGCTAAAGATACTATTCCCTTCAAGACTCATGAACCACGGAAGTGATAGGTCTTTTAGTGTGGAAGGAAAAATCCTTAGCTTTTTTGCATCAGTAGTGTAATCAAATGATCTGCAAACTACCTCAAATTCGAACAGGAATGTGTCAGGATCTTCTGAAGTCAAACAATGAAAGTTTGGTAGATTATTAGGATTTATGTTCTTCATTCTAGCATCTCCAAGAGGTATGCTAATGGGAAAGGTGAAAATCTCCCTAGGTTCCTCCTCTTTGTTTGCCATTGAGGTGTTTGAGCTGGAACTGGTAGTGAAGTTGCTTCTGTTTGGATCGTATGTGGAGTCAGTTTTGTTTTCAGAGTGTAGAAATTCAAACTAAGAATGGTCAGAACTATTATTACCATTGTTGCTCATGGAATGCTTGGGCAGAAAGCGACCAAACCTATCCCTTTTCCGACGAGGCATTCATTGGTAAAAGAAGTATTTATGTTTTTGTTTTATGTAATTTTTTTTTTCTTTTTGTGTTGCTTTTAGGTGATGTCTCCTAAAAGATTTAGCACCTCCCCAGCAACGGCGCCAAGAAGTGGTGAGCTCCCAATATGGATGCCTAATAAGGGAAGGTATACTAAGAGCCTACTTTAAATGTCAACCCGGGGGACGTACAAAATTTAGAGGTGTAGGAACTATCTGTGCTCTTATAGGATAATCTTTGTCACAGTTAGATGTCAGTATCGATATTCTAAGGGTTTCCTACTAACTATGTAAAACTGGTTATGCTACGGAATTAAATACTGGGAAGCAATAAATCTATTTAAAATAATTAAAGTGTTGAAAGCAATAAATTTGTTCTGAGAAATAAAGATACCAAAAGCAATAAATCTATTTTGAATAATTAAAATGCTGAAAGTGAAGGAGATAATCTTATGAAATTACTTAATGCAGAATGGTAAATCTAGAAAATGAAAATGCCATAACAAATCTATTCTAATATTGGAGAAAACAAGGTCTGTAATTACTTTATGCCTAAAACTATAATTCTGATCTAAACCATTTTAAATCCCAAGACTCAAATTGTAGTGCGATCGTTTCAAGCTATCCATCTATTATTAAGGAATCAAAGAGATTAACCACGATGAGAAACAGTCATGAACCTCATATCTAAACTATGATATTGAAAGCAAAACTGATACACATGCAATCGTTGATTAAAATATGCATTGAAAGAAAGCACCTACAGGACTACTGACATTGTTTTGTTGTACTACAGAATGTATTATGAATTACTATATAAATAATAAATCATTCAAGTGCGTCCATATGCAATATAACTGTTCATCAATGTAAAATGCACAATTGGAAGAATACTTGCAAATAATAATCTCCTGACTTACGTGTTGGAGGGGCCCTCTCCAACCCATACTCAGGAGAGAATAAAACTTATAAACGTTGGCTGGAATTAATCATCAATCTCTCATTAAAATATAAAATCCATGTCACAACAAAGGTCTGTACTTTGCAGTATCGATAGGGAAGAAAACGTTAAAACAATGTTTTTCTCAAAATAACAGCAGGGACCTCTCGCTACTCGAGAGGTCCATATTTATATGATTTAATGCTGATCCTAACTAATTGTCAAAAGACGATTCTTCTTAAACTGGAGTGCATTCCCTATAAGTCAGGAATAGGGTGCCGAAATTGGTGATCCCTCAGTCTTCTACGCGTTCATCCTTTAATGCCCTGGACCTACTCAATCATGCTTGGTTTCCATAGAATTAGTTCATTGAAATATGCATTTTAACATACAAGAATAATCATCAAAACAATTTCATTAAATAATTAAAGTAAAACAATTTTCCCACAATTGAGTGTGTTTCTTCGCCATTGCTTGAGCTTGACTGTGGGAAAAAGGGTTATCAAATACCTGAAAATTAGACTCATCAAACGACAACATTTGATACACTAGCCAAATCTATGTTGTTGGAAGAACTTACATATTTCAACAAAGGAGCGTTTTGCAGGTGACTTGAAAATCCCTTCCAATTTTCAGCAATAAAACAAAGAAGTTCAACGTACAGATTTCCAGGCAAGCTTGTCAACCAATCAGACAACCGAATACAGGGAGATAACCATGCCCAAAAAATTCAAGCTATTACAAAACTCTTGTTTATCAAGATTAGGATGGACTATGTGTGCATTACTAGAATATCGATGAATGAAGTCGCTTTGATAAACTTGTCCTCTTGCTTTCTCCAGAATGTGTTTAAAAGCAGGGAGTATTGTCCGAGCTTCTGTTGGTTTACATAAACATTTATTCCCAAAGATGACATCACATAAAACCACTTCCTCAGCTTTCAATTGGGCCTGAATGACATCTCTAACTTGTGTTAGCTGTGGATAACGAGGAATATGAAAGGGAGGGTACCTATAGACCCAAGTTTTCGATGATGGTGATGATGATGAAGACATTGATGGTGATGGTGATGGTGATGGTGATGGTGATGGTGATGGTGATGGTGATGGTGGAGAAGATGATGATGGTGGAGATGTTGATGAGGAATCTAGAGTTAGAGTTAGAGTTAGAGTTAGAGTTAGGGTTAGAGTTAGAGTTAATGATGATGATTGAGATGGTGGTGATGATGAAGATGTTGATGATGATGGTGATGGTGATGGCGATGGTGATGGTGAAGAAGGTGGTTTAGTGCGAAGTTTTGGGTGAGGGTTAGGGATAGAGTTATAGAAGGAAATTGAATTAGGGTTATAGTTAGAGTTAATGATGATGATGAAGATGGTGGTGATGATGAAGACATTGATGGTGATGGTGATGGTGATGGTGATGGTGATGGTGATGGTGAAGAAGATGGTTTAGTGCCAGGGTTTGGGTGAGGGTTAGGGCTATAGTTATAGAAGGAAATTGAATTAGGGTTAGAGTTAGAGTTAACAATGATGATGAAGATGGTGATGATGATGAAGACATGATGGTGATGGTGATGGTGATGGTGACAGTGATGGTGATGGCGATGATATAGAAGATGTGATGATGGAGATGTTGATGAGGAACCTAGAGATGACAATGATGATGAAGATGGTGATGATGATGAAGACATTGATGAAGATAATGACGATGATGAAGATGGTGATGATGATGAAGACGTTGATGATAATGGTGATGGTGATGATGATGTTGATGATGATGATGGAAAGTCCCTCTAAGTGGTTATCTATAGGAATCAAGCATCAATCTCCAACCATAAATGAGCATGTTTTAAAATAAATTGCTAGGATACATATCTAAGAGTCTCGAAGATCTCTATGCATTTTTCCTTCAAATTTGGTCAAGGAGATTCTAGTATCTAGTTAGAATATATTAGTGGAAACCCTAGGTTGATGACACGATGCTTGGATAAGGGAAAAAACCCAAAATCTAGCTAGATTTGGGTGAGCATTGAGCATGGGGAACCAAATCTATGAATATGTGTATTGTTAAATATAATTTTGTTGGGTGAATCGAATAACCAACATAATCATAATAATATAAGAGTTTTGGGGGTTGGGGATATACCTCAAGGTACCCAAAGCATGAAAAAAGTTTGGGTGGGCACAAAACCAAGAGAAAAAAAAATGTTGAAGAGGACGTGTGGGGTGGGAGGTCGGCCTCCAAAAACTCAAGCATTGACATGAGTGAGGTAGGTCCAAAGCAACTTCTCTCATACCAAATGAGAGAAGTGGTAGGGCTATTTTAGGTTAGATTAGTGTTTCTAGGGCTAGTTTAGGTTTCTAGGACTAGATTAGGTTTATAGTATTCTAGCTTAGTTTTCTAGTGTTAAATTAGTGTTTCTAGGGTTAGTTTAGCTTTCTACGATTTCTAGGGATAGATTAGGTTTGTAGGGTTATAGTAGTGCTTCTAGGGCTAGACTAAGTTTCTAGGGATAGATTAGGTTTCTAAGAATTAATGACAAAGGGTGAAATGATTACATGGCAGATGGATGTATCTCTATGTATGTATGTATGTATCTCTATGTATGTATGCATGTATGTATAGAAAAGACATGTATGTATGTATGTATCAACAAAAAATGCATGTACCAACAAAATAACATAAAACTACACATGCCTCAATGTAGAACATAACATTCTTTGATGCAATTCTTTCTCTTATGTAAAGTTGACTGGCCTCATTCAATAAATCCATCTGGATCCTCTCTGTTGCTAATTGTCTCCATCAATCTCTTGTGCTCTGAATGAGGCAGGTAGTAGCGTACCTTGGTTGAGCTATTGCTTAACATTGTCTGAAGAAGGATGTTTGTGCCAACGATCAAGTTTGTGAAGTGATACACCACTGAACCTAGTCTATAATCCATGAATACATGCCCACTAGTCTTTCTTGACTTCCCATCTAGTGTAAGATATTCCCCCTTAACCACCATCGAGCCAATAGGAAATTCAATGCCTTCATCGTCGATCAATTATGCATAGAGGGTTTGCTTACCTTGGATTCACCATGCCAACCAATAATCCACGCCCCATTCATTGCCTTTCAGGGAAACAACTGCGTATATGTGTCCTGGTTGTACAAGATCTGAGATATGGTCGTATTCTGTCGAAATCGTTGACTGGCCCTCTAACTAGTTTGTTTCAACAATTGCACATTGGTCTACTACAAGTGGCACATGATCCCATTCATCAACCCAGTCCATGCATTCACATTCATCCCATTCGCCACTGTTGCAAGGGCTGCAAAAGCATGCAAGCTTTCGCGTCCATATTTCAAATAAGGGGTTGTTTGAGCTTTGAACTGAATGAAATCCACGTGTTCCTTGTACTGTGTTGCAACTATAGGTACGCGATCGGTCTATGTCAATCACTAGCCAAAAATTTCTCACCACACGTCCTGCCACTGATGAGTTTTGTTGATCTCTTGCTCTCTCTGACATTGTTGCGGAGCACCATTGAACTGTGGATTTTGCATCTCAGATATGAGGTTCCTTATCAAACCTCATCTCTTCCCTTCATATTTCGGTCTTGATGCATGCATCGGCCCCATCATGCTCGCCTTTGCCATGCCCGGTCTCAAAATAGTTCCAGATATGCAGCACATTATAAGTCTTATGCAAAGTACTCATCCATTGGAATACTCAGGCATTTTTTAACTGGATTGCACAACCATCCGACCATATCCAATGTTGATCCATCTGTATATATCTCTCCTTCAATTGATCATAGAAAATTTGAAAACAATGTTGCACATAGATCATGGTTTCTATCATCACCTATGTAAAAGTTTGTCTCCTTCAGTATTATCCTCTTGTCATTGCTGCTCTCTGGCCCATTCCTATACATAATATGTACCATGATGCTGACTTGGTCTAAATGTTAGTATTGACTCTGGATTTCATTTTGTGGCTGAAGAGTGTAATTTTCTGCAAAATCCACAATTTACACTATGGTTCCAATGGGAAATGTGTCCCTACATTTTCTGTACTGCTCATCTTGCCATCGCGCTACAGGCACATGTTGAACATACTGCTTTGTTTTCTCGTATAACTCTGTCAAGAAGTCACATACCAGTACCTGTTACCATGGAAATAAGGGAAATATTACAATGTGGCCTTTGGAAAAATATATATGTCATAAATTGAACGTGTAATATGAAAAATATGCAATATTCATTTGTACCTATGACTTCACCAATGCAATCTTTTTACTTTTTCTGACATTGTCTAATTGATAGGTCATGTACTTGAAGCTCTGCATCTCCATGCCCATCATGCCAAATTCGTGCTCCTTTCTTTCATGAATGCAACAGTTCAAAAGAGAAAACCCACTGCACCTAGAACATGTCCCATATAGACACGATTTTTCATAATACTTTTGTCCTTTGGGCCTTGGACACATGATGTTGTGGATAAAGTCTCTTGATTCATTCGGTGGTAGTATGGATTCATTGCAGCCCTACACAATGTTAGTATGTGAATCACAAAATATATGTTTATATGTATCATAATAATATTCATATTCTATGTGGTATCTACAACAACAAGTGTTTCAATCAATGCATATACGAATGTACCATGGTTTGCATTTCTCAAAGGACCTTTGGCCTAGGTTCAATTGTGTGTGCTCATTCCTGAATCTCTCATAGAGTTCAGTCTGTGTGGTGTCAAGGAAGTGTTTGACATGGGGTTCACGTTCAATAGAACCTTTTCTCAGTTTTAGCACATCTCTTTGGTTTGATGAAGGTCTAGTATGATCATGCCAAAACTTTTGTACTAAATCCTTAATAGCATCAATTAGCTTCCTATCTCCACAAGACAACCTACCAACAAAATCCCAACAATCGTTTCCACCTGGAGTGTCAATATTTTCTCTTATAACATAGTACTTTTTAATAGTTTTCCTATTTAATTTGAGTATGTGAGAAGTGTGTGATAGTAGGCGGCGTTTCCTTGTGGGCTTGCTTACAACTGATTTCTCTAAAACACGACGAGCCGCACAAAGATATTTTGTACAAGATGTCTTCCCAATCGCATTAAATGCAGATTGGAGATTTCTAACAATATGACTGTTGGCCTCTGAACTTTTAACCATCTTTATGCCCAAAATTTTCCTAACAACAGCTAAAGAACATGACTTTAACAAACATAGCAATAATTGACATTTACCTGCATCACCTTTGGATTCAAAATATTCTTTGACAATTTTGTTGCATTTCCATTCGATAGTGCGTTTTGGAAACTTGCCTTCAAGCCCCAACATACAACTCTCATCCAACTGAATACGTCTAGGAGTTCTTATTCTTGCACTGAACAGTCGAGGTAGGGAGGGTGGACATGAGACATGAATACTGAAGCTTGTTTGTTGTGGTGCTTTGTTCATAGATTGGGCCATAATGGGAGTGTGGTCGACATGGTTGTGGTCTTCTTGGGGAGATTGCAAATTAAGTAAGGCTTGTATGTCCATCTCTACACATGCAGCATCTCCCAAAATTCTTGTGTCGTGAGGAACTTCAGCATGACTCGTTGATGGATTGTTGGTTGGAGATTGTGTTGATGTTGTAATTTGAGTTGGGTCCATTGGACGCGACCGCTTTACCCGTGGTTCTGAACAAGAGATTTTCATGGCAACAATTGTGTTAGGATCAGTGGAAGGATCCGGGGCAATGATAGGACCATGTCTTAATCTTTCCATTCACAACCGGGCCTTTTCTCTTAAGTCATTGACCTTTTCAATGGGTGGATTCCTTCTAATTTTTTTTTTTTCGTTTCGTGAGTTTCCCATCTCCAAAATTCTCTTTAACACAACTATCAGGCCTACCCCTGCAAAAGAAACAACAAATAAGATATTAGTGTCATTATACAATGAACCTGACACATTCCAACATAACTTACCACTTTACAAATTAACATATACAACTACAAACTATGTTGGTTTATTTGTGTTCGAATAAACATCATTATCCCTTACAATTCCAATCAATGTAGATGATGGTTGGTCAAGTGTAGAGAGGAGAAACTAGTGTCTTTCCTAGCCATGAATTCATAAAAATTATGGTAGTAACACCCTACAATAGAGATGGCTAGAGATGCCTTGGGAATAGTTTGATATTTTTTCTACATCAAATAAGGTAACCTTAATTAGTTGCATTTTTTGCTTTCTCCCTTAATGTTATCAATTCTAAATTTTACACCTAGTTTGATTGCTTTGTCTTCATCGTGGAATGGTATATCCTTCCATTTGAGGCAATGTCCTTTACCATCATAAATTATTAGGTTATATAACACCTTAAGGGGTTGAAGAAACAACAACAAACTATTTCCTTATCTATAAACCTGTTGACCAACGCGACCTCGGTCGACAGGGGTTCACCTCACTTTCAACACATACCCCAGTCTCCCTGGGAACCATCCCGGGCAGGTTTGAGCCCACCCAGAAACACCCACAGAGTGGATGGGGTCTCACCCGAGGCGTCCAGGAAGAGCAGACGGAACCATGTTTCCGCCGCGGGAGGAGGAAAGTTGTGGTTGCACAAACTAACTCTATCGTGGTACTTAAACAAAAACTTTAAACATTTGGCAAGGAGTTATAACATATTACTTCATCGCAGCATTTATCATCACATTCAACATAGAACACATTACCTAATCACAACATTTATCGTCATAGCAACAGTAAACAGATATTGCATCAAACAACATTCATACATCGCAACATTCCACAAAGATCGTACCAAAACATCATCATTATATTACTGTCGCGATCATATACCAGGAGCAAGACATAGATCTGCGTACACAATCGTTCTTCTTTTCTCTATTCTCTTATTCCCTTCGCTTCTTCTTCTCCCTCTAACACTTACAACTCTTATCTATTTATAGGCTTCCACCATTATAATACCTTTCCACTTAAAAACGACTTCCTAACCGACATTGTGGACAATTGACCCAATATCTAACTGATTCAATCCAAATGACCCCAAAAACCCGCATACCACGGTACAACTGACTCACTATTACATAATATATGGTCCAAGTGACCCAAAACCCACCAACTGTGGTATTCTTTAATACAAAATAGTCCTTTCGCGCCCTCATCCATCGTGTCGTAGTGTCGGAGGTACTGTAACATTTCCCCATCAAACCGCCTGCCAACAGGCCCCCAACACAATCTTGTGGCTCGCCCTCGAGCCACATCAACTGCTGGACATATTGCACGTCGTGGTATTTTCCTTGAAGTCTGCATACGGCTCTTTGACATTTCGCACTAGCTCCTAAGCATCCTTAGCTTCTTCCTAACTGCTGATCACATCGTCGGCTGATGGGTGATCGGCAAGCTTGTCCATGACCTGTTGTCGATACTTTTGTACTGCTTGTAGTGTTTCACTGGCCTGCAACATTAGTTTCTCGCTAGTGTCCTGGAATTCTTCCATCTGGGCCGCACGTATATTCTGGAATTCATCTGCCTTGGCAACCCGTTGTTGCAAGTCCTTCAGCTCGCGTGACTTAGCAACTTGCTCCATTGGTGGCAGGGTTCTCATTGCAGCCTTTAATGTGGCCACCTGGCCCTCCGCTTCCTGCTGTATTTTAGTGAGTTGTTCAACTTGCTCATCGTGAAGAATGCAACCCCAAAATTGTACCATTTCGGCGATAAGTTTGGTTTCCTGTGTTTCCAGTTCCTCCATCTAGGTGGCAATTTCCTCAAGTGCCCTTCTTTATTCATCCACCTCGGCCTAAGGTGTACCCGAATTCAACTGAGCCTTCAACAGGTCGTTCTGCTGTCGCAACTGAACAATGGAAGCCCCCAGCTGCTACACTTGGTGGAGCACGTCTACCTCTTCAGTGGGCTCCGAGACATGTTGATAAGCCTTTGTGATCGCCCAGTCAACTCGAACACTGTCGTCCCACATGCGATCCTTTTTCGCAATAAGGAAATCTTGTTCCTTTTTAAGTGCTTCAATGGCGCGACCCTTCTTAGCCTGCTCCTTCTTAAGGTCGTCTTCAAGGTCATCCACTGCTTTTAGCGCTGCAGCAGCCCTGCTTGTAAGCTCATCAATCTCGGCGGTTGCAACTGCCTCACTTGCCTGCAAGTGTTGAAAGCTCTTGTTGATTTCATGCATTATATCTGCCATTTCCTGGGAGGCGACCCTCTGCATTGTCGCCAATGCCATTGTCGGTAGTTCATTAACATTGACAGTCACCTGGGCAATTGACTGCAGCACATCTTGCAAAGCCTCGTTGTTGGTTACAACCATAGTTGGGGGAATTTTGATATTCTTGACCCAGGGCGTGGTGCGGATTGTGACCATTTCTTGCATAGGTACATTATCGGGTTCCTTTTGTAACACTGCATTGCACAAAGAATCCATACGAGCAACAAGCACAGAGAATCCCTCCTCCTCTTTGACGGACATCTTGTCGGTAGCCGATGTGGCGGCATGGTTAAGGGCTATGATTAATCGGCCCAACTGTGCCTCCACTGGTAAAGACATCCCACTGATCGTCTCATGCTCATGGTGTCGTTTTGACCCGTTTTCCTCAAGAGTGCAGTCGCTATCATCGGCAGTTGGTGTTCTGATTGACTCATGATCAAAACTATCATGACTCTGTTGATCCTGAGCTGATACTTGATCCGCAAGGCCCACTAGTGGACCTCCAGCATCAATTTTGATGGAACTCATGGGCTGTCGCCAAGCCTCCGGCCACTCATTCACAATATCCTCCAAATCGGCCGCTGTCACTTTATACCTGGTCTGCAACCATTATTGATTAACATCACGGTGAGCTTGTATATGTATGAAACTTGGTCGTATTGCAAATGCCATGATAGGTGTGAATCATGCCACAATATCTTCAGATATTCGTGGGACCTGTGTCGCGGCGTCACAAAGAATTTCAGAATATAGCCAAAACTGTAATTGGCACTCTTGGATGTGCTCGGGCTCTCGTACATACCAGAGATTCTGATAACGAGCCCCTTGTCGTTCCGCTGTAGCCGGGCAGTCCATATCCGGGTAGGTGTCGGGCTCTTTCCATGCAACTAGAGCGATCAGCAGCAACAGCCAACTATATGAGAAAGCGCCTCTACCCACTTGGACATATGCGACATCCTTCATTAGCTGATTCAAGAGATATAGGAACCAGTTCATCTGGACTCCTTCCGCACATTGCTCTGCACAAGCAACTATTCCCGAATTACATTGGTTAGGCCAACCTCCCCTAATAACTTTATAGGACAGAATCTTAATGCCGGTGAGTACCGCCTGATTATTGCAGCTACTAGTGCAATACCCACGCCCATCCAATTCCAATTCATACTTTTGTGCCAACCGACGTGCCCGCTTCTTCTCATTTTCATTTCCCTGAATAAACTGCGTCGAATCAATGCCATTCTTGGGCAAGCCGGTAATGTAAGAAATCAAGTCAACAGTGACCGGGACCTCTTTGTCCAACCACAACGAACCCCCGTGGAAGCATGACAAGTGCTATTTTACATAAGAACCAACTTCCACTAAGCGCCCAAAATGCGGCATGTTAATTATCCCTAACAAGCCGGCCTGTCGTAGTCCTCGGGCCCAGTCGTGTATCTCTAGAATAGGTGAATTGCGTGTCTCAAGCACATATAGTGTTGATGCAATTTCGGGTTGGGCCACCATGCCGTGGTCCTCATAGCGTAGGCCCATCAGTGCTGACCCAATATCCACCGAGCACGTCATCCCAACCGGGAGTGCAAGCATCTTCACGTTGAATTTATGTTTCGGATTTATCTTACACGGGGTGGCATCCGGCCGAACAAGAGGGATGTAACCAAGGATATTATTCATGGATTGTCCCAACCATTGGGAAAATGGATGAACGGTGTGATTGGAAGGCCCTACCTGCTCTAGAGCTTCGCCAGCCACCGCAGACAAAAGCAATCTCTTACTCTGCGGAGATTCAGAAGGATGACCCCCTCGGCGCTTCTTAGAAACACTTGATGCGCCCACCGGCATGTTGGAAACCTCGGATCCAAGATCAACATTGTCCGAGGAAACACCTTCTCTTTCTACAGCAATCGGAATGAATGGAGACTCCACTTCACTGCTAATGTCCACTGCCTCCAGTTCTCCTGGCATACCTCACCACTCTTCGTTATATACCTAACAGTAACGGGATCAAATCACTATAGCGCTCCACAACAACACTTCTTGCTAATTCCTCGGTGTCTTCTACCCAACGCTAAACAATATTTATAGCATCTACCCAAATCTGTCGTAATCATGACTAAATCATGCATTAACTCAACCAAATCCTGTATTAATGAGGCAAATCCGTCGTCAATCCTGTCCGCCAATCGGCCGGATCCGCCATTAATTCCCATCATTCAAACGTCGTTAATTAACTATCTAACCTTTTTCCATTTATTACTGATTTGATCGGGTCGTAAGGCTACCATGTGTCTCCGACTGTTCCAAACTTGGGTGACAAGCCTTCCCGCTTTCGCATACCTGCTTCTGTTGGTGCACCATTTGCCACCAAGCAACCTACAACGCATACATTCTTTTTTTCTTTTTTTTTTATGCGACTCAGACATCACACTGCTCCAAGCCCAATCGATAGGGCTTCAACCTATGACCATTTACCAGCTTGGGGAGCATCGCCCCATCCAACCACTGCAACTGAACCACTCCACCTGAAGTAATACTATTGATGCGATATGGACCCAGCCAATGCATCTGCAACTTTCCTGGATGTTCCATAAACTTGCTATCGTATAATAACACTAAGTCACCTTGCTGAAACTATTTGTTTTTTATGTGGCGATCATGCCATGCCTTCTGGCAATCCTTCTCCACTCCTTGGTGAAAGCCAGTGATAAAGAGATCCTCCTCCAGCTCCACCAATTGCGCTAGACGTTCATCTAATGCTGCAACATCATCCATGCTCGTAACAGCCGCAATTCGTAGACTTGGAACAATGTACTCCACTGGCATAATTGCTTCCTTCCCATATACCAGCTTGAAAGGTGTCTGACCAGTCAATCTTTTCCAAGTGGTGCAATAGGACCACAACACTGCTAGGATTTTCAGATCCCAGTCATCGCGGTTCGCATTGCACACCTTTCTCAACGCATGCTCCAATACCTTGTTAAATGCCTCCACCGTTCCATTCACCTGTGGGTGATAGGGTGTACTCTTCTTATGCTGTATCTACAACTCCTCCATCAATGTGTTGATAGTGCGATTAAGAAAGTGGCTGCCTTGATCACTCAGCAATATCTTGGGGCAGTCAAAACGAGTGATAATGTGATCAAACAAAAATCAAGCAGCCGTTGTGGTGGAGCAATCAACGACAGGTGCTTCCTAGGCCCATCGGGTCAAGTACTCTGTCGCCGTGACAATATACTGCGCACCTGTGCATTTTCCTAGTGGATGAATCGGTCCGACAAAATCCATAGCCCATTTCTCGAACGGTTGCAGTGTCACTTGAGGTACAGCGGCATCTCGTCTCATCTAGACTGCTTGCCAATTTGCTGACAAACATCGCAAGACTGCACATAGTCTGTCGCATCATTATGTAGTGTGGGCCACCAAATTCCTGCACGCAGTACCTTCCAGGAAGTCGCCCGACCACCATAATTTCCTCTCGCTACTCCACCATGTGCCTCATCCAATATTTGTGCCTGCTCATGCGGCAAGACACATCTGCGCAATATCTCATCAGCACCCAATTTATACAATTCTCCCGCAATTAGTTGAAAGTCAGTAGCCTTGACAACCAACTACTTCTTCTGAGTAGTGGTAAAGTCAGCAGGTGCAGTGCCGGTCACCAGAAACTGAAGGATCTCATCAAAATATTGATCAGTGGCGGTAACTTGGAATGGTTGGGCATCCGAAAACCCGTCTTTGATATTAGTCGATTCCTCCCCTATGTTAATTCATGACAAATGATCTAGTCCAACATTCAACCACCCCGGTTTCACAATGACTTCGAAATCAAACTCCTTAAACAAAAGTAGCCAACGACAGATCTTCCCCCCCAACACAGGCTTATTGACCAAGTATTTCAATGCAGAATGATCAATAAACATTTTAAAGTGGCCACCCAACAAATAGTGCCTGAATTTGTGCAACGCATAAACCATGGCCAGACCTTCTCGTTATGTGGTAGTGTAATTGCGTTCTGCAGAGGACAGCTTCCGACTGGCAAAAGAAATGGGATGATCAAGGTCGCCTTCTCCGAGTTGAGCCAACACAACACCTAATGCAATCAATGAAGCATCAACATGGACATGTAATTCCTTACTCCAGTCCAGAAAAACCAAGATTGGGGCCGACGCCATCTTCGCCTTGAGCGTTTCGAAGCTATCTTGACATTCTGGGCTCCACTGGAATGCCACGTCCTTCTTCAACAACTTTTCCATAGGGGCAGTAATCGCAACATATCCCCTAGAAAACTTGCGATAATATCCTATATGACCCAAGGTTGCGCGCAACTGCTTAACGGTGGTTGGCGGTTGCAACCCCAAAATGAGTGCAATTTTGGCTGGATCAACCAGCAATCCCTGCTTACACACGATATGACCCTGCAATATCCCGAACGGTGCACATAAAATACATTTCTTCAAGTTTAGCGATATCTGGTGCTGTCGGCATCGCTCAAGCATTAACCGCAGATTGGCCAGATGGTCACTAATCAATCCATAAATGGTCCAATCATCCATATATACCTGCAAAAACTTCTGAATAAAATATTTGAATGCGGTAACAACGACCCGAGAGAAGATCGCAGGTGCATTCTTCAAACCAAACGGCATTACCGTGTACTAAAAGAAACCCCATTTAGTAACAAAAGTTGTCTTATGGTGATCTTCCTTGGCAATGCGAATCTGATGGTATCTAGAGAATCCATCAGTGAAAGAGTACATCTCCTGGCCACCCACTCCTTCAAGTACTTCATCAGTAAACGGGGTCGAAAAAGGGTCATGCAAGCAGGCATCGTTCAACTTTTGCAAGTCGACGCAAATGCGCACTTCGCCTGTTTTCTTGTCCTGCACCACCATAGGACTAATCCATTCGGACTCTTCCATAGGTTCAATAATACCAGCATCCAACATTTTATCAATTTCCACCTTGACCTTTTCTTTATGTCGTGGATTCAGCCGATAAGGTCACTGTCAGACTGGCTTAGCATCTAGTTTCAATGGAATCTTCATCTCTCCTAAATCACCTAGGATTCCCTTCATTTCAGAAAACTTCGTGGGAAACACATCTTGAAACTAATGAAGTAACTCAGTAACCTTACTCATCATCTCATCATCTCATCATCCCAATAATCCCCAACATTAGCAAACTTGGGAGTAGCCTCGGTGTCGATATTCATCTTACGAAGCTGCAATGGTTGACTGAATGGATAACTTGGTGCAACAGGTGGGACCACATCGTGACTTCCTTCAGATTCGGGAATGTTAACATTACGGGCATCATCATCATCCTCTGGCCCTCCGCTGATATTGAAGCATTCCATGAGAGACTGCATCTGGCAATGTGTGTGTGGGTCGACAGGGTAGGCCGCCGGAACAACCTGAAATACCACTTCGTGGATGAGCTACAGGGCATTATGGACATCAGGGTTGGCATCCACAAAAATGAACGTATGAGTGAAACAGATCGTCAACTCCCCCCATGTTGTAATGTCTCGGTGCAACTCGGCTGCAGTATACCATGAGCGCAGTATTTCATCCAAAGTATGGACAGACGCATGGACCCACTCATCTCTGGGTCGCACTACCCATAAGCATTGGCACTCCATCACATAATCACTGGGATCATTCCGACCATCATACTTGCCAGTGTGATAAACCTCAGTATCGTCGAACCAAACCATCATCAACCTTCGACACTGTGACCAACCTTTAATGAATTTCTTATGTGTCTCCCACCAGCGCGCTGAAGCAGACTTTAGTGCTTCCTCCAAGGCCAACAATCACTGTAGTTCTGGGACGCAGTCTTCAAATTCTGCTAAAAAGGTGTTTAGGCCAGGAAACCCCTCATAGATAGGCAATGTGATTGTTTCTGTCGCAACACGACATAAGGATTGCGTAACTAAACCATATTTCCGGAATAGTACTTCATTCATTCGATTCTTCCAATGTTCCAATGCGTCGTCAGATTTGGAAGACGCATAACTCTCGTTGCGCCACACCAACTCACCGTAGGTGGTAGGGTGAATATAATATTCAAAAATATTGAATGCATGGTCCCATCTAGTGGGATCATCATCTTTTACAGGCTCCACGTAGCGGCGTCCTTCAGCTGGATCCAACGGGGCTATGACTCTGAAATCGCGATTCTCAAAGGTCATCATGCGCTTCTTGAAGTTGATTATAGCTCCACTATTGTTAGCCCATCCAATCCCCAAGAGCGTCGAATAAGAGCTTCCTCCCTCAACTACTTCAATAAAATCAAAGTCAGCATAAGTCTTCATGCCCTCAATATCAATTGTGAGCCACAGAACACACCCAATGGGTGTTACCTTCGCATGGTTAGCCAACCGGAGCTGCATAGGAGACCAACTCAATGGAAGAGTCCCCATCTTCTGCCACGCCTACTTGGCTAAGATGCTAACATCCGAACCAAGGTCAAGAATCATAGATTCAACATCATATTCACCAATCTGAATATTCATTCGCATCTCCTTGCTAGTCTTTCGTTGTTGTAGGGAGTTTACTGCTGACTCCTATCGTCCTTTCGGAAATCGCTGCAACCATCCCTCGATTTCAACCAGGGAAGCCAGGTCTCGAGCCAATGACATACAGCTTTCAAGGAATTTTTGCAGTGTCCCTAGTGGTGGCGTTCGATCAGCGTCTAATGTAGTATCAAAGACAAGTGGCATATCGCAAACAACAACCTTACCGCGGTCTTTCTCCAAGGTGCGACATGCTTCCAGGCATGTTTCTCGCTCCATATCAATGTCAAAAGGTACCATCTTCTGGCCAGCCAACTGAATCAGTGGTCACGAACCATCTTCCCCAATCTTCATACCTCCACGAGTGACAACAGCCACCGAAGCATCTTGTGGTTGCGATTCAGCAGAAATGGTCGCAATATTTGCACCCTGCGTCTGGTTCTGCTGTAGATTCCCCGGTTGATTGACATTTTGATTGGCGTTCGGTGGTGGTCGCGAGGGTTGGTTTTGTACGGGTTTCTGCACTGGGTTCTGTACTGGTTGTTGTGGTTGGGCCTGATTTTGTAGCTACGGAGCGTTCCCAACCTGCCATCGTGCAATCAACTGTGGACAATTCTCAACCGTATGATCATTACCAAAACAAAACATACACTGATTTTGTATCAGTGGGAAATCGCGCTGGTAATGCCCCCATACCACACAGTGGTAACATTGAACCATTCCACGACCACCCCGGCCTCCTCCTCCACGACCAAATCCACCACTACGTCCACCCTTGTATCCTCCCCGGTAGTCGCCCTACTGATGGTACTAAGGTTGGTTAAATTGTTGCTACATTGGTGCTGGTGGAATCCCTTGCCCTTGTGGTGCATACTACGGTTTTTGTACATACTGTGGTTGTGGGGGAGTCATCTGCATCGGAGTGTATTGCGGCATGAACTACTGTGGTTGCTGTTGCTGTGGTGCAAACTGCATCTGCGGTTGCGGTAGCGGCTGGGCTACCTGCAGTTGCAATTGTGGTTGTTGCACGGTATGCTGATCATCCTTGACGTAAAATTCATCACACATCCTCTCTTGTAGCAACCCATGTGCATGGAAATATTTGTCATCGTGACCCACCGACTTGCAGAATTTGCAGTAAAGATTTCACGGGGTTGTGACCATTTTTTGCATATATGGGCAATTATCGTTACTGTGCCCAAACACTTGACACACGCAACACTACGGCATACTGCCACCATTCAACGGGTTTGGCGCACTTGACACCAAATAATTATGGAAATCTAGGCAATTATCCTTTGTATGTCCTTCTCCTCAACATCGCGTACACCATACTTCATCGCATCGTTCCTTTTTCTTCTTCAAATCTTGCAACTGGATCGTCAGGTTAGCGAGCTGTGTCTATATCTGCGACATCCTGGCTGCATTATATCCAATTGGTGACGCCTCCAATTGCATTGCAATCTCTAGAGATTCACTAGGTGTCGATATGTTTTGTTGCATCAGCAGCAGTCGAATGTGGGGTAACAGCGCTGCAATGAACCATTCTTTATGTTGGGAGGCACTCATATCGAAACTAACCTTTTCCATCAGCGTCTTGAATCGCTGATCGAAATCCCATACTCTCTCATTGGGATACTACTTAATTTCCTTCAATTCAGTAATGTATTGAGCCTTCGACTTAAGCCGTCTAAATTCAGCAATCATCCCATCCTGAATCTCATCCAGTGACTTCTCTGGGGCCCCCATAGGAACTAAAATGAACTACATGAACCAATCTAATGCACAACCTCGCAGAGTCGTGGCTAACTGTTTTTTCTTAGCATTGGCATCAGTGATCTGTTTCATGGTCCAAACCACTTCACACAAAAACCAATACTATTCTGGGTTGTTTGTCGCACTTCCATGGAACAACGGTAACTTAGCATCATCGTCGACCATTCTGGGCTTCCTTCCTCCTATCGTTGTGCTACTACCAATTAACTTCTACGGAATTGACGAACTTAGCGGTGTCGAAGTAGTATTTCTTGTTGTTTGAGAGTCAGTGAGCGGATGTGTGGGTACGTTGGTGCTGGGTTTTGGTCCTGCCTCTATCCTGAGCGTAGCCTGGTCATCCCTATCAGGACTGTGAGGTCGCTTCATCTCGTGTGGTCTTCCTTCATGGTTTTGTGGTTCGATCACAGCAGGACCTTCTCCTTTCCTCTGCCTCTTCTCCTGTCGAAACCTTGCTCCTCCTCTTCTAATACCACTCTCTTCCTCAGCTTTGCTCACAGTCTCCTCATGGTCTGCACCCATCTACCCCTTACCATTCCATGTACCATTCCCCAGCAGTCGCGGTACCCACGGCCTCCGCCCACCAGGCTGTCTACTGAACAAGGTGCATCTTTAATATACCCTTTTCACAGATTAGCATCTTAATCGACAGTTGGAGCGACAACAGAAACCTTCCCCTTGATCCTCGAAAGAAGTATCTTTCAGCTTCACTATAGTATTTCTTCATGCCGGCCACAAATTCAGTGATATATCCCTCCAAGATGCTATCAAGCCAAACTTCAACATCCCACGATGCCTTATTATCGACTTCCTGCAGCTCCTGAATCAATTCCGGGGTCCAAGCCGTCGGCTCACCGCCTTGGAAGTTCCTCTTCTCGAAGGTCAGCTTTGACAACCATTCGTACAGAATGACTGGGAATTCATAGAAAAACCATTCATGCGGACTGTTGTGAATATATCTTCCGAGCCAGTGATCTACTGTCATTCGTGTGTTTCGTCTTTCTTCTTCAGCAAACTCCTGCAGCTTCTGATCGAACCATTTTTGTATCTCCAGCTTCGTCGGGTGCCACAAAATGACCTCCTTCTACTCTGCACACGGTCCCGACAACGCAACCAATTGTTGAGCAACGCGAACTCGGTCGACAGGGGTTCACCTCACTGTCGACAAATACCGCAGTCTCCTTGGGCACCGACCCAGGCAGGTTTGAACCCACCCAGCAACATCCACAAAGCGGATGAGGTCTCACCCGAGGCGTCCAAGAAGAGCAAACGGAACCATGTTTCCGTCGAGGGAGGAGGAAAGTTGTGGTTGCATGGACTAACTCTATCGTGGTACTTAAACAGAAACTTTAAACATTCGGCAAGGAGTTATAACATGTTACTTCATCGCAGCATTTATTATCACATTCAACATAGAACACATTACCTAATCACAACATTTATTGTCATAGCAACAGTAAACAAATATTGCATCAAACAACATTCATACATCGCAACATTGCACAAAGATCGTATCAAAACATCATCATTATATTACTGTTGCGATCATATACCAGGAGCGAAACATAGATCTTCGTACACAATCGTTCTTCTTTTCTCTATTCTCCTATTCCCTTTGCTTCTTCTTCTCCCTCTAACACTTACAACTCTTATCTATTTATAGGATTCCGCCATTACAATACTTGTCCACTTACAAACGACTTCCTAACCGACATTGTGGATAATTGACCCAATATCTAACTAACTCAGTCTAAATGACCCCAAAAACCCACATATCGCGGTACAACTGACTCACTATTACATAATATATGGTCCAAGTGACCCAAAACCCACCAACTGCAGTATTCTTTAATAAAAAATACTCATTTTGCACCCTCATCCGTCGTGTCGCAGCGTCGGTGGTACCACAACATTTCCCCATCAAACTGCCTGCCAACAAAACCTTGAGATGATAGAATGTGATTTTGAGTTTAAAATACCCATGGTTGAATTCAACAATGCATCACAATAGAATGAAAGTATACCTTGTATTATCCAAAACCTTAATGAGGATGCAAAGGTTCCTAACAAGGATCATGGTCTCGGGAAGGGTGATTAGGGGGAATATTATTTGACCTTTCAATGTGCAATATCTAGGGTGGGAAGGTGTTGGAGAGTGGGGAACTAGGGACTATACCAACAATGATCATGTTGAATAGAGCATGAAGTGGGAAAGTATTGGTTTTTGGAAAAAAAATCATTATTAAAGGTGAGGGGATATTGTAAGGATGGTAAATATGGATGAATATTATCATATTTGGATTCATAGAGAAAGGAAAGGTGCATATACTTACAGATATCCTCATTCCATACAATGGTATTGAATAAGAAATGAGAGAGTTGAGGTTTTGTGGATGAGTTGAAGTGATATTTTTAGTCATGTTTAGTGAGTGTGTAGTATTTTTTGCTAGCATAATATGAGGTGAAAAGAACAAAATTAACTTGGGAACTAATTACACAATGAGGAGGTTGCATTCATCGTGTCTAGTGTTCATATGAGTTTTTTTAGATGTGAACTTGGGAAATCTTCTTGTCAAATTCATTGTTGTCTATGCATGGATATTGTTGTGGACATTGATAAAAACAAAAAGGCATGGGCTCATCTCAAATCTTGTGAATGAAAAGACTTATTTACAATTCACCATACCTTTATAGAAATGATCTCCACTTGCAATGGAAACTGGTAGCTTGAATGAATCCACTAGATTCCAAAACCACTGAAGATGTTTGTTAGATTCCAAGGGTGATTTTGTGTCCAATAGATCAAAGAGTGTCCAAAATATCAATGATTGTGAGCCAATAAGAAACCTGTAAGAGCTTGAAACCCACGGAAGAAATGAAGCCCGTGTTTTTGGTAGAATTCCCGGGAAACAAAGAACTCTGTTTTTTTTAACTAGTAACAGGGACGCGCACGCGTGCTTAAATGCGCGCACACGTACTTAAATGCATGCACGTGTGTTTTTCACGCATACACATCAGCAGCGCGCATGCACTAAAACATGCGCACACGCCCTTGTATAACGTTTACACCATTTATTCCCCAACGTTTACACCATTTAATGCCAAACCCTCCCCCACTTTGAAAATATTTGCATAAATTGGACTCGGTGATGAAGTTTGAAGGGTGGGTCTTAATTTTTATTTGAAGGGCTTACTCTTTGCTTCTTGACACATTTGATAATTTAAGGTTGTCTATGCGCGTTGACCCAATTGATATTGTAAGGTGAGGATGTGCATGCATAATAATCCTTATTTATGACTATGCGATGAGGATTTAAATGGAAGATGATGTAAACACATGTTATTTTTATACGCATTTTGATGGCGAGTGTCGAAGAGAAACGTGATGATAAACCACATATGTTTGAAAGGAAGGAGGGAGGTTACATGATCATGATCATGCCACCCATCAAATTGAAGGCACTTCCTGAGCCAAAAAATGTTTTTTTAAATTTTATTAATAACCATTGTGGTACTTTGGTCCAAAAAAAATTTCTAACTCATTGTTTCTCCATATTGTGTGCCTACTGCCACCTCTCTATATCAATGCATAAAATCAACCTCTGCTTGGTTTGTGGTTATATTTGCATGCCATTATTTGTAGTTGCATGCCATTGAGTGTTGTTTAGAGTTTTCGTGAGTCTGTGACATTCATGCAATAAATGAAGTCTTGTAGAGGAGGACTCATCAAAGAGGCAATTTGAATTTAATTTTGACAAAAAACATATTTTTTAAAGATCAAATGCCATGAATGAATCCTCAACCTACCATGCAAGACGGTGGATATGTTGAAAATCATTGAACATGATCGAAGAATGAAAACAGGTTCCTCGAGATCTTATTGAAGCATATTGAGCTCAATTGAATTCCACCTGGGCCTTAATTGAAAATTCTAGACCTACGCATCATCAATAACACATAGAATCCATGACACTATCCCTCTACAAGAAGCCTCCTCCTCATCATCATCATCATTATCATCATAATCATATTCGTCAGCATCAGCACCATCATCATCATCATCATCATCCTCATCATCCTCATCATCCTCGTCATCATCATCATCTCCATCATCATAATCATCGTTATCACCCACTTCCTCATCATCATCCTCATCCTCCTCCTCATCATCATCATCATCTTGGTCATCATCTTCATCATCATCTTCATCATAAACATCGTCATCATTGGCATCATCATCATCCATCATCTTCATCATCATCTTCATCATCATCATCATCTTCTTCATCATCATCATTGATAATGATGATGATGACGAAGATGATGATGATGATGATGATGATGGTGATGATGGATGATGATGAATATGAGTATGAAGATGAAGATGATGATGGTGATGATGACGAATATGATCATCATCCTCATCATCATCATCATCATCATCATCATAATCATCTTTGTCATCATCAGCATCAGCATCATCATCTTCATCATCATCATGATCCTCGTCATCATCATCATATCCATCATAATCATCATCGTTATCACCCAATTCCTCATCATCATCCCCATCCTAATCATCATCATCATCATCATCATCTTGGCCATCATCTTCATCATCAACATCATCATCATAGTCATCATCATCATCAACATCATCATCAACATCATCATCATCATCTTCATCATCATCCATCATCATCCTCCTCCTCATAATCATCATCATCATTATTATGATGATGATGATGATGATGACGAAGATGATTATGATGATTATGAGGAGGAGGATGATGATGCTGATGATCATATTCATCATTGGCAGCATCATCATATTCATCTTCGTACTCATCTTCGTCATCATCCATCATATTCATCATCAACATCATCATCATCGTCATCATCATCATCATCATCATCTCCATCACCATCGTTGTCGTCATCACCATGTTCCTCATCATCATCATCAACATCATCATCATCATCATCTTCTTCTTCTTCGTCATCATCATCTTCTTCTTTGTCATCATCATCATGTTCAATCATCATTATCATCATCAACATCATCATCATCTTCGTCATTATCATCTTCTTCGTCATCATCATTGATAATGATAATGATGACAAAGATGATGATGATGATGATGGTGATGATGATGAAGATGATGATGATGATGATGATGATGATGATGATGATGATGAAGATGATGGATGATGATGAAGATGAGTACGAAGATGAAGATGATGATGTTGATGATGATGAATATGATCATCATCATCATCCTCATCATCATCATCATAATCATCTTCGTCATCATCAGCATCATCATCATCATCATCATCTTCGTCATCATCACCATCATCATCATCATCATCTTTGTCATCATTATCATTATCAATGATGATGACGAAGAAGATGATAATGACAAAGATGATGATGATGTTGATGATGATAATGATGATTGAAAATGATGATGATGACGAAGAAGAAGATGATGATGATGATGATGATGTTGATGATGATGATGAGGAACATGGTGATGATGAATATGATCATCATCATCAACCTCATCATCCTCATCATCATCATCATAATCATCTTCGTCATCATCAGCATCATCATCATCATCTTCATCATCATCAGCCACATCATCATCATCATCATCTCCATCATCATCATCATCATCGTTATCACTCACTTCCTCGTCATCATCCCCATCCTCATCATCACCATCATCATCATATTGGCCATCATCTTCATCATCAACATCATCATCATCATCATCATCATCAACAACAACAACATCAACAACGTCGTCATCATCATCTTCATCATCATCCATCATCTTCGTCATCATCACCATCATCATCATCATCATCTTCGTCATCATCATCATCATCATCATCATCGTCATCATCATCATTATCAATGATGACATCATCATCATCATTATCAATGATGATGATGATGAATATGATGGATGATGATGTAGATGAGTACGAAGATGAAGATGATGATGCTGATGATGACGAATATGATCATCATCATCTTTATCACCCACTTCCTCATCATCATCATCATCATCATACCCTCATCTCCATCATCATCATCATCATCATCATCATCATCATCATCTTGGTCGTCATCTTCATCATCAACATCATCATCATCGTCGTCATCGTCATCATCATCATCATCTCCATCTTCGTCATCATCAGCATCATCATCATCATCCTCATTTGCATCATCAACATCATCGTCATCATCCTCGTCAGCATCCCCATCCTCCTCCTCATCATCATCATCATCTTGGCCATCATCTTCACCATCAACATCATCATCATCGTCATCGTCATCATCATCAGCATCATCATCATGATCTTCATCATCATCATCATCTTCTTCATCATCATCATTGATAATGATCTTCTTCATCATCATCATCATCTTCGTCATCATCATCTTGAAGATGATGATGATGATGAAGATGAGTACGAAGATGAAGATGATGATGCTAATGATGATGAATATGATGATGATCATCATCATCATCGTTATCACCCACTTCCTCATCATTATTTGTTCAGGTACACAGGGTACTCCCAAAAGATCGAACACCTAGACCAACCACTTCACACAAACAGATCACAGATCGATACACCAATGTTTCATCGTGGTTTAAACCCTCGTGAGGGAAACACTCCACGGCCCCGGCCAAATAGATTATATGGGACAATTTATTATGCAAAGAAAGAAAGTTACAAATGAGCTTCTCATAATCGATCAACTAAACAATGACCCTCCATGATCTTTAAATAGAGATCATGGACCAATCGGGTGTTAAGCCATGGATCAAGGTTAGGTATGATCTAAGAGAAGTTGAGTTGTCAGATCACTCTATGTCAGGAACATATCATGACCATCGGATGAAGTATTTACAAATGCATACTAATGCATACTAAAGAAACACACTTTCCCTAACGGATATATTACACAAGTTAATCTTAACTAACTCCTAAGTGTCTAAATATCCTAACATCTCCCCTTAAGAACAACTTGGGACAGGATTGAAGGATTTACAAAAGTGACAATATTAGGAGAAGGAAGGAGGCATTAGAGCCTATCCCCCCTTAATGACAAGTTCTTGAACTTCTAACATAGATCGAAGTTTAGAAAACTTCACTTCTGTAAGAGACTTGGTGAATATGTCTGCAACTTGATCATCTATAGGGCAAAAGAGCACTTCAAGAACACGATCGTGAACAATATTTCTGATGAAGTGCATATGTAGCTCAATGTGTTTACTGCATTGATGTAGAACTAGATCTTTGGAAAGCTTGATGGCAATTTGATTGTCGCACCAAAGTGGAGTAGGCTACTGCTGCTCAAATCCAAACTATGAAAGGATCTGTCAAAGCCATAAAGCTTCCTAACTGGCATTAACTATTGCTCGATATTCTGCCTCTACTAAAGAAAGAGAAAGAGCTTGTTGTTTCTTACAAGCCCAAGTGACAGGTCCAGATCCCAGACTGAAAACATAACCTGTTGTAGACTTTCGATCATCAGGATCGCCGGCCCAGTCTAAATCAGTGAAACCAACCATTCCCCCCCTGTACTGTAATGAATCCAAAACTAAATTGTACCTCGAATATATCGAAGTATTCTTTTAGCTGCTTTCCAGTGACTTTCATGAGGTGTTTTCATATAACGGGCAACACGACCAACGGCAAAGGAAAGGTCAGGATGGGAATGAGTCAAGTATAAGAGACTATCAACAAGCTGACGATACAAGGTGGCATCTACTTCAGGTGAAGTACAAGTGACAGAAAGTTTGACTCCATACTAGAAGGGAGAAGGGGCTGGTGTACAATCTTCCATGTGAAAGCAACGAAGAAGGTCACAAGCATACTTAGACTGAGAAAGAAAGATTCCTTCTTTGGTTTGCAGGACTTGGAGACCAAGAAAATAATGCAAATGTCCTAAGTTTGACATTTCAAAATTTTGCTTAAGACTGGATTTCACATGGGTTATAAGCTTAGGGTCACTACTAGTAAAAATAAGGTCATCAACATATAGAACACGTATGATGAGATTTCCTACTTTCTTGGTATAGACATTAGGGTCAAAATGGCATCTAGAAAAACCAGTGTCAAGGAGAAAGCTATCCATTTTGGCATACCAAGCTCTAAGAGCTTGCTTAAGGCCATATAAGGATTTTTTAAGGCGGCAGACAAGGCTAGAGTTATTCTGAACATATCTAGGAGGTTGCTCCATGTGAATTTCCTCCTATAAATCACCATGTAAGAAGGCAGACTTGACATCCATTTGATAGACTTCCCAATTATGTAAGGATGCAAGGGAAAGAACAAGGTGGATGGAGTTCATTTTTGCGACAGGAGCAAAGGTTTCATTGTAGTCAATCCCTTCAACTTGGGAAAAACTTTTGGAAACTAACATTGCCTTAAGTCTTTCAACACTTCCATCTGATGCATACTTAGTTCTATAGACCCATTTACATTTGACAAGTTTTCTTCCTTTTGGAAGAGGTACAAGATCCCAAGTATCATTCATCATTAAGGAATGATATTCTTCATCCATAGCTGCATCTCAATCTGGATTTCCTAAAGCTTCTGCAAAATTTTCTGGATCATGTCTCGGAAACTTGAGCCAAAAGAGAAGAGGCTTGCTGAAACTGAGAATGTGTTCGACGTTGATCTCTAGGATCACTGGCAAGATCACCAGTTGCTTCACATGTTGAACGGACCCATCGAGGAAGCACTTGTGCTGGTGCAACTAGAGGAACATGAGCAGGAAGAAGTGGATTTTCATCCTCACTATCACCATCAGAAACTGGAGTTGAAAACCTGTCAAGGAAGTTGGAAGAGGAAGAAGGCACAATCGTTGAATTAGGCTCGCAGGCCAAAGATGGCACAATCGCCGAGTTAGGATCGCAGGACAAGATACTTTCATCAAATTTAACATCTCTTCTAATGATTACATCATGAGAATGTGGTTGAAGAAGTCTATAACCTTTTACATCTTCAGAATATCCAACAAATATGCACTTTTCACTTTTAGGCTGCAATGCTTTCCGTTTTTCATTTGGAATGTAAGCCCATGCTTCACTACCAAACACATGAAAGTGACTTACATCAGGTTTAGTTTTACTCCATGCTTCTTCCAGCGTGATACCCTGTAAAGCTTTAGTGGGGGTACGATTAACTATGTAATTTGCACAATTAATGGCTTCAACCCAAAATTGAAGACTTAGTCCCTTAGATTGGATCATACAATTAGTCATTTCGTTTAAAGTGCGGTTCTTCCTTTCAGCTACACCATTTTGTTGTGGTGTATATGGAACAGTGTGTTGTTGTTGGATTCCTTGTTCAGTGCAGAAAGTAGTGAACTTTTTGTTAACATATTCTCTTCCATTGTCAGATCTTAACTTAATAATTTGATGACCAGATTTTTTTTCAACAAGGGCCTTGTAGGCCAAGAACATGTTAAATACTTCGCTCTTAAGTTTTAGGAAATAAACCCAAGTGCGTCTGGTGTAATCATCAATGAAATTTAAGAAATATTTGAAACCAAAAAAGGAAGCAGATGGAAGAGGACCACACAAGTCACTATGCACAAGCTCCAAGGGAACCGAGGCGTGCCAAGAGGCACGTTTGTCAAAACTGTCCCGATGATGTTTTCTGAGTACACAACCAGAACAAACACCATCCCTGTAATATACCATCGGAAGACCTGTCACCATATTGTATTTTCATAGTTGTTGCAATGAGCGATAATTTAAGTAACCAAATCGCTCATGCCAAAGTTTTCTCAAGTTATCACTATGAGCAACAAAAACTGAAGGAAAAGGTGATGACCCAAAGTTGTTAAATTTGTACAACCTGGTAATATCATCAACAATTCTGGTAGCTAGGACCTGTTGAGAATCTTTAAAATCCTTGATTACAACTTGGTGAGGTTTAAACGACACAGTTTTACCTTCACCAAAATGAGTGATCTGATAGACTGATAACAAATTGCAGGAAATTCTTGGAACACATAGTACATCACTAAAATGGCCATTATCTACTGGAATTGTTCCAATTCCTACAACACTTAGAGATCTATCATCACCAACAAATATTTGTTTGGTGTTACATTCATGCATAGTAGAAAAGATGGCTTAATCCTTAGCCATATGATAAGATGCTCCATAATCAATGAGCCATTCATTTGAAGTAGAAGAAGAAAATGCATTATAAGAATAACTAGAAGCACAAAGTGCATGTCCATGAGAGGTAGATTTTGAAGGCGAATCTAGGCTGATGTGGTGCTTCTTCACTGTTGCTTCCAAGGCTGCCATCTTCTTGAAACACTTAGATTCATCATGATTATCTTTTCCGCAATAGTTGCAATGACACTCAGTCTTCTTTCCTTTTGGATTGGATCCTTTGTCATTTTTTAAAGAAGGAGCTGGCTGAGAGGGTTTGGGACCCTTGTTTGACTTATTATTGTGAAAAAAGAAAATTTGGGAGGCTTGGACTTTTCTTTCTGTTGGGACAATAAGGCTTTCCCAGATGTATCTGCATTGTTGATTATTCCAAGATGGATGAGTTTATCTTGCTCTCTAATCAAGGAATCACAAAAGGATTTAAGACTAGGCTCTTGATAGCTAGCTGCATTCAAGGATTCTTTCATAGAGTAAAATATAGATACAAAAACAGAATATGCAGGTCCAAGTTTTGAAAGAATATGATAAATACATTGTGTGTCTTCCCTCTTAATCTTACATTCTGCACATAAGAGTTTAAGAGTTTTGTACTTAGATAAATAATCTTGAATGCATGAAAAATCACTTGGATTTAAAGAAATCAACTCATTTTCGAGTTCGTGACCTCAAATTTCATTGTGTTTACCAAACGTAGATTCCAACTTGTCCCAAGCAGCATCAGGTTCATCATTACAAATATGTGGAATCGCAAATCAGTAGAGATTGACATCCTAATCAATCCATGAGCTTCATCACATCTATTTGCCCATTTTATTTTCTTATCATCATCAATGGGTTTTGTTTCTTTCCCTGAGGTAATTCTGAAAAGTCTCCTACTTCGTAAAACATCCTCCATACGAGATTTCCATGAGAAATAGTTGGAACTGGTAAGTAAAATATCACAAGGTGCGGCCATATTTGTAAATTAATAGCTGTAAAAGTAGAAACCAATATTATGTATGCGAAGAGCTCGAAAAAATAGGCGGTTTCAAAAAAAACGGCACTGAAAACTGACTTCGGATGATGAAGTTATGCTTGAACAAAGAAACTGTTGAAGATGTTCCAAATAGTGACATGGCAGATAGAGAATGTCCCGCTAAGAAAAAGAACCCCCCCTTCCCAAGATGAACCTTTTGACAATCACTTTACATGAAATTTGCTTTAAGTGAATCACTTTGTAAAATAAATGATTTCACTTTTACAATGATATTACTTTTAAATAGTGCAACAATAAAAAGGAACTTAAGTGACTCATTTTTTATTTTTATTTTTTATTATTTAAGTGAGATGCACTTTTACAATAAAATAACTTGAAAATAGAAATTGCATGCACTTTTTCTTTTAAAAGTAACTTCCTAATATTTGAACTCAATACCTATTAAGGAATAAAGCAACTTTGAACCAAATGAGCTAGATTAAAAGGTATGTAAAATATGGGAATGAATAAAAGGGTTTTTTTTTCACTCTTCTTGCTCGGTTTCTATCCTTGCCTTTTTTTCCTGCAAATCACACCACAAACCGAAACAAATAAAACTTTTCCACAATATGGGGTTAGATGTCATTAGCTTGCCCGGAAAGTCTCTATTTTCTCTCTGTTTCTGATTTGCCGAGATCACGCAAGGTGCACGGCAAAGAGCATAGGCAGCCAAGAAAAACCCTTTCCCTTTCTGTTTCTGATTTGCCGATATCACACAAGGTGCATGGCAAAGAGCATATGTAGACAAGGAAAAAAAAAAAACCTGATAAAATATGAGATATTTTTAAAACAAATAAAATGTGTCACTGTAACATTATACCTTCAGATCTGATGAAATACGGGTTTCTGAAGCAATTGGAAACCGTTTTCTATCAAACGAAAACTATTTCCTATTGGAAACGGTGCTCCGGATGCAATGGAACACCTCCCATGGCCCAGAAATGCACATAAATACTAGAACTAGAAACCCTTTCAAGTTTCAGCAACAACAATTCAAGATCTAGATCATAACCGGAAGCAGCTCTTCATAAAAGCTCTGATACCATGTTCGAGTACACAAGGTACGCCCAAAAGATCGAACGCCTAGAGAAACCACTTCACACAAACAGATCACAGATCGATACACCGATGTTTTAACATGGTTTAAACCCTCGTGAGGGAAACACTCCATGGCCCCGGCCAAATAGCTTCTACAGGAGAATTTATTATGCAAAGAAAGAAAGTTACAAATGAGATTCTCATAATAAATCAACTAAACAATGACCGTCCATGCTCTTTAAATAGATATCATGGACCAATCGGGTGTTAGGCCACGGATCAAGGTTAGGTATGATCTAAGAGAAGTTGAGTCGTCGGATCACTCTATGTCAGGAACATATCGTGACCGTCGGATGAAGTATTTACAAATGCATACTAAAGAAACACACTTTTCCTAACGGATATATTACACAAGTTGATCTTAACTAACTCCTAAGTGTCTAAATATCCTAACATCATCATCATCATCTTGGACATCATCTTCATCATCAACATCATCATCATCATCATCATCTCCATCATCATCAGCATCATCATCACCCTCTTTCTAATCATCATCATCATCATCTTGGTCATCATCTTCATCATCAACATCATCATCATCATCATCATCTTCATCCATTCAATAGGATTTTTGTATGGATGCATATGTGCTTCAGCGATGGTTTGGTCCAATTTTACTAAATAATTGAAGAGAATAATAATCATTCCTTCAAACCACTTAAACTAAACTTAATTCACTTAAATATTTTTATTTTTTATAATTTATAAAATTATATTATTTTCTTAATAATAAAAAACTATATATAAATTTAATTTAATTCAATTTAAAACATTACTAATTATTAAAAAATATATAATTTATAAAATTATATAATCACATTGATAGATTTCAAACTTAATTAAAATAAATTCAAGATAATATAAATGGCGTGTGCCTGCTATTAGTGCGTACGCGCCATTGTGTGCATATGCGCTATTAGTGCGTACGCGCCATTGTGTGCGTACGCACTATTTAAATCAATGTGCACGCGCCAGTTTAATTTTAAGTTTTGGTGGGTAATTCATTTCCCACCAATGTGGTGGATGACTTGGTTGCTATGGTTTTAGGTTCGGGTTGCCAAAATACACATAATACTATAAAAAATACATCTTATAACAAAATACATCTTATTCTATAGCTTCTTCTATTTCGAGCATGATTCTGCATATGCTACACTAGTCCACTGCTAATGAAATTGCACACACTTGTAGAACTATGTGTGCAGATTCCGAATATGTAATTTTTTATTAAATCTATTATTTGTTCCTATTTTTTAGTTAATTTCAATTGCGCTAATGTCAATCTTACACAAAAAGTAGGTTATTTCTTTCGTCTATAACTTTTTATTGACTCACCTATTTTGAAAATGGAAAAGAACCCGCACAAGTACACACAAAAACCTACATCCTAAAAAAAAACAATGTTGATTGATTATATTAAGACCACGATATCGGGGGCTAACGCTCGACCTAGTCATTTTAAGGATGGGTTGACTTCCTTAATTATAAAAAAAAAAATTTAACATAAATAAATATGGAAAAATAGCGTCGCACTAGAACGGCCTGTTATCTACGACTGTATATAGTTTTTTTAACAAAAATCCACCATTTGAATACCAAACCAGGGGGCTAACGCAAACATATTCATTATGTTTTCTTAAAAAAATAAAATACCAACCTTAGGAGAACCCCATTTTTTGGGAGTTATACTTAATTTCCATAAATAATATTTATATATTCCGGAAGGTAATCCGATTGTCTATGTTTCATCTTCTTGTGCCATATTGCAAAAAGTTGTGTAGGTAGCTCTAATATTGTTTTTTGGCGTTCAGATTTCTATTTTTCCATAAGTCCATTGCGACTAACGCGTCATGAGTGGCCAGCTGTCATGTCCCAAATTTGGCATTGGGTCACAATGGCATAATCACATTGGCCCTATTCATTAGAGTTTGTCAAATTGATGCTAAAGGTCAAATAATTGCCAAGGAGGAAAATTACTAGTTTCCTAGGTTTGGGGTGGAAGCTTTGGGATTTGGAATAATGGGGATAATAAATGATGTTTGAACATTAGAATGGCATAAATATTTAATAAAGGAGCTAAATAAATATATACAAGTGAAAATCAAAGTGGCATTTGATCATGAAGACACATGGAGGAAGTGGGACCCACATATGGCTAGATTTCCCCACTACATTTGGCATCATTCTCTCACCAATTCGAATTCAAGGTGAATGGTAACATACTTGGGCGAGTCCAAAAGGTATTATTCATGGCATGACTCATCCAAGGTCGAAATATAGAGGAAGAGTAACTCCCATGGAAGAGGAAGAGGCAATTTGGAGCTAGTGAGACACTTGGGCTAGATTCTCTAGCTCTATGACAACAATGATGAAGATGCTATGACACCTATGACACAAATCAGACCTGAAGGCTGACATATGACATATATGACATGTCGGGGCTAAAAATAGACTCCAAGAGGACGCTCAAGGGTGTTAGGGCAGCTAAGATGCTTCCACATGTGATTTGGTGGAAGTGGGAGACTAGGAATTGTTGTACAAGTGGCGTTCTTTGGGATCTCTTCCCAACTTGAGTTGGCATGAGTCTCTTGGAAGGAATTCGACCCATGGAGGCCATTAGAAATTTATAAATGTCAATAAAAAATAATGAAAGGAGCTTTTGATCATTTGTAGAATTTGCAATTGCAATTGTGAAGAGGGAGAGCTAGTGGATGACTAGTTTCTTGCCTTAGCCAATTTCGAGGGTGAAAGATTCCCATCCAAGTTGGAAATTAGAAAGGCCATTCATACCTTTCATTTGGAGCTTTAATGGAGTCTTTATTTGTAGTTGTAAGCTACAGGGCAGCTCATGATTTCTTCTATTGCAGCTCACTCCTTCAACCACTTCCAGTTTTGATGGCATATTCTTGATCCTTGAGGGAGGGCATTTTTGGTGAGCTATTATACTCTTTGGGGGAGATTCTAATGCCCCATTTCTTTTGTAATATGAAGTAAATATTCTGTTCTTCATATCCAGAAAGTTTCAGGTCGAAATTCCAAGTATAAATGTATAAATCTCATTTTTAATGAAAGAACAATGCCATTTCCCCACTACCTTGTTGTGAACCAATGTATTGATGATGATTTCGAATGAATGGATGATTCTCTGATGCATTTGTGATTAATGGACTGCCATGGATGTATTTTACAAGTTTCATGTACTGTACTTGAGCATTTGAAGTATTTTTACTTAGTTTAATTGCACTGGGAGAAGAAATAGTGCCATTTCCCCAAGGGTCGAATTGGTGATTTTTTCAGTTGAATGGGAGAGGGTTGGAACAGATATAATAATCAATTAATGGTTCACATGAGACCTTAATAACATCCTTAATACATTCCCTACCTCTTTTCATAAATTTTAGTGGCTTTGGAGGCATTTGGGAAGCCATTTTCAGTACTTACCCCAGGGGGATTTGAACCCCAAATTACTAGTAAAATTGCATACTTGGTCCAGAATCTTAAGAGAGTTTGCAGAGATATTTTGGTGGCCATATATCATCCTTGAACATCATATTCAATTCCTAATATCATTCATACACCTTCCTTGAATATTTGAAGGCATTTGGAGTCAATTCGAGACATAGAGACCAATACTAGTCAAAGGCAAATTACTAGTAAAGTTACCTACATTGACCAGAATTGAAAGAGTATTTGCAGAAGTGTTTTAAAGGTACAAAGGCATCCCTGAAACACATATTTATGTTCTAATATCATTCATATACCTTCTCAGAATATTTGGGATCATTTGGGGCAAATTTGGGACCTAGAGATCGAAACTAGTCAAAGGTCGAACCAAGGAAAAAAGTGGAAAATTGCAATTTTAATAAAATTCCTAACAAGGGACATTACACCAGCATTAGCCTGCACCAGCCCGCTAACAAAAAAAAACATGGGATCATATGGGGAAACCAAATCTATGTTGGTCTCCTATACAGTTGATATTAGCTAACCAACAGAAGGTTATACCTTTTGGGAGGCTATCAAGTGTTCATGTTAACATTGATGGAGTGCGAAGTAAAGCAGATTTTGAAGTAATTGAGATCATAGACGACAGTAATCCTTATCCTGCACTATTAGGGATTGACTGGGCAATTGATAATATCGCAATTATCAACTTGAAGAAAAAACAAATGATATTTGAAGGACATGATATCAGGGTTATTGCACCCCTGGATCCTTCACAAGGAACAAGGTATGTTGAGCTAATAAGAGAAGAATGCAGAGCTCAAGAACTAGATAACATATACAAGATGACACTTAATCAAAAAAATTACATTAATCCTACAAAAGATGTAACATTGAGCTAGAGATGTGACAACTCTTGTGTATCATAGTCAGACACAGGACTGGAAACCTGGCAGAGTAGAATGCATGCAGTATCAGCTAGATGATGCGCGAGGATGACAAAGTCACTTCACTGGATTGGAACATAGGTAATTCCAATTCCTACTTATGATGGTTTGAGTAGTATCCTTGCATTCTTTCATGAATATCTAGCATCAGTTTCAGATGAACATAAGCTATCAGCTCTAGACATATCATTGCGAGCTACACCTGCTAGGTGGTGGGTTGTGCACAAAGACAATTGAGCACATGGAAAGAATGTAAGCCCTTAATGGAAGTTATATTTGTTGAACAAACTCAGAATGTAGAAGCAAAGTATAATGGATAGACTGATCCTAGAGATCATATAGAGTCTTGCTTGAAAGCAAGGAGGCGTATACCAAAGACATAATGGGTCCATATGTTTGTGCACACATTGGATCCAGTAGAAAAAAACTGGTATATAGAAACATAAATTCGACATGGTACAACAAAATGGCACATGATGATAAAGAACTTTTAGCTAACTTTCAGTTTTGAGGATGATCATCCAAGCATTAATGAGGCTCTGCAGATCATTAAAAAGAAAATATTTGATGATGTCTCATTTCCTGTGTATAGTCAACCAGATTGGGAAATACAGTTGGAACATGCCCTTGAGAGTTATAATTTTACATTGGATGAAGATGAAAATGAAGACCCTCGCAATGTGAATATACCATAATTTGAAGGAAAACGCGATGTACAAGGACCTGATTTGGAAATTCCAGATATGAGTAACCCCATTAAGACTAAAAAGATTAATATTAGCACGAATGAAGAACCAAAGTTCGCCTCTATTGGATATTACTAGGATGAAGAAATAGTGGGACATATTGTAAACCTACTACGTGAATATCAGGACTTATTTCCCACCAAGTTTTCAGAAATAAAAGGCATTTTAGGTGACTTGGGAGTTATGAAATTACCTCTCAAGCATGATGTGAATCCTATCAAGCAAAGACCTTATAGACTGAACCCCAAATATAAAGAGAGAGTGAAAGAAGAAATTGATCAAATGTTGGAGGCAGGGATCATTGAACCAGTAGAAGAGTCAGAATGGATAAGTATCATGGTAATTCAAGACAAGAAAGCTAAAGGAGAAATAAGAATTTGTGTGGATCTCAGAAAACTGAATGATGCATCTATGCATGACCCATTTCCTACGGCATTCATAGATTAAGTAATAGATAATGTAGGTGGATAGGGGGCATACTCTTTTACTGATGGATTTTCGGGCTACCATCAGATCAGAACTTCTACAGAAGACAGACACAAGACTACATTTGCTACTGAATGGGGATCATTTCAGTACACTGTTATTCTTTTGGGTTGAAGAATGCACCTAATATATTTTCAAGAGGGGTTGTAGCTGCATTTAAGGATTATATTCATAAATTCCTAGAAGTTTACTTTTATGACTAGACAGTATTTGTCCTTCTGAATAACCATCACGCAAACTTAAGGATGATGTTAGCGAAGTGTAGACATTATCATATTTCCTTGAACTTGAAGAAGTGTGTCTTTTTTGTTCCTTATGGCATTTTGTTGGGACATGTAGTATGTAAACAAGGATTTATGGTTGATCTAGCGAAGATAACGATCATAGTAAACACCCCCACCGCCTAACTCAGTTAAGAAGCTACGCACTACATTGGGACACACATGATATTATAGAAAATTCATTAAAGGGTATGCGTAGATAAATGCGCCTATGGAGAAACTATTGAAAAAGGAATCAAAGTACAACTAGACTGAAGATTTCCAAAGAGGATTGGACACACTGAAAGAAAAGATGGTGACATCGTCTATTCTAGTATTTCCTGATTGGAATAAGTCATTTCACGTACATGTATATGCTTCATCTATAGCACTTGGAATTGTAATAGAACAACCTAGTGATGGAGGCATCGACCATCCAATTTCATTTTCTAGTAGAAATCTATCTTCAGCAGAAAATAATTACACCACAACAGAGAGGGAAGGATTAGCCATGGTGTACGCATTGCAAAAATTTAGACACTATTTGCTAGATTCGCACTTTTGCATGTTCACTGACCATTCATCTTTAAAGTACTTGGTCAATAAGCTAGTGTTAGGGGGGAGAATATGCATATGGATTCTACTTTTTCAGGAATATGATTTCGAGATCATAGTGAAGCCAGGTAGATTGAAAGCGAGACCTGACCATCTTTCAAGAATCGATTCAGGAGAAGAACCTAATAATTTGGAGGATAATCTACCAGATGCGTAGTTGTTTGATATTCACATAGCAGATGAATAATTCATATACATTGTAGAATTTCTAACTAAAGGGTTAGCACCTGCAGAAATCTCTACGAAGCAGAAGAAACAGTTAGTGGTAAGATCGGTTGATTTTACCCTGATTGCAGGACAATTATAAAAATTGGGACCAGATGAAGTATTGCGTAGATGCATACTAGAACATGAAATACCTATCATACTTGAAAAAGAACATCCAGGAGTATCTGGAGGACACTATGTAGGGAAAGCTACTGCACAGAATATTTTGAGAGCAGGACTATGGTGTCCTACTATACATAAAGATTCAAAGGAACATTGAAGGAATTGTGATGTATGCCAGACAACAGGAAATCCATCTCATAGAGATGAGATTCCTTTGATGCCACAGTTGACTCTACAATCCTTTGATAAATGGGCTATTGACTTTGTGGGACCTATTAACCCACTAGGAAAGAGAACTGGATCGAGATACATTATTACGGCTACATATTATCTAACCAGATGGGAAGAAGCAAAACCAGTGAAGGACTGTAGTGCAGTTACAGCAGCGCGGTTAATATTTGAGAACATCTTGACAAGGTTTGGATTTCCAAAGATTCTAATGAGTGATCAAGGAACTCACTTCCTGAACAAAAATATTGAAGCCCTGGCAGAAGAATTTCAGATATATCATCAGAAGAGTACACCATATCATCCACAAGATAATGGCACTGTGGAGGCCTTTAATAAAGTATTGGAGAATGCATTGACCAAGGTATGCAATACAAATAGGGATGATTGGGATCTAAGAATACCAGCAATATTGTGGGCATCTAGAACAACTTGTAAAAATTTGATAGTCCATACACCTTTCAGGTTATCATATGGACAGGAAGTTGTCATGCCCATGGAATACATAGTACCAAGCTTGAGAATTGAAGCATTCACAGATATGGTCGATGCTGAAACAATGGATGAAAGAATATTACAGATGATTGGATTGGGGGAAGACCACTTCATTGCAGGCTTTCACCAGCAAGTGCAGAAAGATAGAGAAAAGATATGGCATGATAGACACATCAAGCACAAGTTATTCCAAGTAGGAGACCTTCTTCTTCTTTGTGATAGCAAATTCATGAAATTTCCTAAAAAATTAAGAATGCATTGGTTAGGACCATACATTGTCAAACATGTTACTAATAGTGGCGCAGTACAGCTAGCCACTTTACTTGGAAAAAAATTACAAGGACTTGTCAATGGAAGTATATTAAAGCCTTATAGCGATGGCCCTACTCCTACAAAAAGAAGTTAAACAACGCAATAATGTTTAAGTGTCAAGTGCAGTTGAAATTGGACACTAAAACATAGAACAAAGTCTGCACACAACAGTTTTGTCATAATCCGAAGCTCACAAGATTTGAATATGTTCTGTGAGGCACACATAGAAAGTCAAGTTGCAAAGTAAAGAAGGGGGTAGTTTTTCAAAGTTGCATCAAGAGAAGGGGAATGTGAAATGATCCTCTCCACTCACCTAACCTTCGAGGAAGCTAGAGAAAACTAGTCATTACAATTTTTGTTTGGAAACTAGCCATTATACAGTACTTTCAGGAAACCAGATTTTTCCGCTTTAAGGCATAATTGTCCATTGAAGAAACATTTAATGGAAGAAAAGGACCAGGATCTAAGCTAGATTTGGATAACGGACATAAAATTTAATGATAACTTAGTCATTTTTGGGCGCGTCTCAGTTTGGTTTATGGCTATAAATAGTAAAGGATCATACAATTACCTATTTTACCATGATTGTTATTTTTACCGTGAATAACTTCTGAGATTTTACCAGTTAAGAACATAGCATTCCGACAGTACATGTTTGAGAAAGAAATACTACAGGAGATATTAAATAAATTCCAGCAGTCTGGTCTAGAATTAGTTATGAAGACTCTCGCGAAGAAAGCAACTCAAGAGAATGGTGGGACTTCTAGAGCCTCACCGCGGCATGAACCAAAATCTCAACAGAAGGATAAGTAGAAATCCAAGGAACAAGAGAAACCGCAGGCTACAGAAATACCAAGAGAGATTCTCCATGGAAGTTGCGAGGTGCCAAAACTAATTGTAGGAAGTGACCAAGTCATGGACCATACTGCAAGAAGACTCATATTTACAGAAAATTTGGGAGGAAGTCCAAAAGAAGCAGAAGGACCTCGACATGATGAACACCGCAATGAAGGATTTTCCACTGAGATAGAGAATACAAAATTTCACAAAAACAAAGGAGCTTCAGAAAGAATTGAAGGCATTAAGGACAAAGGAAGCAGAAACTTCGGCAAGATTGCAACCAATGCAGGAATATGCATTGGCACTCTTTGAAGATATTGAAGTGAAGTTGCAAGATCTTCGCACGACAAAGAGTACGGTTAAAGACCAAATGCAAGAACCAATATCCACGATGTTGATCGATACAGTAAAGAAATACAAGCAAGAAACAAAGGATGCTATTGTGAAGCTGAGCACAGAATATCAAGACTTCGTAGTAAAGATGAAGATTCCAAGCAATGTGAAGTCAAAGAGACCCAGTTTAAGTGGCTCGGCAACGAGCCACAAGTAAGTGTTAGGGGCATGTTGGGTGCATCCCAAGTAAAGGAAGTTATGAAAGCGAGTATAGTTAGGAAAGGCCTGACATTGACCAATTTTGGGAGAAAAGAGACTCCGCAAATTCTGGGCAGAGGGTATCGAGTGAATTTCAGTCGAGAAGAAAGGACATGTTCCTTAGTAAAGAGAAAGTGCTAAGGACAGCTAGAGGTGGTTGACGCAGTTAAAGTCTGAGCAATGACCTGATTGCTACAGGAACAGGAAGTAAAGAAGCAGAGTGGTGTAAAGGACACACCATTGCAGAATTTAGAGGTGCGTTGATAGAGAAGGCGTCAGAGTCAGAGGAAGCGATGCCAAAGGGAAAACAAATTTAAAGCTTAGTATGGTCTACAGGAGAACCACAGGGGTTTTTGAGTTTTGGGTACTATGCGGGTTGACCCATAGTTATTGTAATATGTGACCTTCGGGCACATCTATATATAAGGGTAGTTTTGTATAAGGAAGGGTTGTTGTTGTTGTTGTTGCGTATTTGATTGGTCATAATTAGATGTTCAACGTTGGTCAACTGTAATAGAAGGATAGATACAAAGAGAGAGAACAGACTCTACAACTGAGTGCGTCGAGATCTGATTGGAGAGAAGAGTCTGCAGATGAGTGTGTAGACCGAAACTGTTACCCTTCTAAGTAATATAAGAACATTTCATGTGGATGTAGCTCCCTCCTAGGTGTGAACCACGTAAATCTATGTGTTTATGTATCTGAGCTTATGTTGTGCATGTATGTGATTTTATGATGTATTTATGTATTTTATTTCATGTATGAGTTAATGGTAATTGCATGTTAAGTATATGGAATGCATAAGTATGGATTTTGTGGAGGAACACTTAGAATGATGAATGCATAGCTAGCTGGTGAATATAGTAGAGATTCAACGTAGTTTTGTATACTAATTATAAGATGCAAGGTGTGAAGTCATAAGTTTATTCTATCCTGATAGTATATTTTAAGTAAGAGACATGTTGCAAGGTTGTTGACCACATATGTACATCGCCACGGTTATAGAAACCTAATTTCGTAACCCCCCATCTTCGCTTCGGGTGAGACTTCAACCTGGATACAGGGTGATGCCGAAAGGGCCAGTGAAAGGGGTTATGTTGTTGCTGCGATAACTTCTCTAAACCCGAGTCATCCCAAGCAGACCAACAATGTAAGCAAATTTATGACAATAGCATTTTCAATAAAACTTGACATCTCTTCCCTGGATTCCTGTTACAGGGACACTTTCCTTTCAGTGCATCGAGTTTGGAAAAAAATTCAAAAGGATATACAAGAAACTGTTGTGTTTTACCAATGGCCTTCAAAATCCTAGCAATTTCAAGCTCAAGATAAGGACATCCTTCAAGCTTGGAACCTCTTCCAAGCTAGGAACCAACCCATTGTTCCTAGTCCTAAAATCAATCCTGTCAGCCCCTCTTCTTGGTCCCCTCTATAATCGAGCTTTGTGAAACTGAACTTCGATGGGGCCAGCCAAGGAAATCCTGGCCATGTTGGGTATGGGGGTTTCTTTGGGAACTGCAGCAGTCAAATTCTCAGATTCTATGCTAGATTTCTCGGCACGAAGAGAGATAATGCTCCCAAGATTTTTGCAATGCTTAAGGGAATCAAAATTCTGAATGACGTAGGGTATTCTAAAATGGTGATTGAAGGTGACTCCAAGATCTTGGTGTAGAAACTAAACATGCTCCTCAAAGGTGCTAGTGTTAGAAAAATCAACCCAAGTTGGAGACTCGACACCAAATTGGATACTTTAGCTCCTAATCTTAAATATTACCACACTGTCCTTTCCACACCATGTGAGGAGGGAGGCCAACAACTCGCAAACAAGCTAGCCAACTAGGGAGTGGATCATCCTCAAGAATATTGCGACCAGAAGTGGGAGGACAAGGAGAGATACCAACTCAAGGAGGATTATCTCAAGATCAATAATCAAGACATGAATCCCCATGATAGGAGCCCTCAGGCTGAAAACATGTGTCGTATACATTATCACTCATCATAAAGAGAAGTGAGGGAAATCCCACAGGTGGGAAGGTTGCAGCTGTCAGTCCATTGACCTTTTCATTCTTAACCTCACTGTAATGAATCTCCTTCTTGCAATGTACTCTCTTCTTTTCCTCGGCTGGTTGTTGGTACAAGTTCTACATAATTGTTTTCTACGGGCATTCATGGAAGTTAGAGATAACCCATATCATGGTGGGAGAACGACTTGGGAAGGGGCAACCTTTATTTTTTATAGTTTCCACCATGGGTGGGCTTCTCTCTTATAGGCTATTGGAATTAGAAAGCTCGGTTATTTGTGTACTATCACTCTAAAGACTTGGCAGAATCACTCCCTTCTTTTCTACAATTGGCAGACCCAATACAAGCTTCTATACTCTATGAGAGTAATAATGGTGCGTACAAAGACCGCCAAACAAAAAACTAAGAATTTCCCTCGATGCTATCACATGGCACGATCCCTAAAAAAAATGGTATATGCTTAGTGGTTTTTTGAAACTAGCATCAGCTAGCAGGCCCAGGACCGCACTGAAAGGCTGTAGAAAAGAGTCCATGAAGAAAGAAACCATCTTGACGCTCAAGAGTTGAAGGAATAATTTGGGGGAATGGTGGAGGAATTTGACTCCACTCGCACTAGAGAGATGAGGCACACTTAGATCCTAAACCCATTCTGGAACTTAAAATCCTTATTTCGCATGGCTTTGGAAGATTGAATCTGAGGAAAAATATAGAAGGATGCTAGTAATATCTTGGTTCAAGTGAGACTGTAACTTATGGAGGAAGGAATGTGTTGTTTATCCCGCAATCAAGTAATTATAGATGAACATGTCAGCAGTAAATTGGATGTCTTAGCCCAAGAGTTCACGAGGAATACGTTTAGTAGGCCATCTCAAGCAACTGATTTTTCATTAATGCCCCTAGGCTATAAAGCAATTTTCCAAGTAGGAAAGCATAGGTGTCGGCCCATACTTTGTTTTCATTTCTAATGAAGATTACATAATGTTACTTCAAGTCTGGTTTTTATATTTAGTAGGCCGCTTTTCTGCTATCTTTTTATTGCACCTAAAATCCTGTCATCAAGAGATTCAGTGTATACATCCATGAATTTTCATTGTCTAACTCATTTACCTGGAAGGAATACCATTTCATTTATGCTATGTTTTGAGAGGTCGTCGCAGGATACACTCAAGCAACCTGCGACGTTGCACCTTGCTCTACTACAGGGTGCGACGAAGTCAGTTAATGGACAAAACTAGGTCCTTCGAGCCCATTCTCGAAGCTTGCTGACTTGGATCCTTATCCCTAACCTCTTGGGGGAGCTAGCACTCGGTTCCTAACCTCTTGGGGGGATCCCCTATCTCTCTCCTACCATATCTCAACCTACCCTATCCATACCCTATCCATTTAGTCCTATATGAGTGAAGCTCTACCCCTCTCCAAAAGGAGGAAGTCTATAGTGTCTACATGCTGGTGAAATCATCTTGGAGAGATCTCTAACTCATCCATTGAGAGACTCACACTTCCTTAGGAGGATATGGAAATTGGCTTGGATGGAGAAGGGCTACTACATTAAGCCTTGGTTGTAGTCTATTCTTTTCTATGTACTTTCCCGATTTACAGTAATATAAACGCTTTCCACCAATATTGTTTATGTGTGATGATATTGTGTAGTTTACCCGCTTAACTGTTTACTTAGATGTATTATTGTATAGATTCTCTTTACTCATTTGCATTTTTCTATGTGTCTTAACAGGTCTTGCAGCTGAGATCTAACGACCGCGAGACATGGAGAAACATCCAGGAGAAATGACTGCGAACTTAAGGTAAGACATCTAGTGACTCGATCCTTAATTAGATCTAGGAAAGTCGTTTATAGTCTGTATTATTTTTTCTAGACTCACATTGAGCTAGGGAGATCCGGCTAGCGTTCGCTCAAGTGAATTGTCCGTCAAACAAATATGGCGACCATACTAGGGAAAAGAACGTTGCTTTGTAGTTTTCAATTTGAATGTCATTTTTTGGTTGATTTCTTGCCAAGCCATTCTATTTTGTCATTTCTTTCTTTAGTTGATTTCACCATCAAATCTTCACTTTGAAGAGTCTAATTGCCTTCCTTTGAGTTTGTACTTCTCATTTGTAGACCTTTTTTATGCTCATTATCTGGAGAATTGGTTCATTTGGGAACTCAAATCTCTCCTGTCGCACCTGGTCATTGTACCCAGAGCGACACTGTGTTATTTTTTATCTCTGTTCTTTGCCTGTTATCTTGTCGTCGCAACCCTTCCATTGGTATTATGCGACATCGTCGCACTCCCCGCATTGGTGAACTGCGACGTCGCACTGTGTACAAGCACAGAGTGTGCCAATCTGCCAAATTTTCCATACAGACACCCTTTCTCCATATATGTTTTGAGTTTGGTTTGTGTGCAGACTCCCTCTATACTGTAAGATCCAGCCAGAGATCCCATTTTTCTTTATGTGATTGAGTTGTTTGGTTTTATTTGGAGTTGTTTTGGGTTCCATCTTGGACAAGTTTTAGATTTGGTAGTGGTGGACACTCTTGTCTCCCCCACCTGCATCCACTCACCCTTGCATTCCCTCCTCTCCTAGCCAGATCTGGTCGAGTGTATTGGATCGGTTTCCAGACCTCATTTGCATTCATTTTGTGAGTTTTTCTTGCTTTAGTGTTGCTTGTTGCTGATTGATTTTGAGTGTTTGTATGTATTTTCAGTCCATTGAGTGCTCATCTTTTCTTGAGATTTTATGAGTTATTGGAGTGCTGCGAGTGATCTTTTCATTTCAGTATTGATGTTTAAGAGCATTGTTGTTGTCAAATTATTATTTCCATACATCCATTGAAAGATCAAAAGTACTTTATTTCCATCATTTTTCAATCTCATCTGAAGAATTGCACATGCATTGGAATGTCCCATTTGTAAATCTTTTGGAAAAGTTGAAAGAAAATTGCATTGTTTGTGTTTTTCATTAATTATGAGTTGCTCATTTTCTTGAAGAATTCAAATAGACATCAAGTTTTGCAAAAGTAGTTCCATGCTTGGGAAATTGCATTGTATCTTTTGGTTTTTGTGCTTTTAGGACATCATAGTGAAAGTGAAAAGCTTGCATACTTTACTTAGAAGCTCCCTCTTTTCATCACTTAGCATCATTTTCGTTTTGGAAAGATAAAAGAAAAAGAAAAAAACATGCTTTGATTTGGTTAAGTAGTGTTGTGTTCTTTATGTTTCGCTCGAAAAGGAAAGGAATACTTCATAGTCATTTTTTGGTAGATTTGGGATTGTCTCGCATTGAATTGCTTTGGTGAAATTGTTGGAAAGAAAAAGAAAATTTCTCCTTCCCATACATAGATTTCATTGAAAGAAAAGCGTATTTTTGCATGTAGTTAGGGCCTGCATTATGTTTACGATTATGTACTTACCTCATGCATTCACCTAACCGTCTAGCTAAAATTAACGGTAGAACTAGGGTAAACATTTTAGCAATATGTGTGTAAGTTAGAGACGTGTTCCGGCGTCGTTAAGTGCAGTAGCTGTCGTTATTGGTCAGCACTGTATCCTGGGGGTATTGTAGTCTTCCACGTACTTATCGATATATTGAGCCCTTTCATGTACCCACAAAGTCACCTTTAGTACTTGGCATATATCAAAAGGTGTTTCATGCACTCGGTAGTATATTGGAAGGTCTCTTGCCGAACGGTTGTGCATTAGACAGAACCACTACGGATTTGAGCTCCCACGTGTCTTGCGTATATCGGGAGACACCCTTAGGATTCCTGAAACCAACTGAGTTAACCTTTTGGCCGTCTTGGTGGAGCAATACACCGAGAACAACACTCAGGGAGATTACTACGCACATATCATCTAGGTAATCGGGTATTCAAGAAAGGGTATGGTCCCAATCCTCCTTGTCGCATTTTACTGTTGGACCCTGCGGTATATAGCGATTTGAGAAGCCTTGACAATCCTATGAGGTTCCAGACCGTTGAATCCACTCTTATAACATAAGTTTTCTTGTGGCCTTATTTTTTGTAGGGTTTGTCTGGTCTTCTTTTCTTTTTTTTAGCTTGCTTTAGGAGAAACTTTTTGTTTCAGTCACTCTGGATGACTTTCCTTGGAGAAGGTCTCGCAGGATTCAGAATTTTCCACCCAAATATCCCCTTAACCCGGAAATAATTTCGAGGGTAAGAATGGATCCACAAGACAGGGTCAGGTCACATGAAGTAGAAAACCCCACTTTGAATGTTGGAGGACTTTTTTTTCCTCATACTCCTCCAAATTCACTGGCCTCTCATCCCCCACAGGGTGAAGAAGCACAAATCCCCATTTCATAAGACTTATCTTCCATTACATCGGGAGAGACTGGATCATTGGAATGGATAAATCAACCCCAGGATGACCCCACAGCAGCTGTTGGTCCTTCAGCAGCTTATTGGACATCTTCTACAGGCCACCCAATGGCCCATTTTGTCGTCGCATCCCCACCCAGTTGGGCTAGTCCTGGCGACCGCTTAGCACCTTATCATGATCAATTGGCTCGTTTACGTGCTATGGGTGAGGAGTTTCGAAGTCAAAACTTTCAACTAAGGATCGAAAACCGACCACCCCCAAGTCCCATTTTATCTTTTGAGTCACTGGAATCATCCACGCAACATGTGACCACTTTTGAAACTGGTCAACCATCCATTCTTGCACATGCGTCCCCTAGACAAGAGCCCAGTTCAGTACCTCTCACAACCCAACCTGTTGAAGGACAACATGCCAACACACCTGTAACTACCACAGTTACATCACCTGCTCCTCCCCCACCCCAAACTTCGAGGGGAGGATACTCTTTACCCCCTACCTTCTTTATAGGTAGTGGTAATCCTACTGTGAATAATCAACAACCAGTGTTGGTTCAACCTTTACCTAGTGGTCAGCAAGTTGTTGCTAGGGGGAAACCCTCATCTCTTACCCATAATACTACAGTAGGAGTCCCCATTGGGCCTTCCACTGGAAATTCACTACCTCCTGTACCTTCCACTCCGGGACTATCCCATGTTGGGGGGTCGTCCAACGTAATTCAACCTCCATCGAGTCAAGCGTATCTAGGTCATATTAACCCTCTGTCGGGTCAACTTAATCCCGGAAACGCACTCTATGGGGACAACAAAAATTTTTACAACACGGACCCCCACTTACAGTCCCTCCACCCCCGTTTGGCCCACCCCCACCTCCCATTGGAGGCAACGGGCTCCCACATAACTCTGGAGGAGGAGACCTCTACCTTCTAGCAGAGGACCACCTCATTTCGGTCATCATGGCCCACCCCCTGGTGGCGGTGGTGGAGGACCACCCCCCCCTCGGGGGCGGTGGTGGTGGGGGAGGACCATGTCATCCCGGCGGTCGCGTAGGAGCACCACCCCCTCCCGATGGTGGTGGTGGAGGACCTTCTCATCCTGGTGGCCATGGTGGTGGACCACCACCCTACTATGGTGGAGGTGGCGGAGGTGGCAGAGGAGGATCTTACCCTTCCGGCGGTGGCGGTGGCCCACCACCCCCTCTCGGCAGAGGTGGTTGAGTCCCATCTTATTCTGGTTGTGGTAGTGGACCCCCACCTCCTCCCGGCAGAGGCGGTGGCATCCCATCCTACCCTGGTGGTGGTGGTGGACCCACACCATTTGGAGGCGGCCCACCCCCTCCCAGCGATGGAGGCGGGCCCCCACCTTATGGTAATGGGCCACCTTATTATGTTTATGGACCACCTTACTATGGAGGCAAACCTACATTTGGTCTGGGCGACCCGTACCCCTATGGCCAGTTTCCTCCTGGAACACCCTATGTTCAGTCGATACAAGGTCCCACAGGTCCTTACACACCTTATCCGTACTATTTGTACTCGTAGCCTAATCCGCAACTGCCCTTTTTGGCTACTTTAGATCTACCTGACCTGTCTCGCTTGACCAACGACCCCATTTACCATGGAACTAATTGGCCACCCATTTTGGTGAAACTTTCGTCGGATATCCCCAAATTTGATGGTAAGCCGGGTGAGGATCCTAAAAATCATGTGATGACATACCACTTGTGGTGCTCATCCAACTCCGTGATGGATGACTCGATCCATCTTAGATTCTTTCAAAGGACTCTCACTAGTTCGATTTCCAAGTGGTATATTGAACTACCACCTCATTCTTTTCCAGATTTTGGTTCTCTTGCTATGAATTTTTTTACTCATTTCCAGCTGCCTATACGTTATGAAACTGGTACAGAGATTTTAACCTCGCTCAGTCAAAATACCGCTAATCATATCTCAGATCATATACATGAGTGGAAGAGGAGACGACATCTCATTTAGGCTCCTATTCCATATTAGCTCCTATCATATTGGTTTACAAAGTCTCTCATACCAACCATAGCACGAGATGTTTCCATGGTAGGTGTTGTCACTGAAGAAAAAGCCATCGCCTGTTCCCACTTGCTAGACTTAGTCTATGCTCAATCTGGCACGTTATTTGATATTCTTCCTGACACACCCTGCAACACTTACGACCCCGCGAAACCACCCAAGGCATCCCAAGCCGATGGCATCATTGGATCCCTTCACACCCAGCCTTCCTCTCAAACTGTTGGTTCGTCGAACCCACAGGGTTCTTCCCCATCACCAACGTCAGCTGGTCACGGCACCACCAAATCATCTACTCCTGCTATCACCAAAGAAGTGAATTCTGTGTCATCGGCTTCACCTCAAAATTCTGGTGGTAAGAAGAAGAACAAAGGGAAACCTAAGAAATCTTCCACCTAGCAAGAACAAAAGAGCACCCCTGATGATTCCAAACAGAAAATTTAGTTGAAGTATCCTTGCCTACTTTGTGGTGATGATCACTTTTCTAAAGAGTGCCCCCATAGAGACTAAGTTCAAAATTTTCTTAAGGGAAAACCCACACCTGCAGTTCTCAACGATCCCTTCCCTGCTCAAAATCAGCAGTCGATCTCTCACAATTCTTCTTCCCAAGGAGAAGCATCCACCACCGCACATGTTCTCGTGGTATGTAATGAGACTATCAACTTGAACACCCATTCTCGTTCGTATGACTCTGTTCCAGCCAAAGAACCTGTTGGAAGTAATATTGAAAAATATTCCACTTCGATGCCCGACGTCACCATACTAGTTGCTCCTCTAACCATTGAGAAGCCCTCTCTCGATTTAGTGTTGTGTCCACCCAAGAGCACGATTAGAAAATTGGTTTTCAATCATAATGCTCGGGCTGCTCAAAACTACAACATTGTAGAGGACCTAGCACAAGCTCCTTGTGCTATGTCGATGCTCGAGGTCTTACGAAATTGTTTGAATCAGTGCAAGACTCTCCTCGCTGCCATCGGTGCAGTTGACCCGGATTCATCGAACACCATTATGTTCTGGCTGGAATACTTCAAACCGAGGCTCTCCCATCAGATGGCATTTCAAGTTTCTACAAACATTGCTCGGAAGATAATCCATCGTACCATTTTGGACGAAGGATCCTCTACATCAGTCATGTCAATCGCATGTTGGAGAGCCATTGGCTCTCCCGAGTTGAACCGTTCTCCTACCACTTTAAGAGCCTTCGATGGATGTGGCTTTCAACCTCATGGGATGTTACAAGATTTACCAGTCAAGCTGGGGGCCAAGACCACAACCCTTAACGTGGAAGTGATCTCTGCCCCGTTAGATTATAACATTCGGTTTGGTCGTAATTGGTTTTACGCCATGACTGCGGTTGCATCATCTATCTTCCTCATAGTACAATTCCCCCATCAAGGTCGAATTGTCACAGTCGACCAACTGGATTTCTGCACGCCTGACACCACTACTCATCCAGGTGATAACATTCCTTTGATTGGACAATATTCGCAAAATTATGAGAGTGTGTGGTTCGGCCTCCTTAAGGATTCATCCCTTATGGGTGTCTTTCCTACTTCGGATCCCCCAAACCATGTTGCCACGGTGAACATGATCTCCTCACAGATTTCATCTACCCCTAACTCCACCGATTCATGTCTTCAACCTGATGAAGCCACCACACACCTGATTGGAGACACTATGCCTCTGTCACCCGCTGAACTCATGTATGAGGTTATCTAGTCAGCACTAGAGGACCACTTACTTGTAGCCTCCACCTCCTATTCTCTACAATGAACATCATCCGATCCTCTGCTATGGAATTTTCATTCTGACGAGTCCATTATGGAAATCATGAGCGCAGATGATCCACTGTGGGAAGACCTCCACCATCATTTGTCTTTCCTTCCCTTGTGGGATACTATGGATAACAGCATTCACACCATCTTTACACTGAATGTCTACTTTGGCTCTCAATCCTTGATACTCGCATGTCAAACGGACTCCGAAGGCAACTTCACCAACATTGACCCTACCACTTTAATAGAGATTTCAATTACTCCTGGTGTAGTGGAACACATTCAGTTAGGCTAGAATTGTTCCCCTGAAGAAGTCATCACCGCCATGGCCTTATTCAAGTGATTCCGAGACGTGTTTGCTTGGACTTACGAGGAGATCCCTGGGATAGACCCCTCCATTGTTTTACACGAAATTAAAACCTATTCCGATGTCAAACCTGTCCACCAAAAGTTACGACCGGTACACCCTTGGAAGACTACGGCAATCAAGGAAGAGATTGAGAAACTTTTGAAGGCCGGCTTCATTTACCCTGTCCCATTGTTAGAGTGGGTCTCAAACGTCGTCCCTGTTAATAAAAAGCAAGGGACCATCTGTGTCTATGTCGATTATTGGAATCTCAACAAAGCTTGTCCCAAGGATAACTACCTGACTCCCTTTATCGACCAGATTATCGACAATTGTGCTGGAAGTGTCATTTTTTCATTCCTGGATGGATTTTCCGAATACAACCAAATTATGATCCACCCCGCCGACCAACACAAGACTGCATTCATCTATCCTTGGGGAACGTTTGCATATCGAAAACTTCCATTCAGTCTTAAAAACGATGGCGCCACATTCCAGTGGGCCATGTTGTACGCCTTCCATGATGTGAAGGACTTTGTGGAACCTTACTTAGATGACCTCCCTGCCCACTCAAAGCAGCGTGAGTTCCATTTAGATCATTTGACGGTCGCTTTCCTCAGATGCGGATGGTACAATATCCGTCTGAATCCTCATAAGTGTGTTTTTTGTGTCGAATCTGGATGCTTCTTAGGCTTTATCATCTTGAAAGATGGGATCTGCATTGATCCCTTGAAGGTGGAAGCCATTGTCGCACTCCCACCTCCAACTAACATTACGAAACTTCAAAGTCTACAAGGAAGAGCAACTTATTTACGGCGTTTTGTTTGTAATTTTGCACAAAATACGCTGGGTTATATGAGATTGATGAAAAAATACGTCCCGTTCATTTGGGATGATCAAGCTCAACAATCTTTTTATAGCTTGAAACATGCCATCACGCATGCCCCTGTGCTCCAACCGTCGAATTACTATCGAGATTACATTCTATATCTCGTCGCTTCCGACACCACTATTGCCATGGTTTTGGTGCAGAAAGATCAAAACGCCCAAGAACATGTGATATATTATGCCAGCAAAGATCTTATTGACGCTGAAACTCATTATTCACATGTTGAGAAGCTCGCTCTCACGGTAGTCATTGCTGTGCAGAAGTTTCGACATTACATTTTGCTTCGCACCACCACCATCATCGTTGATTCAAACCCCATGTACCACATTCGGACTCGTCGGGTGCTTGGGAGCAAATATTCACGTTGGATTGTGATACTACAAGAATTCGATCTTCTTTTTGAAAAAGCCAAGTCGAAAAAATATTTGGTGTTTGTTGAGCTCATCTGCGACCTTCCCCATACTGATGTAGAGTCTGAGCCCAATGATTCTTTTCCAGATGAGTCATTGTTTCTTATTAGTATGTCTGATCCGTTGTATGGAGATATCACATTGTATCTTCAAACCCAACTTTTCAGCCATAAATTGTCCCGCAACGACCGTCGTCGAATACGCCACCATGCGAAGTATTATCTGATTATCAGTGATACTTTGTACCATCATGGTATCGATTCTATCCTTCGACGTTGTTTGACTCATGATGAGGTTGAACACATTCTAAATGACTGTCACACTAGGGCGTGTGGCGATCACCTCTCTGGGATGGCTACAGCCCAGAAGATTTTGCATGCAGGATATTATTGGTTGTCTATCTTCAAAGATTGTATCAAGGCCGTAAAAAAATGTCCTACATGTCAACATTTTCATTCGAAAAAGCGCACCCATCCCGCCCCGTTACACTTGGTTATTGTCGTTGGCCCCTTCGCTAAATGGGGCATCGATTTCATGCATTGTAAGCCTACCTCGGTCGGGGGTCATAGTTACGTCATTGTAGCTGTGGACTACTTTACAAAGTGGGTCGAGGAAATTCCTACACACACGAACGACGGAAAGACCACCGCACTCTTCATGTTTAACCATGTTATAGTGCGGTTTGGATTTCCTCAAGCGATAGTTACTGACCATGGTTCTCACTTTATGAACCATATGGTTGACGAGTTGAGCGACAGATTGGGTTTTCGCCATGAAAACTCAACACCGTACTACCCACAGTCAAACGGACAGGTCAAGGCCATTAACAAGGTCTTGAAAACTATGGTCCAACGTATGGTGGGTACGCACAAGGCCAATTGGCATAACATGCTCTTCTCCGCACTTTGGGCTTATCGAACATTCGTTAAAACCGCCACTAGATTTACTCCCTTCCAACTAGTGTATGGATTGGAGGCGGTCCTTCCTATTGAGTGTGAGATTTTGTCCCTCAAGCTCGCCATCGAACTTCTCCCAAACACTACTGCCGAGGAAGAACGCTTCCTCTACCTAGCTAAGCTCGACGAGACTCTCCGAGATTCCACTCTTGCCAATGAATCTCAAAAGAAATGCATCAAAGCACAATACAACAAGTCGGTGGAACCCTGCACCTATAGCGAAGGAGATTTGGTCCTTACATATCACCAGAAACATGATAAGCTGGGGGCAGAAAAGTCTGATTCCATGTGGCATGGACCTTACATAGTGAAACGCATCTTAGAGATGGGAGCTTATGAGATTGAAGACTACGATGGGATATCTTTGGGTGATCCCCACAATGGGCTCTACCTAAAGAGGTACTATGCCTGAGTCTTTCACGCATAAGTACTTTTGTAAATATTGTACATGGCATATGTGTGTTTTTTGTGTGGTGTGACACTTTGATTTCTTGCGTGTTTAGGTCTTGTTTCGTTTCTTATACCATGTTCTATCTACGTGTGCAGATGGTACCATGTTGTTGTAGCAACATCCCCCCCCAAACAAAATTTTACATATTGGGGCCCCTCCTTTTATTTTATCTAGAGAGACTGCCTAAAGAGGTTAATTCTCCTTTTTACTTAGTTTTGTTTTCAACTGAAGATTCTGCTTTGAAAATTTCAAGTTTTTTCTTCTAAGGTTAAAATTCATGAATTTCTCCCGAAACTGCGGAAGCAATTGGCGAATCCCTCCCGAAACTGGGGAAGTATTCAAGTTTGTCTCCCGAAACCGCGAAAAGTTTTCCTCTCGAAACTGCAGAACCATTCAAGTTTCCCTTCCGAAACTACGAAAGCTATTTGCCTATCCCTCCCGAAACTCCATGGAAAGACTTAGATTTTTTATTGAAGCTGCGGAAGCTATTTGAGAAATCCTTCCGAAACGGCGGAAGCATTCAAGAAAGCCTCCCGAAACGGCGGAAGCCTTCACGTTTTCCTTCTGACACTATGAAAGCTATTTGCCTATCACTCCCGAAACACCACGGAAAGACTTAGAGTTTTTATCGAAACTGCGGAAGCAATTGGCCAATCCCTCGCGAAACTGCGGAAGCGTTCAAGTTTACCTCCGAAATCGTGGAACGCTTTTTCTCTCTTGACCTTGTTGGAGCCATTCGCCAAACCTTTCCGCGGTACCATTTGGGTTTCCCTTCTGAAACTGCGGAAGCGTTCGAGTTCTTTTCCCGACAGCCATTCAGGAAGTCTCCCGAAACGGCAGGAGCATTCACGAAATTGTTCCGCAACTGCGGAAGCAATTGGCATATCTCCATCGAAATCGCAGAAAGAAATTCAAAGCTCTCCTGAAAGTACGGGATGACTCGGAAAAACCGCTTGTGATAAGCTTCCAAAACTTTGTTTTTCGAAAAGGTACGCCAATCCCTTCCGAAACGCCGAGGCAGTTCGCCATAACGTTCCGCAATTGCGGATGAAACTCATAAATCCGCCCCGCAAGTGACGGTCGCGCACAAATGCCGAGACGGCTTGAAATCACCTCGTCGTACAAGGCATTAAAACCCCATTTTAATGACACCACCAACCCGTTTAATGCCACACGTGTCTAGCCTTTTAAAAAGGACGGTGGGGGTTTATTTGATCACATTGTTAGTTTTCATTCAAAAAAACGTCGTTGGGAAGACCGCGCCGGACCGCTCCAGCTCAGCGCATCCACGACTGCGTCCACCTCACTCCGCCTCTATCTCGTCGCCAGGTAGGTTTTTTAACTGCTATTTTGTCTCATCTCCATGTCAGGTTACTTTTGGGGTTTTCCCGTCCATAACATGGCCGATAGACATTGGTTGCATATGTCATTATTTTTTGTTTTTAAGGCCGCCGTGACCCCTTAGGTTCCTCGTTCCTACCAGCTAAAAGCCATAGCTGTGACCATTCAATTTTTTCACTGGCCGCATTCCAAGCATTGTCACCCTCATTCAAACTTCGTACTAGCCACATACCGTTTCGTAAAATGTTATTAATAACAGTAGTGGTCGGCTGAGATGCTCAACCCCTCACCTTTTGATGAATGTGGAAAACAGTCCCTTGTTTCATCATAGGATTGTTTCACTACAGGCTCACCCGCCATTGACCATTAGAAGTGCAACGATGAAGGATACCCTCTCTCCAAGGACTAGGCGGGAAGCAGGTTGTTTCCACGTCATATGCTTACCTTTTCGGAAGTACTCCAAAAACTCCTGACTAGACTTTGTCTCCCTACGATAATCGAGTCTCAAAGCCATATTTCTTTTTGAGTGATTCATTTTGCCTCCCTAGCATGCAGCTTCATAATTTGTCTATATTTCTCATTAGCATGTTGAATTGGTCCTTCTCTTTGTTACACTCTCATAACATGTTGCAATTTTTTATAATGATTTGCATTTGGTTGCTAGCAAGGATAAGCCAGGATGCCAAAAGGTGGTAGAAAGAAAGCTAAAGTGATGGAACCAGAGCCAATGCCACTAAGGACTGAAACTATGTTCCAAGATACTAAGTGTACCACCGGCATTCCTCACGAGGTCCGTTGGGGAGATGTTTACAGGATGATCAGGGACTAGGATATCCTAGGTGTGTTATTGGAAGAAGAACAGATCTACCTCAACATCAGAACTTCAGGAATAGCTAGGGCTTCTACCCGCCCTAAATTGTTCCCATGCTCTGAAGTGATCGGGTGGATACTGGAACATGCTAACTCAGAGACAAGAGTATTACATGACAGAAGGGGAGAAGCTTTCGCTTCATTCCATCCAGCATATATTGCTGCAGCCTATAAATTCTCACGTCCCCAACAAGCTCTAAGTGATGAATGGTTAGGCCAGATGAACAATATTGAGATGGCCAAAAAATTATTGGTCACAGGAAAGCACTTGAGAAAGAGAGGTAATGATGAATACGATGTTCAGAACCTAAGACCTCCTTTTAGGTTAATCGCCCTGATGCTAAGAAGAATTTTCGGCATGCCTGATGGCACTGTATATAGGATATAGTGGGGCCCCATCATACACTTCGTAGCATTCAAAGGGACCCTGTTTGATTGGGCTACTATCCTTTCGAACAGTTTGGCATCCACCGTGGTTGTTGCAAGAGAAGGTCTGGCCTTAAAAAAGTCATAATTTTACATGTCTTCCTATCGCATTGACTGTATTTTGGCCAAGCTATCTTTCCCCAGCTTAGGTTGCACATGGGATAAAGCCAACACCCCGGTCTACACTGCTTATAAAATGATGTGGGCTCAGAATTACAGAGCAAGCTATATGCTCATCTGCGAAGAGTTCATCATGCCTTTATATGAGCAGATATTCAAGGAAGAGCCCAACTGTCTGTCAGAAAATGCCATGGAGATCCTGGAAAACTATGGAGATTTTTATTTCTCAAAGCAGGGCACCTACATCAGGATGTTTGGAGGGACCCAAGCGCCATACATTTTTCCAAAGTACACAACTAATTATGTAGTCCTCAAGGAAGCAGTCAAACAAATTTTCCTTGATGGATTAGGAGGGGTGCTTAACAAGCAACATAAGGCTTCCTTCCCTCCTTTACCCTTTTGCATGGGAGCCTACAAATTCTCAGGGGGTTGCATCAGCTGAGGAATTTGTTCAAGAGCTGAAAGCTTTCCACTTCGGTGAAATGATCTTCCATAGAAATGATAGGTGGGGGAAGGTTGCCGAGCATTGCAAAGAAATGTATGCTCATTTTGAATATGCTCATTACTATGATGCCGAGGAAGAAGTGTTCAGAGGCATCAACAACATGACCGAATTGCAGATTTGTCGTCATTACTCATACTTATAATTTTCTCCTTGCAGGGATAGTTTAGATTTGTTTCAGTTTTAGATATAGATTTATTTCGAGTTTTGCATTTAGATTAAGATAGCTTAGGCACTTGCATATCATTTAAAACTACAAAATCAAAAAAGAACGGTGGATCGGGCCATAACCGATAAAATTGAAGCAAAGCTTCAAACCCAACGGTTGTCGGAACCGCTAACCAGACGGATTCCCCATACCAAACGGTGGACAATCTAATTGGGATAGTTTATCGAGGAGAATCCCTTTCTACTTGATGCTGCGATCTTCGAGGCATCAACATTTTTTGGCGCTAGAAGGAGGGCCTGAAAGTGCATGGCTGAGAAAGGAAAATCTCCCACTATCAAAAATGTTACTAAAAACCCGCTTAAAAAAGGAATTTCAGACGGCTCAAATCTTGAAGTAGCAAACCAAGAAAACCTTGTCTCTGATTTTGAACATCAAGAAACATTGTATGTTGTGCCTCTTACATAAATAAAATATTTGAGGAGGCATACACGATCTTATGTTAGACAGCTAGGTGGTCTAAACGCAGTAAATTTCCTCCCTAGAAGAAATTCTCCTAGAAAAGAGCCACAATATACCCGTGATTTGATTCTTGTGCAAAATTTTGAAGAGCTTGTGAATATAACTTTAGAAGAAATTGTAGAACCCCTGAACAAGGTCGATCTTGAAAACCCAGAAAATATTTCAGATCAAGAAAGTCTTGGAGAACTTATTACTCCAAATAACACTCCACTAAACTCACCTTACAATTCCCCACCATATTCTCCACATAGAGACATGGTTGTACCTGCTTGGAGAGCAAGGGGAGAGTTGAATCTAGCTGGGCCATTCCACAATCTTCCAAAAAATCCAGAGAAGGTCTTGCCTAAATTTGAACCAGGGAAAGCCATTTCAGCTGAAGATCATCTCAAGATCTTTTATTTAGCTCTGGATATTTTGAACGTGCAGCATGAAGATGTAGTTTGCAGGTTTTTTCCATACACATTCGAGCCGAAAGTATCATCCTGGTATTTTATCCTACAACCTAGCTCGATCTCAAGTTGGGATGAATTTGAAAATTGTTTCTTAAATAAATATGGAAACCAAAAAACTGTAGCTACACTTATGAAAGAACTCTTGTCCATAAGAATGGAAAAGAAAGAAAAGGTTCAAGACTTTAACCAAAGGTTCACAACACTCTTAAATAATTTCAGTGAAGCAAATAAACTAGCAGAAGAATCTCTGGTTGAATATTATACAACAGCTCTTGAAGGACCCATAGCAATGTTTGTTAAAAGATCTAAGAAAACCACCCTGATAGAGAATTTCGAAGAAGCTAGAAAGGTGGAAGAGGAGGCGGATAGCATTTCTAAACATGCCTTAGATGTTGAAACAAAATGAGCAGTCAGTAAAAAAACATTGCTGCTCACTAGAGGTAAGGAAGAGTCATCAACAGACATGGAGAATGTAGTTAAGATGATGCAGAAGTTATCCAATAAAATTGTAGATCTCGAGAAAGATAAGGTGGCTAGTACATCTAGGAAACCTTTCAAGCCATTTTATAAAAAAGAGGGAAGACAACGATTAACCTCATCCACCCATGAATACCTCCCCTATTTTAAACCTCCATGAAATACGGATGGAAAACTTCTGCACTTTTCATCAAGAACCGCATTCAGAGAAGAGTTTCCCACAATGGATTAACTCTATGAGTTTAGTCATGAACCAAATGTTGGATTCACGGATTCCAGATCAAGATGATCCTCTAGAGGAATCAAGCCCTGAATTAGAAGAACCAACTCCGGACACTACTATGGTGCTGTGGGATTGGGTACCTATAACTGAATTAGTAGAAGAAGATCCCATAGAAAGCTCTCTCTCTGCTGTGAACGTTAATACTCGCAATAGAGGCCCTATTGCGGATCCTGTGCCAGACTTGACTCCTCCTAAGCCTAAAGTTTCAAAAGAACTACCTAGAAGGCATATAACAATCATTCCACCACAGCCTAAAGCTAGTCAAACAGCGGCCAAACAGCCAAACATTGACACCATAGTTCAACAACCTAAGGTCCCAATGAGTAAAACAGACCATCCAGACCGAATTGGGAGCGAGTCTGATATAGGATATGACATTATTGAGGATATAAAGAAAGTCAAAGCAAATGTGTCAATATTCGACATGTGCAGTCTGCCTCATCAACGAGACAGGCTGCTGCATGCTCTGCAACCCCAAACCAACACTCTGTTAACGGATACTCAAGAAGATCCTGAAATTAATGAGGCTAGTATCAGCGGAAAATCTAAATCTCAGACATTTCCATTCCTATTGACCTTTGAAATTTTCAATCATAATGTTCACAATTGTTTGGTAGATTCTGGAGCATCTTCAAATGTCATGCCACTGTCAATTTGTAAAAAAAATTAACGGGCAGCCTGTTCCATCTCCGGCCCAAATTATTTAGTTAGATAGAACTGCTGTTAAGGTTATTGGGGAAATGAAGGATGTCCTAATTAGATTATCAGCCGACCCAAGGGTCTGTTAGTTTATTGACATAATGGTAGTTGATATTCCTGAGGCCTATGGTTTGATCTTAAGTAGGGACTGGTCCACAAAGCTCAATGGTTACTTTGCAACTGATTGGTCTCATCTGTGGTTGCCTTATCAAAATAGGCAGAATCAGATTAAAGTCCTAAGAAAGCCGCACATGAAGCAAAACGTAACTCAGCTAGAGGGAAAGAATGAGGCTGTAACCTTCTCATCCTCGGTTCTGGGGAATTATTTCTTAGAAATTGATCCAGGTAATTATCAGTCTAAAACCATCAGCCATGAATCAAATGAATAGTCTGATCTCCTTCATTTCTCTCGGACTGACGATGTTGACTGTAATATAGTTAGCTTAGTCACTGACTTAGATCACAGAGATACTAACTTAGCTGAATCAAAAGTTTTGTTTTGGACATTATACTTTGACGGTTCTAAAACTAACGAAGGATCCAAAGCCGGTTGTATTCTAATGGACCCGGAAAGAAATAAGTATTTTTTGTCCTGTAGGTTAGAATTTGATTGTACCAACAACACTGCGGAATATGAAGCTCTGGTACACGGATTAAAGAAGGCCATCGATTTAAATGTTAAATACTTGAAGGTTTTCGGTGACTCAGAAATAGTTGTCAGACAGGTAAGAGATACTATTCATTGTCTCTCACCTCATTTGAAGGGTTATCAGGCTGAGGTATGGGATTTAATTATGCATTTTGATGCTTTCAATATAAAGTCTATTCCTAGATTGCAAAATTCTGCGGCTGATTTGTTAGCCACATCTGCTTCTAGATTGGTGCCATCTAATAACAAATGCTCAATTGAATTAATTTTCAGGCCCTCCATTCCTGACAATGACGAGCAGATTATCAGTTTTCTAACGAACGAAGACAGTTTCCAAGGAGTTGTGATAGATGAAGAAGATCACGATTCTGATTTGCTCAAGAAGGATGCAAATAAAGGAAATTTCATCCCCAAAGGGGTAAGGTCACTCGAAATGCTATTTGATCTTCAAAACAAGTTCAGAAGGCCAGCTAATACAAAAACTAACAGTTCATCAATGCAGCATGAGTTAGTTAATTTAGGTACCGAGGCTGAGCTAAAATTTGTCAACCTTGGCAAATGTTGTTCACCGGGAGAAAGGGATAGATTCATCAAACTGTTTAAACAATATAAGGATGTTTTCGCATGGACCTATGAGGATCTGAAAATGTATGACGTCCACATTATTCAGCATGTTATACCGATGAAAGCAGGTGTCAAGCCATTTCAGCAGCAATTAAGAAGGATGCACCCTACTTTGGAACCTCTGATTCAAAAGGAATTAAAGAAACTCCTGGACGGTAAAATAATATTCAAGGTCAGGCATTCTGAGTGGGTTTCTAACTTAGTTCCCGTAAGGAAAAAGTCAGGAGAGATAAGACTATATGTAGACTTCAGAAATTTAAACAGAGCTTCGGGTAAAGACAACTATCCCGTCCCTTCCATGGAACAAATTCTTCAAATGGTGTCGGGATCTGAGCTATTTTCTCTTCTCGATAGTTTCTCTGGCTACAATCAAGTATTAGTAGCCAAAGAAGATCGCCTTAAGACTACTTCCCGCACTAAGTGGGGAACTTTCGCATATAGAAGGATGCCATTCGACCTGATAAACGCAGGAGCTACATTCCAACGGGCCATGGATATCGCCTTCCGAGGATTGGGTGGGCAGTGTGTTGTTGTCTACCTAGATGATGTGACAGATTTTTGAAGAAAAGGGAAGATCATGTTGTCCATTTGAAGCATATTTTTTATCGTTGTCGGAAATATGGTATTTCATTGAATCCCAAGAAGAGTGTGTTCGCTGTTCCCGAAGGTAAACTCTTGGGTCATATCATTTCCAAAGGAAGAGTCTCAATAGATCAGGAAAGAGTACAAGCTATCAATAAAATTCCAATGCCTTATAACAAAAAATCTATGCAATCCTTTATGGGTACTATCAATTTCGTCCGAAGATTTGTTCCAGATTTCGCACAAATTGTTAAACCGTTGCAACAAATGGTTAAACAAAGCATACAGTTCAAGTGGACAGATTTGGAAAAGGATGCATTTAGAGATATTAAGGCAGCTATAGCTAAAGCTCCTTCCTTAAGAAGCCCATATTTTGATAAGGATTTTATCCTGTATACCTTTGCTTCGGATAACTCCCTCCCAGCTGTACTCACGCAAAAGGTGGAGCTAGGAGACGAATACCCAATCTCGTTTATGAGCACTGGTCTGCAAGGGGCTGAGCTGAACTATCTCGTGGTTGACAAGCATGCATATGCTGTCTTCAAAGTAGTCAAACAGTTCAGGCCATATATTCTTAATAACAGAACTAAAGTTATAGTTCCCCACCCAGCTGTTATATCTCTCTTCGTTCAAAAGGAACTAGGAGAAAGGAGGGAAAACTGGGTCACAACTCTTCAAGAATATGACTTAGAATTTAAACCGGCCACTATCATCAAAGGACAAGGCTTGTGAAAATTGATTACAGGAAACTCGACTGATGAAGAACAACATTGGAAGAATGAGGCTGAGCTAAACCTAGTTGAGGTATGTCCTATCTTCACAACACCTCAGTCATGGTATCGATATTTGGTGCATTATTTGCAGCAGCAAAGACACCTACCCGAGAACTGGATCTCTAAGCAAAGTAGGGAACTCCGCTTGAAATCAGCAGCTTATCAAATCATTGATGGGGTGCTTTTCAAAAAGAATTACGATGGAATTTGTATTAGATGTCTAGAAAAGGAAGATGCAAATAAAGTTGTTAAAGAATTACACGATGGCCCCGCTGGTAGACATTATTCAGGGGAGACAACATCACACAAGATACTTAGAGCTGGATATTATTGGCCCACTCTGTTCCGAGATGCCCATACGTATGCATGAAACTGTGATGTATGCCAAAGAAGTGCCGGGAAATCACCTAAGGCAGCAGGACCCTTGCAGCCGGTTATTATCTCTGAGCCTTTTGAGCAGTGGGGTATAGATGTTATCGGAGAGATAAATCCAAATTCTTCTTTGCAACATCGATACATCCCGATGGCTACCGAATACTTCACTAGATGGACGGAAGCTATCCCGTTGCGCAAGATCAATGAAGACGCGGTCATCAACTTCTTGAAGGAGAACATCATAACCAGGTTTGGGGTTCCAATTTCCCTTGTTTTTGATAATGCTCCCTATTTTTCGTCTTTCAAGATAAATGAATTTGTTTATGAATGGGGGATTAAGTTGCACTATTCAGCCAATTATTACCCTCAAGGAAACAGATTAGCTGAATCTTCAAACAAAAACCTCATTCGAATTCTCAAGAAAACTGTGATAGAAATTCAGCGAAGTTGGCATATAGCTCTCCCAAACGCCTTATGGGCAGACAGGGTGACTCCAAAGAACGCATTAGGAGTTTCCCCTTTCACTCTTGTCTATGGCAAGGAATCCATCCTTCCCCCCAATATATTGCTCCCATCCTTACAGTTATCCCAGGCCTCTCGAGGGTCTGGTAGCCAAGCCTTACAATCCAAGATCAATACCCTGCTTCAACTTGAAGAAGCCCAACAGAAAGCTAAAGACCGATTCCATCAGCACCAAGACATAGTCAAGAGATGGTTTGATAAGAGGAAGTCCGGTAAAAGAAGTTTTGAAGTTGGGTATTTAGTCTTGAAATGGGATCATAATCACGAAGGAAAAGGGATGCACACGAAATTCCAACATTTATGGATAGGCCCTTACCAAATTTCGGCAAAGATAGGCCCATCCACTTATAAGCTGAGAGACCTCGAGGGAGAAGAAGTAACCATTCCTCTCAATGGCCTCACCCTGAAACAATACTTTGCATAGTATCACTGAGATTTTCTATACATAAATAAAAATTTTCTTTTATATTGCTTTAGCCTTTTGTTTTCATTATTTTCAGCCATTTTGTTTCTTTTCTTGTCATTTGAACCTTTGCACCAAGTTCGCTTTCTGAAAGCTCCTGCGGTTGAGTTTCTCATCAAGATAGGTCTCTCAAAGAAATATCACAACCTATGAGTCCAAAACTATGTTCGAATGAAAGTTCATCTATGTATTATGCTCTTGCTGAACTTTCTTCAGAAGGAAGGAAGCCTACTCTGCTAGTCACACTAATCCTGTTTAAATAGCAGAGATCTACGACTGTCTTTATTACTATCTTTGGGCTCCATCCACTCTCACACTTAAATGCATCTCAAGAAGGTCATTGAAATTGGACCCATGGAAAGTAGCACATCCCGAGGGAATAGGGTATTGAAATGACTCCATGCTGCAAATTTAACAGCCAAAATGGCTTATAATCAAGGGTTTGTTTTCCAGGGATTCTCGCCTCAATTGAAGCATGGTTGAGACAAAAGCAAAAGCATGTAAAGTCAAGAAAGTTGTCCAAAAGACTCAGCTCAAAGTAGGCTCCTCTCCGTCCGTGAGGCTTGATCAAATCAATGAAATCTCTCACTCACACAAAAGGACATTATGGATTGAGGAGCCTGAATCAAAGATCATGTCTAAAGAAGATACTTCTGGAAGGCTCAAACAGCAAAGCTGTCAAAAGTATAAACATCCAAAATGATGCAAGCGGCATGGGAATGAGGAACAATAGCAATAATGTCCATGAGTAAGTGTTGCAAATCCTGTGGAGTCCGATAGCAGTAGCCATCTGAAAGATGAATCTTCTAAAATGAACCCCATACATTGGCCCTTTGAGAGTTTTTAATATGTCTCTATCAAAGCTCCCTTTTCCCCAAACGGCTAGCAGATAAAGTGACTTCTTCCTTCACCAAGATTCAAGTGCTCAGCTGAATATTGCATTTAATATGGATGTATTTTAAGAAGGTTTCGGATCATGGAGAGGAATTTTTTCAGAGATCTGTGTTCGCCACCGACTCGCCAATTGTTGTTGCAGCAACATCCCCCCCCAAAAAAAAATTTACATATTGGGGCCCCTCCTTTTATTTTATCTAGAGAGATTGCCTAAAGAGGTTAATTCTCCTTTTTACTTAGTTTTGTTTTCAACTGAAGATTCTGCTTTGAAAATTTCAAGTTTTTCTTCTAAGGTTAAAATTCATGAAGTTCTCCCGAAACTGCGGAAGCAATTGGCGAATCCCTCCCGAAACTACGGAAGTATTCAAGTTTGTCTCCCGAAACCGCAGAAAGTTTTCCTCTCGAAACTGCGGAACCATTCAGGTTTCCCTTCCAAAACAACAAAAGCTATTTGCCTATCCCTCCCGAAACTCCGCGGAAAGACTTAGAGTTTTTATTGAAGCTGCAGAAGCTATTTGAGAAAGCCTTCTGAAACGGCGGAAGCATTCAAGAAAGCCTCCCGAAACGGCGGAAGCATTCAAGAAATCCTCCTAAAACGGCGGAAGACTTCACGTTTTCCTTCCAAAACTACGAAAGCTATTTGCCTATCCCTCCCGAAACACCGGGGAAAGACTTAGAGTTTTTATCGAAACTGCGGAAGCAATTGGCGAATCCCTCGCAAAACTGCGGAAGCATTCAAGTTTACCTCCCGAAACCATGGAACGCTTTTTCTCTCTCGACCTTGTAGGAACCATTCGCCAAACCTTTCCAAAATGGCGGTACCATTCGGGTTTCCCTTTCGAAACTGGGGAAGCGTTCGAGTTCTTTTCCCGGGAGCCATTCAGGAAATTCTCCCGAAACGGCAGGATCATTCATGAAATTGTTCTGCAATTGCGGAAGCAATTGGCATATCTCCATCAAAATCACGGAAAGAAATTCAAAGCTCTCCCGAAACTATGGGACGACTCGGCAAAACCGCTCGCGCTAAGCTTCCAAAAGTTTGTTTTCGAAAAGGTACGCCAATCTCTTCCGAAACGCCGAGGCAGTTCGCCATAACGTTCTGCAATTGCGGATGAAACTCATAAATTCGACCCGCAAGCGACGGTCGCGCACAAATGTCGAGACGGCTTGAAATGACCACGCCGTACAAGGCATTAAAACCCCGTTTTAATGACACCACCAACCCATTTAATGATGCACGTGTCTAGCCTTTTAAAAAGGATGGTGGGGGTTTGTTTAATCGCATTGTTAGTTTTCATTCAAAAAAATGCCATTGGGAAGACCGCGCCGGACCGCTCCAGCTCAGCGCATCCACGACTGCGTCCACCTCACTCATCCACTATCTCGTCGCCAGGTAGGTTTTTTAACCGCTATTTTTGTCTCATCTCCATGTCAAGTTACTTTTGGGGTTTTCCCGTCCATAACGTGGCCCATAGACATTGGTTGCATATGTCGTTATTTTTTGTTTTTAAGGCCGTCGTGACCCCTTAGGTTCCTCGTTCCTACCAGCTAAAAGCCACAGCTGTGACCACCCGAGTTTTTCACTGGCCGCATTCCAGGCATTGTCACCCTCATTCAAACTTCATACCGGCCACATACCATTTCGTAAAATGTTATTAATAACAGTAGTGGTCGGCTGAGATGCTCAACCCCTCACCTTTTGATGAATGTGGAAAACAATCCCTTGTTTCATCATAGTATTGTTTCACTCCAGGCTCACCCGCCATTGCCCATTAGAAGTGCAACGATGAAGGATACCCTCTCTCCAAGGACTAGGCAGGAAGCAGGTTGTTTCCACGTCATATGCTTACCTTTTCGGAAGCACTCCAAAAACTCTTGACTAGACTTTGTCTCCCTAGGATAATCGAGTCTCAAAGCCATATTTATTTTTGAGTGATTTATTTTTCCTCCCCGGCATGCAACTTCATAAGTTGTCTATATTTCTCATTAGCATGTTGAATTGGTCCTTCTCTTTGTTACACTCTCATAACATGTTGCAATTTTTTATAATGATTTGCATTTGGTTGCTAGCAGGGATAAGCCAGGATGCCAAAAGGTGGTAGAAAGAAAGCTAAAGTGATGGAACCAGAGCCAATGCCACTAAGGACTAAAACTGTGTTCCAATATACTAAGTGTACCACCGACATTCCTCCCGAGGTCCGTTGGGGAGATGTTTACAGGATGATCAGGGACTAGGATATCCCAAGTGTGTTATTGGAAGAAGAACAGATCTACCTCAACATCAGAACTTCAGGCATAGCTAGGGATTCTACCAGCCCTGAATTGTTCCCATGCTCTGAAGTGATCGGGTGGATACTGGAACATGCTAACTCAGATACAAGAGTATTACATGACAGCAGGGGAGAAGCTTTCGCTTCATTCCATCCAGCATATATTGCTGCAGCCTATAAATTCTCACGTCCCCAGCAAGCTCTAAGTGATGAATGGTTAGGCCAGATGAACAATATTGAGATGGCCAAAAAATTATTGGTCGCAGGCAAGCACTTGAGAAAGAGAGGTAATGATGAATATGTTCAGAACCTAAGACCTCCTTTTAGGTTAATCGCCCTGATGCTATGCAGAATTTTTGGCATGCCCGATGGCACTGTATACAGGATACAGTGGGCCCCCATCATACACTTCGTAGCATTCAAAGGGACCGTGTTTGACTGGGCTACTATCCTTTCGGACAGTTTGGCATCCACCGTGGTTGCTGCAAGAGAAGGTATGGCCTTTAAAAAGTCAAAATTTTACATGTCTTCCTATCTCATTGACTGTATTTTGGCCAAGCTATCTTTCCCCAGCTTAGGTTGCACATGGGATAAAGCCAACACCCCGGTCTACACTGCTTATAAAATTTTGTGGGCTCAGAATTACAGAGCAAGCTATAAGCTCATCTGCAAAGAGTTCATCATGCCTTTATATGAGCATATATTCAAGGAAGATCCCAACTGTCTATCAGAAAATGCCATGGAGATCCTGGAAAACTATGGATATTTTTATTTCTCAGAGCAAGGCACCTACATCAGGATGTTTGGAGGGACCAAAGCGCCATACATTTTGCCAAAGTACGCCACTGATTATGTACTCCTCAAGGAAGCAGTCAAACAAATTTTCCTTGATGGAATAGGAGGGGTGCTTAACAAGCAACATAAGGCTTCCTTCCCTCCTTTACCCTTCTGCATAGGAGCCTACAAATTCTCAGGGTTTGCATCAGCTGAGGAATTTGTTCAAGAGCTGAAAGCTTTCCACTTCGGTGAAATGATCTTCCATAGAAATGATAGGCGGGGGAAGGTTGACGAGCATTGCAAAGAAATTTATGCTCATTTTGAATATGCTCATTACTATGATGCCGAGGAAGAAGTGTTCAGAGGCATCAGCAACATGACTGAGTTGCAGATTTGTCCTCAAGGCAGTGGAGCAAGCTCTAGCTCTACCCCAACCCGAAAAGCTAGCCTGCAGAAAGAGAGAGAATCAGCTGATGCCCGAGCCCAAGAAGAACAAAGATTGAAAGAGGAAGCGAGACTGCAGAAAGAAGCTGAAGATGCGAGATTGCAGAAAGAAGCTGAGGAAGCCCAGCTGGAGAAAGAAGCAGAAGATGCAAGACTGCAGAAAGAAGCTGAAGATGCAAAGAAGATGGAAGAAAATGAAAATCAGCAGCAAGCTGAAGAAGAAGAGAGAAGGCAACAAGCTGAAGAGGAGAAGAAGGAAGAAGAAGAACTTAAGACCGATGAAGATGCCCAAGCAGGTGGCTCCGGCACCCAAGATATGGAAACAGACATACCTCAAGCAGGTGTTCCAGGCACCCAAAATGTGGAGGACGACACATCACAAGCAGGTGTCTTCGGTACCCAAAATGTGGGAACAGATTCATTTCAAGTAGTCCAGACCCCACCTGCAGAAGCATAAATAAATGTAGTAGACCTCCCAATCATCCCTTACACTCCATCAGAAGAACATATGGTGTCTCGATGGGATGAATTTGTGTATGATAAGAAGATAAAGGCAGTGGTCCTAAAATCGGAAGAGAGGATAAAGAGACTCTTCCAAGAAGATATTGTTACCCGGCGGGAGACCTTAGTAATGCAAAATACAAATAAGGCTCCCATAGCTATGGCATCCGCCATTGTAGAAGCAGTAAAAGCAACGCAAGACAATGTGGTTGATATAGTTAGAGAAGTTGAGTCAAAAAATAGGAGAGCTCGCATGTTACAACATACTGTGGCTAATGAGCAGGCTTATAGGGATCTCGTAGTGAATAAGTATAATCGTCTATCTGTTGAGCATAAAAAATTGTCAGACAAGTATAACCATTTAGAAGAAGAAAAGGAGCACCTAGCAGTCCAGATGATGGTTTTAGAAGCAGAAAAGAACGATTCGGAAGCTAGAGTGTCCCATCTAGAAGCAGATAAGCAGGAATTGGTTGAGCAATTAGAGTAGGCAGAGAGTAGAGCAATATATATGTCTCCCTTCCATGAGCTGTCTTGTAGCATCCTGAAACAAATGCATGACACACAAGAGTTGATTACTGAGGAAGTGTGCAAGCTCAAAGCCATGATGGTTAGATTGAAAGAAGTTAATGCAGAGGCTAATAGGCTTAAGAGTAAGTATACTCGGGTTAAAGCAAACATCCTGAGCCAGATGGAATGGAGAGAAGGGAAGGTTGATTTCCCCAAGCATCTCTCATTCAAATCTGTAGATGGTTTTAATGAAGATATAGCCCTTATGGAATTCTGCAGGAACTGTGGCCTTAAGCTAATGGCTAAGATTCAAGGAACAATGGATAAAAGTAACAGTCTTTATCAAAAAATCCATGAAGTGCATGATAAATGCAAGTTGAGTTTCCCTCAGTCCCTTGATGAGTTCCCAAGCAAAGAGAAACGTTTATCAGACTTAAAGGAAGAGCTAGGAATTCAGATGGAATATGTGAGGAAGATTGATGTCTTAGCCATTGATGATCTCCACCACTATATTGGAATGTCATCAATACACAATCATTTGCTTAAAGAAATCTACCAAGCAGCAGTTGCAGAAATTCAGGGTGTTGGAGCAGAGCTTGGTAAAGATGTGACTTCCCAGAAAATCTTGCTCCCTTCCTCAGCAAATGTAGTTATCAGAGACACTGGTATATGGTTCAGTTACATAGCAGAGGAGGAAAAGAAAGAAGCAGTAGCAGCCAGTCCAAGTGCTTCTCTCCCAGCAGCAACAGCAATATCAGCCAGCCCGAGTGCTTCTCTCCCAATAGGAGCGCCTTCCCAAGAGTGAACACGCTGATCCTAAGGCGTTCCTATTTTTTTGTATTTTGACCTTTCTATGTCTAAAGCGTAGAACCATTGGACAGCTGTCCTTTTCTTTTGAGGAATTTTCTGTTTTAAGAAAAGGGTCACAATTTTTGTTTATTAAAAGGGAAAAGTCTGTAGGGGACAGGTGTAGAGAGCCAGGTGGCATCCCAAGGGGAATTTTGTAATAATATAAATAGAAGTTTAGGAAACAGTGTAAAGGACTTTTTGAGAGGGAAATAATTTTTCTGAACTTGTACGAGCTATCTTGCACTTGTTTCAATAAAATGAAATGTACCTAATAAGAGCCTGGAGAGGACGCTTTTGCATGGAAATGGATATTGGATGCATGTTGGATTATTCCTGTGACCTCTATATTCTACTGTGAGATCTTTCTTTGCTGTCTTGAACTATTTCCTTGTATTAAATGATCTTACTTTTCTCTATGCAAAATGAATTTTCTCCTACATGAGTAATGGAATGTGTTATATCTGAATTAGAAGCTATCTTCTGATATCTCTTGCTTTTACTGTGGATCTATCTTTAAGATTTAATGGCTATCTGTTTATTCTTAGATAACTCTTACAACACATTACTCATACTTATAATTTGCTCCTTGCAGGGATAGTTTAGATTTATTTCAGTTTTAGATATAGATTTATTTCGAGTTTTGCATTTAGATTAAGATAGCTTAGGCACTTGCATATCATTTAAAACTACAAAATCAAAAAAGAACGGTGGATCAGGCCATAATCGATAAAATTGAAGCAAAGCTTCAAACCCAACGGTTGTCGGTACCGCTAACCGAACGGATTCCCCATACCAAACGATGGACAATCTAATTGGGATAGTTTATCGGGGAGAATCCCTTTCTACTTGATGCTGCGATCTTCGGGGCATCTTCGGGGTTCGCAAATGGCGCCAGCCCGCATACCCGTAACCTTGCTTCGGAGCCTAGGTACTCTATTCACCTATCGGCGAGCTCATCAGCTCAGGGAATGTGTCTAGGTTTTGCAAACAACAATGCTGCAAAATATCAAGCAGTCATTGGAACCCTAACTGACGCCATTTCTTTGGGTATGGACCACGTTGTCATCCACCTGGATTCTCAACTAGTGGTCTCTCATCTTAACCGAGTCTACGCCATCCGCGATCCTACCTTACTCTTTCTCGATCAATGAGTCTATCTTAACCGAGTCTACGCCATCTGTGATCCTACCTTACTCTGTCTCGATCGATGAGTCTATCTTCTGGAAAGGTCCTTCAAGTCCATTCAGTACCTGCACATTCCACGAGACATGAACACAGTTGCCGATTCTATGGCCAACTTCATCTTAGATTGGTACATTGCACACACATAAGCATATTTACGAACTGCTAAAAGTAGACATAACATGTAAATAACCCATTTTTTATAAGCAAACACATAAACAAGACTGCAACATTCATCCATTTTTAAACACATAATGTATAAATCGTCAGAATATCTGTATATATATATCATTATAAAAAGTAGTGCTGGTACAAAAGTCTAAAGCACGATGGATTTCAGTGAGTCTGTACAAAATCTGAAGCCTCGTAGCTTTCAATAAGTACAAAAAATCAGAGACCTCCAAGCTCTTAGAACATACATAGTAACAACATAAGGCCTATCGCCTGGCCCGTACAACCCTAGGTCTAATGGCTCTAGCCTGTTGAGTGTGGAAACAGTCAACCGCTCTCGCAACCCTGCGAAGTAGCACGTTGAAGTGCGCGGTCGCTCCAGCCGTGTACACCTACATGGGCTGCGGCACTTCATCTACCGTCGGCTCGGTAATGTCTAACGTCAACCCACTCAGGTTGGCGTAGAATCCATCTATCTCTGCAATGGAAGCATGTACGGCAGGACCCATGACTGCTCGCTCTCCTCTCTCTCTCCTCGCAAGAAGAGAGACTCCTACTGGTCGTATGGGGCCCACATCTACACACACATGTTGTTAACTTGTCAGCACTATAACAAAAAATCATGAATGCACAAAACTTAAAAGTACAAGGGTTATTGTTCTTACTTATGTCTCCCCATGTTGCTCCCTCAGGCAGCGGAAAGTCAGGGTCATCTCTAAAGTGCCCACCACTGTACAGGAAGTCTTCTACCATCAACAACTGGCCCTCTAGCCAGGTGAAGAAATCAGGACCGTATCCGATGATGGGGCCCCCACCATGTTGGGCCATCACCTCTATCCATCTAACCATGTGAGGATCCTTAGGATCCTTGTCATCCAATGGTACCTGTGGGCGCAAAAGAGGAACCTGCTCCAATAGGAACGAGATCACTATCGAACCGTAGCCGAACTGTTTGAGCTCTCCCCGCCGACACTTGGTCAGCTAAGCTCGCATGTTTGCAAGGAGTCCCTCGCACCAGTTGAAGATCTTCGGAGACATGTAGTCCTCCGTGTAGAGCATCTAAGACATGGTGGCTGAGTGAGGAGCTTGGATCCCTTCCATCCTCGTAATGGTGAAAAGTATGGCACACAATGGGCATTCTTGTACTTCTTTAATGGGAATCTTCCCACTAGAAGCACGGGTGTTGGGAGTACAGTGCTGTAAGATCATGGCATCCACAGTCCGATCACTTCCTAGTGATCCAGTAAGAAGCACATTGTCCCCTCTTCGAGACAATCCAGTCAGGAAGTAGATGTCCTCGACGTCTATGGTAAGCACATGCTCACCGATCACGAAATATTGTTGAGCCGCATCCCAGCATTGGAGCATATGTGTCAGTAATGGGATTTGGACCCTCATGCCCTAGATTTGGAAGAACTTGAGGAGCCCACAGTTCCTCAGTGCTTCCACACATTGTGGATCATTTGCAGCTTGTATGTCATCTACCTCATGCTCCTGTTCACGCCACTCCAAAACCAGTTTGGTTGCTTGTAACCTGCCAAAAGGAGAGTTTAAACATTGTTAACACTTACTTCAACCACTTAAAATTCTTTTTTTGGGGCATGGTTTATGTTTGGGGTTGGACATTTCCGCCATCACACCCCGTTATTGCTAACAGTGTGACGTCGTCACAGCCCAGCTTTGCAAGCCTTGCGACGACTCAGTCTCGTCGCAGTTCCAGAAAGGGAAAACTGCAACGACCCGAGGACGCAATGGCCCTTCACAAACCAAGCTCAAAACCAAAAAAAATGAACCTAATTCAAAAATGTAAACCACTACGATTATGATGGATGAATTTTACAGTTAGCTGCTCCGGACGGTGGGTGAAATGGCTGCTCGTAGCTCCCAAAATCGACAAGTGAAGTTTTGGCTCCAAATGGCACTTGTTAGCCTTATGGCTTAACATAACAATCACAAATTGATATTGTCACCTTTATTTGTATTTCTTATTTAGGATATTAGTCATTTATCCTAAATGATGACTAAGGGATTTTGGATAAAGAGTGCCTAGCCTAGTCACCATGCAAGGTGTTAGAATCTAGAGCAATTCTCTCACTGAGGTGGCATTCTTCAAAGTACTATATAATGATACTCTTTTTGTGAATAATATAATGAGAGTTTTATCATTCTATGTGTATTGTCTTTCATTTTGTTCTACATTTGGTATCAGAGCACCTTTGGTCTTAAGGGCCTGATTTCTCCATGGTAGTCATCCATGGATGATGAGTTATTGATTTGCTATGATAGTTGTTCATAGCTCCCTGGTTTAACACCATGCCATGCGAGTGTGTGAGTTTGCTGCAAACTGTATCAAAAGTTGGCCACACAAAGGATAATTATGCCAGGAAAAGAAAGATTTGGCTACAGGAGTTCAGGCCAAATAAGTGCAGATCCAGCCTCGATCTCTATCTGCGGTTGCAATCAAACAGCCCACAAAAATGGCGACACGAACCAAGAGGTGTAACAGATGAAGAGATCAAGCAGCAATTTCATCTCCAACAATAGTCTGTAATCGTGATTTGACAGAGATATGAGGCTACGATTTACATATTGGCGATCTATAAATCCATTGATCTGCGATTTTGTTTGATCTAAGTAACATCGCTCCTCTCTTAGACGTAGAACTCGTGTTAGCTCTGCATCTTCGTTTCCTGTCTGTTGCCTATAAAACCAGAGAATGGCTCTCAAAGCCTGTTCATAGCTATAAAATTTTACTGTAGAATTTGGTACTATCCCAAATTTGAGTACCATTATATTTGAGGTGAAGAGGGTTTTGAATCTGAAGAAGAATTTTAAGTCACTCTAAAGGGGCTACAGTTGAACGTGACACTGCCACGCCACCAGCAATTAGTGATTTACAGATGGTGAGAACAGCATGTACAGGGGCCTTCGCCCTTTCGGCTAGATTCACAAACGTAGAGACCGCGGCTTCTTTGCTTCCTGCATATCGGACAGACGAAGTGCCATGTGATAGAATTTCTGCAAGATTTTCTTGAATTTGAACACCAGCGCTTCAGAATTCCAAGTGTTATTTTGAGTATGCTTTCTTCGTAGATTTGGAGGCGCTGATGTCGGATGATCATCCGGGCTGTGTGAAAAGAGCCCTGGATCAGCTGAAAGACCTGCGAAGTTGGAGCCGAGCGAGGATTATGTTGTTTTCAAGCATATGTCAAGAAGATCCGTTGGAATCTTGCCGTTGGAGATCCGCTTCCTGATCGCAAAAGTTGGAGCGGTCATCTGTGTGAAGGGGGTGGCGTTCAGCAAATAAAGTGGCGGACGATTCAGATCTATCTGCCCGCGATACCAAATCTGACAATTTGAAACCTACGATCCACCCAGATCAAACCTGTAATCAGCAATATGAACCTTCAAGTCTGAAATCGTGATCTCTTTAAGGGACTGTAAACGAATGAATTTAGGAGCAATTGACAGATGTAAATTTCTCATGTGCGACTTACACCATGATAAAGAAAGTTCTTGAACACCGATGCAAATTGCTTCTCTCCAGCCAGTACATACACCAGATCCAATAATTATAGTCCGGTCATCAACAAGCTTAAGTATGCGCATAAGGAGCTCCATGGATATGGTGAGCCAGGCGAGCTGATATCATTCAGCAGGAGAACATCAGAAAGAACGTTCAAACACTGCAATAATCGCAGAAAATAAGCCCTTGCGGGAAGCATCCGAGATTCGATCTCTTGTATCAGTGAAGAAAAAAAAAGAAAAAAAAGAGAAAAAGAGAAATAGATGATTCTGATATAGAAATAATCTTTCCATCAGTTATTTTATTATCTCTCAGGCTGTAATTCTTTTGGCGTTCTTTGTCTTGTGACAAAAATTGTTGTTAGAAAATTTCTGAGAAATACTTACCTAAAAACAAAATCTATTTGTAAAAAGGTGAAACATCATTTTTTCAAAAGGGAGCTATAAGGGAAATTTAAAAAAAAATAATAATAATAATTTGTATCGGAGATGATCTTCAAGCAGATTTTGGAATAATGCGTTGTATGCAAGGAGATGGTGCTAGAGCGAAAATTTTGCTTTGTATGCAAGGAGATGGTGCTAGAGCGAAAATTTGTCTTTTTATAAAGACAAGTATTCAATATTTAAAAAAAATATATATATATTTTTATGGTGGTGGATATGTCCTTGGCCTGTCCCGAAATTGAATAAGGGGGTCTAAAGACAATTGTTCTTGTGGATGATGGTTATTGTCTCAAATGATTCTTTTTGTGTGTCTATTTTTTGACATGCAAAATTCATCCTCATAATTTCTTGTTGCATATATGAAAGACATCATAAAAGATCATTCAACAACCACAAGAAATAAACTCCATCAAATCAAAGGAAAAATCAAAGCATTGTCAAGCACATATAGTCAAGCATTGTCAAAGAAGCAAGTGAATGATTCAAGAAGTCAAAACGCCAACAACAAATTCAAATTTGAAGATTAAGTTCAAATTTAGAGTCACAATCAAATGTAACTTACAAATAGTCATTTTGTAAGTTTACCTGTCTTTTCTAAAATCAAGTCAAGTTGAATTTGTATTTTGGGTGCATTTTCGGTTGAACCCGACACCCTTCATTCTCTGTGTTCATCAATATTTGTAAAAACACATTTTCGGGTGCATTTTCGGTTGTGCCCGACACCCTAAAATTGTCATAAAATCTCAAGAGAGCGTGAAAGTGTCAAGTACAAGCTATCTTGAAAACAAATAAAATCAAGTGAGCGTGAAAACAAGCAAGTGCAAGTGAGCGACTTCAAGCGAGCGTGACAATGGGTAAAGGAGGAAAGCAATTTCAAAATGATAATCAAAACATCAAAGAACTTCAAGAATCCTTAGAAAAATTGGAAAATCAAGTTGTTGAACTTCAAGACCAACTTGAAATGAAGGAGCAAGTGATTAAACTCCTTCAACTACAAATTCTTGAAAAGAAAATGAATGATGCTACTTGTGAGACAGATAACCTAATACAAGAGAATGTGACTGATGATTCCTTATCTAGTTATGAAAAGGAATCCTTAATAAACGATTTTGAAGATGATGTTTTCAATCAGCTCCAACATCGACAACATTCTGAACTAGTTCTTGTCTAGAACAATCCTCTCTATAATGATAATGGTGATGATGATGTTTCATATCAACAAAGAGTGCAACATAAATTCAGTGGGAAAAATGCAAAAGTAGTATCCAATGAAGATGAAGCTATCTTTCAAGCGTTTTCTTTTGAGTTCAATGAAGAAAAAATTTCAATGGTGCAGCAACATGCAAAGAATCAACTTCCAATAATGTCAAAGCAACAGCTTCAAAATGATCTTTCCAAGCCCATCATCAGACCTTGGGAAGAAATTAGATACAACAGACAAAGAAAAGGACTTGGATATGAAAAAGATGTGACTTTTCATATTCCAGATTACTCCAAACCAATTTAGTTTGTGAGTGCAGGATTCATAAATGAAGAAGCTAATAAAAAAGTTGATGAAAATCACATGGAAGAAAATCCTTAATGCCAACATTGTCATCAAGTTGGCCATTTGGAGACAAATTGTTTTGATCTCCATCCTTGTCAACATTGTGGCAAGAAGAATCATTCATCAGAAAAATGTTCCAAGAGAAACAAGTCTACAAGATTAAAAATTCACTATGGGTGGATCAATCCTTGGGAATGGACATCAACAACCAATAAATTATATCAATCTTACCGAAGAGTGCAATCTCGAGTAAAGACTCATCTTGTAGCACATAGTCTTTTTGGTACATGATAGAGTATAACTCCAGTGGTCCCCTTATGGCGTAGCTTTTAAGCATGGCCCTCACGGGATGAGATAACATGTGGATGTTTCCACATGCCCACTTTGAGTTGAAATCTAAATGGTACTCTCTTGCATCTTAAGGGGGGGGTACATTTACAAAATATTCTTTCTTTTTAAAGGATCTATTTTATTACATTTAAACGCTTGGTTGACTATTTGACTTAGTTTCCGAGTGTGCAGGAGTTATTAAGTGTCTTTTCACGTCATTTTCACATTGGAGCAATCATCTCAGGTATGAACACCCCTTGTGTGTTTTTGTCATTATTTTCCATTCGTTAGATTGTAATTATTTTATGATGATGAGCTTACTCTTTGTTCTTTCTCGTGCTCTTGAAACTATGAGAATAAGTTACCGAGTTATGATTTATCACTTTTCCGGGCTCGTTAAACTCCTATGGAAAAGGAACCCCCCCGGAGTCTATCTTTAAGCTCTTTTCAGGCTTTCGAAATACGAAAATATTTCCAAGCGAACTTGTCACGTTCAAATTTTGTTAAAGAATTTGAATGGTCGTCTTCTTGGTGATAGTTTACCCCTTTTTCGGACCAGGGGGGCACTACTTACGAAAAAGGTATACTCCATCCAATCATGACTGGAAGAGTCCTCTCCCGTGTTGTTTTACCCTTTTTCGAACGATGAGGCTAACTTTACGAAAAATGATCGTTGGAGTATTCTTTAGTTCTTTTCAAACTCTCTAAACATGAAATGACGACCGAGTTTACCTTCTATGGACTCGTTAAATTTTCACATTAAAGGGGCCAGCCATGGGACGAACCCCTCCTATCCCAGGTTCAGAAAACATTTGGGATTGGACTCATCTATGAGATGAGCTATACCAAGCATCTGGTTACCCTCATCAAACTCGTAAAAAACACATGACGCACTCATCGTTCATGATGGGGAAAAAGGAAAGATTTTATGTTACACCCTTATCATTGGCAGTACCTAGTCATTTCTTGAGCATGGCACTCATTGCATTTGCATACTGCACTTGGATCATCCATTTGTCCTCGAGTTTCACCTATTTCCTGAGTCTTATTAATCCTTTGAGTCATTCAAAGAATGCTTCCATCATCAATTGCATTAGGAGTTGGTACCTTAACTCATCAAGTCAATACTGCCAAGGCATGCCATGCACATGTTCAAGAATACTCTCTGTTAGCTCTCCAAGAAACTACTTAGTGGTTATGGCTAAGTATGCTTGGTAACTTAAGAATTCAATGTTTTTTGTAAGGGGTGGATCAATGGGATGACTCAATCCGAGTATAGCATTCAGACATTCATCATGGTAAACAAATAAAACAGTGCTCTCAAGAATTGATTAATCAGCAAATACTTTGAAAAATGGATGAAGAAAAGGAATGTGACCAAACCAGTACAGAGTAGGGCTCGAGAGACATTCAAGAAACTAACATCAAGCTATGAGCTAAACAATGGAAAGAGACCATTCAAAGCTAGATAACATAGATAATAGTGAAAGGAAGATGGAAAGATGATACCAAAGCTGAAAGAAACCTGTGATCTGTATTAGCATAAGAAAACTGAGTACAATAGCAGACTACTGCATCCAAAATCGAACCCCCCCAACAGTCTCCGTTCTTAGGCTTTTTTAAAGCCTTTACAAACAGTTTTCCGATCCTAAAAGCATGGATCTGTTTAATTAACTAAAACACTAACTGACAGTAAATGCAAAAAGATAGGGACTGATCCCTAAAATCAAGGAAATGATGATAAGTTGGTCTCCTTTCTTGTGCTCGATGGTTGGTGAAGTGCAGTTAGCCTCCCAAGGCTCGGTGGCTTTGATAAGGTACGTGTAGATTCGACCTAGCTGATGTGGCACTTGATCTCTTGAATTGTTTCTTCAAAACAATGTTAAAACTAGCCAAAACACCCACTTGACTTTAATCTTGTTCAAAACCCTTTAAGATATTGATAAAACAATTTATAATTCATTCATTTTGATCAGCCTTCTGCCATTTCAGCGAACAAATCCGAGATCTGGGCGAAATCTTAAGCGATCTGTGAAAACAGGCTTTCGGCAGCTAAGCCTTCTGCCAGTTTCACACGTTAGCTGCCGAAAGTCAGCCTTTTCGGCAGCTAATGAGCTCTTGGAGGCTCCCCTAAGCTGCCGAAACCTGTAGGATTTTTGAAAAAACTGCCTTTGAAAAAAATCGATTTTCTCAACCGTCCGATGTCCGTTTTTCATGTTCGAATAGTCGATTTTGATCTACAGATCATAAGCTATCCATTGGTTCTTCCAGATCTGAATTTGGAGTTCGGGAAGGCATTCAAAATTGCCTCGCAAGATCACGCAATTTCAACAAAAAAATCCTCTGTAACAGAAGCTTTGAGAAACCTCATACTGAAATCTCGTGATTTAGGATTGAATGCTGACTCTTCCCGATTGAAACGGATAACTGCTCTGATGAAAACAGAATTTGAAGGCCAAGACTCACAAAAATAAAAAAATTTACCCATTCTATCAACCGAAATGACGGTGGTCAATTTGGGAGATAACAGGTTAGGAACCAAGTGCCAGCTCCCCCAAGAGGTCAGGGATAAGGATCCAAGTCAGCAGGCTTCTAGAATGGGCTCGAAGGACCTATTTTTGTCCATTAACTGACTTCGTCGCACCCTGTAGTATAGCAAGGTGCGACGTCGCAGGTTGCTTGAGTGCAGCCTGCGACGACCTCTCAAAATCTAGCATAAATGAAATGGTATTCCTTCCAGGTAAATGACTTAGCCAATGAAACTTTAGGGATGTATACACTGAATCTCTTGATGGTAGGATTTTAGGTGTAACAGAATGCCCCCCAAAGCATGAAGCTATTGAAAAATTGGACAGGTGAAATGATTTGACAGAAAGAATGGAAATGGCTTGTCAGACGAAGGACACTGCTGCAGTACAAATGAATCTGAGTTCACTGTCTCATATGACATACAACATGGCTGCCGACCAATACATTGCAGATCCATGGTAGTAATGGCCGATTGAACACAATCATGGCTATTAGACACAAGCATAGATCCATGATGAGATGATGACATAGCCACAATCAATATAAATGTGGATCTGTGTGATATGAATCAATACAAACTCCATCTCAACTTGGGTAAAACATGACTCCCCATGGTCTTCAAGCTAAACCCGCAATGATACGAATCTATCCTGTGATTACAAATGTCTTGATGTCGAACATGGTAGAAACCACTTGATTACCGGTCATTGATGTATACCATTAACAAGTGCGAGGGAGATCACCATTAATGTCAATGATTCCCAAGGTATCACAGTACATATCATCAAGCGTGAATTAATGAGTTGAAGTCGAACGCGAGATGAAATATTTCAATCAAGAGTTAATGATGTAAACTCATGTCGAAAGCGAGGTAACCTTCCATTGAGGCATGTGGGGCCAAGGTACTGGGTTGGTTTCTAGATTCAATCCTCAGATGATGATTTGAAGTCGAAAAGGATGAATCCGTCGAAGGAGGACCATGATGAATCCCCCATCATCGACACGAAACACGACAAAGGATGTGTAGAGCAGATCGGACGGTATAGTGACATGCAAGACTGACTCAGAGTAGACTGACATGATGGAAGGTGTACTGACTGCAGATGATGAGTAGTGAGAGTGTTATCTCCCAAATTGACCACCGTCATTTTGGTTGATAGAATGGGTAAAAAATTTTATTTTTGTGAGTCTTGGCCTTCAAATTCTGTTTTCATCAGAGCAGTTATCTGTTTCAATCGGGAAGAGTCAGCATTCAATCCTAAATCACGAGATTTCAGTATGAGGTTTCTCAAAGCTTCTGTTACAGAGGAATTTTTTGCTGAAATCGCGTGATCTTGCGAGGCAATTTTGACGGCCTTCCCGAACTCCAAATTCAGATCTGGAAGAACCAATGGATAGCTTATGATCTGTAGATCAAAATCGACTATTCGAACATGCAAAACGGACATCGGACGGTTGAGAAAATTGATTTTTTCCAAAGGCCATTTTTTCAGGAATCCTACAGGTTTCGGCAGCTTAGGGGAGCCTCCAAGAGCTCATTAGCTGCCGAAAAGGCTTACTTTCGGCAGCTAACGTGTGAAACTGGCAGAAGGCTTAGCTGCCGAAAGCCTGTTTTCACAGATCGCTTAAGATTTCGCCCAGATCTCGGATTTGTTCGCTGAAATGGCAGAAGGCTGATCAAAATGAATGAATTAGAAATTGTTTTATCAATATCTTAAAGGGTTTTGAACAAGATTAAAGTCAAGTGGGTGTTTTGGCTAGTTTTAACATTGTTTTGAAGAAACAGTTCAAGAGATCAAGTGCCACATCAGCTAGGTCGAATCTACACGTACCTTATCAAAGCCACCGAGCCTTGGGAGGCTAACTGCACTTCACCAACCATCGAGCACAAGAAAGGAGACCAACTTATCATCATTTCCTTGATTTTAGGGATCAGTCCCTATCTTTTTGCATTTACTGTCAGTTAGTGTTTTAGTTAATTAAACAGATCCATGCTTTTAGGATCTGAAAACTGTTTGTAAAAGCTTTAAAAAAGCCTAAGAACTGAGACTGAAAGGGGGGGTTCGATTTTGGATGCAGTAGTCTGCTATTGTACTCAGTTTTCTTATGCTAATACAGATCACAGGTTTCTTTCAGCTTTGGTATCAACTTTCCATCTTCCTTTCACTATTATCTATGTTATCTAGCTTTGAATGGTCTCTTTCCATTGTTTAGCTCATAGCTTGATGTTAGTTTCTTGAATGTCTCTCGAGCCCTACTCTGTACTGGTTTGGTCACATTCCTTTTCTTCATCCATGTTTCAAAGTATTTGCTGATTAATCAATTCTTGAGAGCACTGTTTTATTTGTTTACCATGATGAATGTCTGAATGCTATACTCGGATTGAGTCATCCCATTGATCCACCCCTTACAAAAAACACGAAAAACATTGAATTCTTAAGTTACCAGGCATACCTAGCTTATAACCCTAGGTAGTTTCCTGGAGAGCTAACATAACCTCTTGGGGGGATCCCCTATCTCTCTCCTACCATATCTCAACCTACCCTATCCATACCCTATCCACTTAGTCCTATATAAGTGAAGCTCTACCCCTCTCCAAAAGGAGGAAGTCTATAGTGTCTACATGCTAGTGAAATCATCTTGGAGAGATCTCTAACTCATCCATTAAGAGACTCACACTTCCTTGGGAGGATATGGCAATTGGCTTGGATGGAGAAGGGCTACTACGTTAAGCCTTGGTTGTAGTATATTATTTTCTCTGTACTTTCCCGATTTACAGTAATATAAACGCTTTCCACCAATATTGTTTATGTGTGATGATATTGTGTAGTTTACCTGCTTAACTGTTTACTTAGATGTATTATTGTATAGATTCTCTTTACTTGTTTGCATTGAGCTATGTGTCTTGACAGGTCTTGCAGCTGAGATTTGACGACCACGAGACGTGGAGCAACATCCAGGAGAAAGGACTGCGAACTTAAGGTAATACATCTAGTGACTCGATCCTTAATTAGATCTAGGAAAGTCATTTGTAGTCTGTATTATTTGTTCTAGACTAACATTGAGCTAGGGAGATCCAGCTTGCGTCCGCTCGAGTGGATTGTCCGTCAAACACTTGTACACTTATTTTTGTTGGTCATAAGCCTCAACTTATGGGGTAACCTCTGTTTAAACTTGTCATCAGACTTAGTCAAGACTGTCATTCCTAGCTACTTTTAGAATAACAAGACTAGATGCTTGATTTCTCACAATTTTGGATCAGTTACCACATCTTTGTCATCTATACTCACTATGTTTTTGATAGCACTAGTCATTCTCTGTACAATTCTTGTTTATAGTTTAATATAATTCCAAATATTACAAAAAAAAATATACATGTAATTTGAGATATATGCACTGCGAAATGCAGTATGATTTGATAGTGTTAAGATGCATTGATTTGAGTTTATTACATTTTGTATCATATCATTCTTGCATTGCTTTGTCTTAAGGAATGCTCATTTTTAGTATGCTTAAGATGCATTTCTTATAGTGAGGGACATTATGATCTATTGATCTATTTCTATAGATCTAGATTTTCATTTTTTTTTCCATAGGAAAAAAGCTTATTTATATAACAAAAAAGAGTTACAAAGATATGCAAGCATATAGCTTTCAGGACAGTGCTAGTGTGCTGCAGGACAGTGCTGGTGTGCTGCACTGTGTGGAATATCCAATTCTTCACTACTAAAGAGTGAGTAACAAAACTGCGATCCATGACTGAATGAGTGTCTAGTTAATTACAGATATAATAAGCATCATCTAGATTTTCATTATGATCTAACATATCTCTAATTTTAAATTTGTGCATTGGGAAATGCAATATGATTTAATAGTATTGTTAAGATGTATTGATTTCAATGATATTACATTTTGTATGATATCTTTCAATGAAATAGCCGAACCCTAATTTACCATAGTTTGCCAACTAGATAGAACAAAGGTCTAAGTTTGTTGCATTCCTTTGATTTTAGGAATGTTCTTTCAAAGTATTGTTAACATGCATTGCTTATAGTGAGAGGAATCTACGATCTATTTATCTATGTCTTTAGATGGAGATTTGTATTATAATCTAACATCCCTCTTATTTGAAATTTATGCATTGAGAAATGCAATATGATCTAATAGTGATGTTGAGATGCTTTGATTTCGATGATATTACATTTTTATGATAGAATATATATATATAGATATAGATATAGATATATATATGTATGTATGTATGTATTTCATCATTAAATTTGATAGAAGAAAATTCTACAATGATGCACATTGGGAAATTTTCCAATTCAAACTTGCTTGCTTGGCATTTGACAATCCATAAGTCACAAGGATTAACATTGTAGAAAAAAACTATAAATATTTGAAATAAAGATAGACATGGTCTCACATTTACAACATGTCTTAAATTAAGGGCCAATGGTGTTCAAACTCAACATCATTTCACATATGATCGATATAAGAATATGGCAAAGGGGAAGGAGTGGCTTTAATAAAAGTACATATTGAGATTGATCACTATGTAATATATTTGTAATTCATCATTAAATCTCATTGCATTTTTTCACATGTGTTATCAATGAATATGATTATTACTTTATTACAATTCACTATTTTGATCATCTAAATATCTTTAGGAAAACAATCCATCTCTCAAGAAAAATCCTCAAAGTCAAAGTAAATAGTTATATGAGGAAATATTATCAAATAAAAAATCACATGTAATTGCGCCAAAGAGGCACCTTGTAGAGCCCAATAGGGGGATGTGTAATATGTGTAACTCCTTTTGTGCTCATCCTCGAGGTGACATGTGTCTTTTTTAAAAAATTAAAAAGTATTATAAAAAATAATATGTCGGCTATTTAAAAAATTTACAATGGCATGTGTATAAAACTACACAAATTAAACAAATTAAAACCCTTCCTCAATGTTTACACTCTAAAAAGGGGTTTGCACCTTGAGATATTTGATACCTCTCTACCTTTGGTAGATCCCCTTTTAAGATGGATCTATGTTGGTCATAATATCAAATCCAAGATCCATTTTAGATTCTACTAATAAAAAAAACATTTTGATCCCTAACACATGATCAAGAAAATTTGTAAAAACCCCATTAAATAAGGAAAAAACATTCTATAAAACATTACTAAAATACCAACAAAATCAATTAATGATTTTTTAATATTCTCAATTAAATAATAAAAACATCATGAATCACATCACTAAAATTTCTCATACTTTAAAAACATTGATATCTTATCAAATATGAACAACATGTTATTAAAAATATTTCCAATAAACTATAATTATGAGAAAATGAACTATGAGAAAATGGTAAACATAATTATGTAAAATAATAAATATAATTTCTCAAAATGGTTGATCTACATAAAACTATCATAGATTGGTTTTACTCTTAAAACAATTCTCTCCAAATTTTATTATGTATTAAGGTTTTAGATGGATCAGATTATGGCAGGTTTTAGATGGATCAGATTATTGCCATAATAGGAGAAGTCTAAATTATCTATCTAGATCCCCTGGGTTTGTGTATTCTTCAATCTATATAAATTTTTTGGTTGCATTTGCATTGTACATAATCTTTATTTTAGAAAATTGAGTTTAGATTATTGCCATAATAGAAGAAGTCTAAGTTATATATCTAGATCCCCTAGGTTTGTGTATTCTTCAATCTATATAAAGTTTTTGCTTGCAATTGCATTGTACATAATCTTTATTTTAGAAAATTGAGTTTAGTTGGATATAAATTATAATTATAAATTTAAATTTAAATAGAATTGACGAAAATTATAATTATAAATTTAAATGAAAAATGAAAAATAGAGACTCCTAAATTATATAAAATTGGTACTACATTTATATTTGGAGGATGATAAAAATATACTAATTAAGATATTGTATTAGATTTTCTAGAGTATCACTTTATAGATGTTTAAAAGTGATCATCTACACAGCGATATTACAGATACAATTGATCACTTTTAAACATATCTACACAGTGATACTCCATAAAATCTAATACAATTGGTCACTTTTAAACATCTACGGAGTGGTATTCCAGAAAATATAATACATGATTCAACATTCTGAAAACCTACACAGTGCAACATTCTGAAAACCTACACAGTGCTATCACAGAAAATCTGATACAATTGATCACTTTTCAACATATCTGCACAGTAATACTCCATAAAATTTAATAAGATTGATCACTTTTAAACATATCTACACAGTGATACTCCATAAAATCTAATACAATTGGTCACTTTTAAACATCTACAGAGTGATATTCCAGAAAATATAATACATGATTCAACATTTTGAAAACCTGCACAGTGATATTACAGTTACAGTGATACTCCATAAAATCTAATACAATTGTTCACTTTTAAACATATCTACTAAGTGATACTCCATAAAATCTAATACAATTGATAACTTTTAAACATCTACAGAGTGATATTCCAGAAAATATAATACATGATTCAATATTCTGAAAATCTACAGTGATATTACAGAAAATCTTATACAATTGATCACTTTTAAACATATCTACACAGTGATACTCCATAAAATCTAATACAATTGGCCACTTTTAAACATATTACACAGTGATACTCCATAAAATCTAATACAATTGCTCACTTTTAAACATCTACGAAAGAATATTCCAAAAAATATAATACATGATTCAACATTCTGAAAACCTGCATTCTGAAAACCTGCATGCACTAATTAGGATATTTCATAAACAATTATTGTAGTAAAATAGACATAGCATAACTATTCTCGGAATTTCTACTTCGTATAGCAAGGTTCCGCTCTATTCTTATAAATTGAGCAGAAGCTTTACAAATCAAAAAAGTGCAATTAACTTCGAATCAATTTTCAAGTAAAACCAATGAGAATGTGAGCAGAACCTTATGGTCACCATTACAAATCACAAAAATAAAAAAAATGCGTACAGACCCAGCTATTTCTGTTGGCCATGACACGAATGTGTGCATACTAAAATTTAAAAATCTTAAAACTGAAAACATGGTCTTTAAAGGAAAAGAATCATCTCTCGATAAAAATCTTGAGATTCCAAAAAGATTTTAATTCAAATTCAATCCATGGTTTTTATAAAAAGATAAAGAAACCAGAGTTACAAGGGAAAATGTGATCGTATATAAAAAAAACAGGTTCATTATAATATCAAATCTCAGATCCATTTAAAAACAAAACATTTTAATCTATTTAAATCAAATCAATCCATTCTTAAAAACGTTTTGAGTTATCTAACTTGCCATCTTAATATCAAACCCTAAACCCTAGATCCATCCTTGAAAAAACATTTTAGCTTATCTAATTCAATCCATGGCTAACATATGGGGCATGTAAAGACTGGAGGCTCTCCCGTCAATTGTTGTTGCAGCCTGAGAGGGCCAACAGTATGCCTGCCGTTGCATTTGAGGCAAAGATAACCAATGCGGTGTAGTGGAATCTCCAAACGTAGGACGAGCCATCTCGTCGTCGGATGGCCTCTTCAAAGGTCAATACGTTACAAGTGCCCAGTACAGATGTCCAATCCTCCACCGTTTCCATATCTGAAATGAGCAACTCTCTCTCGGCGTGGAATGGCTGGCTCCGGGCCTTGGTCTCTTCCGGCCTGTAGCACCAGCGGACGTGGACTTTATGTTTCTCTTGGCCAGAATAATCTTCGTGATTCTCACCACTGCTCTCGAATGCCCACATCGCAGGCGCACGAAGCTGTCCACGCTACTCTTCCTTTTCGACGACGTGGCAGCTTCGGAGATGGCCTTCCCTTTTCCTTTTCTCTTCACTTCAACTTCACCATGAGCTGGCGCTTGGTCTTGGTCGTATGAAGTGTTCCATTCCATATCTTCATTCTCCTTTGACATTTCTGCTTTTGGCAATGTGTTGTTCCTGTCCAGCACAATATTTAGGACAGTTAGTATTGCTGTATGCAGGATTGTCAAGGCTGCCCATGGACTCAACAGTCACTAGCTTTTGCGGTTCTCCACTGACATAATTATTAAGGTAGCTAATTAATTGCTACGGTCATTTTACAACGGCCGTAGATCTATCTAAAATTTAAGGTCATTTTACAACGGCCGTAGATCTAAAATTCAACAGCCGTAGATCTAAAATTCATAAGGAGATGAATCGATATTTTCTTATAGCGTTCGGCATTCCTGAATTGCTAATGGAGAAATTGTTTTCTGACTAAAACTAATAGAAATAGGCGAATATTATATAGCTTGCTGAAGGCTATTTAATGCCGTGGCAGCAAGTTGGTTGGTCATTGGATCGGAAGCATCTTGATATCCAATGGCTAACCAGCCTGTTGCTGCCGCATTAAATGACCTGCAGTCTGCTGCAGGTCATTTAATGTGGGGGCAGCAGGCTAGTTGGGCATTGGATTTCAAGCATCTTGCCATCCAATGCCCAACTAGCCTGCTGCGGCAGCATTAAATAACCTGCAACAGACTAAATAATATTGGCCATAAAAATACAGTATAGGAATCTCCAATAAAATCAAATCATGGTCGACCCAATAACAGCTACCCACAATAATCTCAAACACAGAACTAAATTCCACAAGCAATTAAAGATACGAGGGATGTTAGGAAATAAACAGAAATTTGCATTGAATAAAATAGAGATTGCAGAAAATAAATAAGAACATACACCAGAAATTTTAGGTTAAAACCCCAAGTCGAAAACTATGAAGAAGGATCAGCGTCTTTATTTCTTCATAACAAAATATATACTCTTTCAACTCATTTTTTTGTGAGAGCAACGTCCATATTTATAGGTTCTTATTGAAAAAAATAGAGTACAATACCAAGGACAAATACCATGGGTTATTTAGAATATCATGCATTTCCTAAAAATATGATAAGATATATTTATTTTTTATTAATTAATAATATGGTTAATATAAAAAAGTTATTAAATAAATATTTATTATTATTATTATTATTATAAAAATTATAAAGAAAAAATATAAATATGAAATAATAAGAAATAAATTAATAATAATAATAATAATAAAAGTAAATAATAAGACATAGAAAAATAAACAATATTTGGGTGGGTTGGCTCAAGTGATTAAGTGCTATGAAAAACAAGTGAAGGTCTCAAGGTCAAATCCCCGAGAGGACCTCGCTTTAAAAAAAATATATAAATCAATAAATAAGAAAATCATTGAATGTGGTTGCTTCATGTTTGACTTTGGTTCACTACGGTTGCATCATGGTTGACTATGGTTGCCTCTAATTAACCGCGGTTGACGTGGTTGACTATGTTTAACCATCCATGACCATATCCCATGGTTGACTATAGTTGACTTTGGTTAATCGTGGTTGACTTTGGTTAACAATGATTGGCTTTGGCTTTCCATGGTTGGCTTGGTTAACCATGGTTAGACTATGGTTTAGACTATGGTTGACCATTGTTTGGGCATAGTTGAATATAATCCATAGTTGATTTTAAACCAAACTTGACTTTGAACCATGGTTGGCCATTGTTTAGGCATTGTTGACTTTAAACTAAGTTTGATTATATTAAACCATGGTTTACCATTGTTTAATCATGGTTTACTTTCGTGTATCATGGTTGTCTATGCTTGACTTTAGTGCACCATGGTTGACTATGGTTGCAACATAGTTAATTATGGGTGATTTTGGGTAACCATAGTGGACTATGTCTAACTATGATTGATGACATCTTATCGTTGACCACAGTTGATTTTGATTAACTATGGTTGACTTTAGTGCATCATGCTTGACTTTAATGCATTAAGGTTAACAATGGGAATGGTTAACTTTAGTGCCGATTAGAGGAAATTTGGAGTCTAAAATGGGCCTCCTAAGGAAAATAATAAAAAAATACACGTCACGGAATCAAATATGCCATGTCACACTAAGTTAATGGTGTTATCTGGTGAAGTTCAACCTATAATATCACATTAATGGTAGTTGACAAGTATGTTGGGTTAATGTAGAGTTCAGAGATGATGGCTGAAAATAATAATGAAAGGCTTAGATTATTATGCATACACAATAAATAATATAGTGGTAAATTTTTTAAATTTATATTATAATTTACTTAATTTTTTTTAGAAATATACCACTATTTATTTTTATATATTTAATAAAATCTAAAACTTAAAAAAAACAAAAATTATAATGAAAAAATATAATTACAATAATACTAAAAATAAACAATCACTATTTTTATTTTATTTTACATTATCACTACTTCCAATTCTTTTAAAATATAAATCTCACATTAGTTAAAATGAAAGTGGAATAATTTTGAAATAATAAAAACATTTATATAATTAATCGCTCGTAAATAAAAATAAAAAATATTTTAAAAAGTATCATAAAAAAAAGTTAGGAGAGAGAGAGGGAACATAATTGTTTGTTAGTTTTGTTATAACTTTCTCCTCTGAACTTGGAATTCGACGCTTTTGGTACCTTTGGAAAGGCCTCGACGAGAGCTGCAACTTTCGTGTTTTGAGTTGTTCGAGATTCCACAATGATTTTCTGGCACGGACATTTTAGTACTAGGGTACATTTTAGTACATTTTAGTACCCTAGTCCTAAAATGTCCGTGCCGGAAAATAATTGTGGAATATCGGAAAACTCAAAACACAAAAGTTGCAGCTCTCGTCGAGGCCTTTCCAACGGTACCAAAAGCGTCAAATTCCGAGTTTAGGGGAGAAAGTTAGCACAAAAATAACAAACAATTATTTCTTGTCTCTCTCTCTCTCCTAACTTTTTTTATGATTTTTTTTTATGATATTTTTTTAAATATTATTTATTTTTGTTTATGAGAGATTAATTATATAAATTTTATTATTATTTTAAAATTACTCCACTATCATCAAAATTAATGTGAGATTTATATTTTAAAGAACTTATAAGTAGTGATAATATAAAATACTCTATATTTATTATTTCAGGTATGTTTATCATATTTCAAGATGAAATTTTTAAAATCTTAACCAAGGTGAGGTTTATAAATTATGGCACATAAGCATATTTGACTTTTATAGGTCCAACTAGACCATAATGGTTGACCAAAATACTTAAATTCTATTGGTTTGAGAAATCTTACTCATTGCACACTTGTCCATGTCACATTTTTTATAAACTATGATTAACAAAATATAGTGCATCATGCTTGACAATGGTTAACAATGATTGACTTTAGTTAACCATGGTTGACTATGGTTGGTTCAAGTTTGAATTTGATTAACTATAGTTGTATCATGGTTGACTATGCTGACTCTAGTTAACCGTGGTTGACTTTGTTTCACCATCGATGACCATTTCCCATGGTTGACTTTGCTTAGTCGTGGTTGAATTTGGTTAACTATGGTTGGCTTTGGATTACCATGATTGACTCGGCTATCCATGGATAAATTATGGTTGACCATTGTTTGGGCATGGTTGAATATAATCCATAGTTGACTTTAAACCTTGAGGTCTACTTTGAACCATGGTTCGCCATTAATTAGGAATTGTCAAGGCTTTGAATTAATTTCAACTATATTAAACCATGATGGACATTGTTTAGTCATGGTTGACTTTAGTACATCATGGTTGTCTATGGTTGCATCATAGTTAACTATGGGTGATTTTGGTTAACCATGGTTGATTATGTCTAACCATGGTTGATGGAATATCATCGTTGAACATAGTTGACTTTGGTTAACCATGACTAACTATGGTTAATGTTGGTTAACCAAGGTCGACTTTAGTGAGCAATGGTTGACTTTGGTTAGTTATAGAATACCATGGTAGACCATCATTGACGTAATCTGGTAGGAGAACCATGTCCAATCATTGTTATACCATGGTTAAAGTGTTTGACCATGGTCAATGAAGGGTGTCAAATGATGGTTGACTATGTTTGACCATTGTTTGGGCATGGTTCAACTTACGAAAAAAAAAATTTTACTCAAGAGGTTAGAGATTTATATTAATGAAGTTTGTGTAATTCCTAAATGAAGGGGTTACAAAAGGAGGTTATGCCCTTTGTTGAGAGTTTTCTTGAATAAAAAAAACTTCTAACGTGTCTTCTAGAGTACTTTTGCATAATGGATTTAATACATAAAAATGGGCCAAATATATATTTATAGCTGCATAAATTTGTAAACAGAAATCTAAAACAATTGTTCAAGCATCATCGCCTATTTATTTGCATCAGTTCCTAGAGCATCGGGATGTTTTCCTGGATCTGAGAAGCATATTTGCTTGAATTGAGGAAGTTGTGTTATGGAGGGAGAGCACCCATTTCCAAATTGTGCACTCGAGCTTGAAGAAACATCTCTATTAAGAGTCATTTCAAATTTAGTCTCACACATGCCTTATCCGTTCCAAACCAATTCTCTTATGTCTTCATTACGATTTCATCTCTTCTTGTCCTTTTCCATGATGGACCTTCTTGTGGAAACGGGTCCCACTGTTCCTCCAAGCCATTGATTTCAAGCCTTGTTGTTGGTAGCACCGTGTCTCTCTTGGCTTTTGTATCTTCTTTTTCATTGTGGATTATGAGAATATGAATAAATTGGACTTGTTCCACTTTCCATAGGATTTTCTTGGCTCGTTCTATAAGTTGTCGGAGGGCTATATCTTATAGATTTCTCCCCAATCAGAAGTGTTTCTGGATGAATTTATAATCGCCCAATATTTTTATATTTTGGATTCCCTACTGCTTTGCTATTTTGATACCTTCATAAATTGTTAATGCTTCAGTGATTATTGATTGTAATTCCTACTCCCCATACATATATTAATTCCAACTATCCATCAAGGTTGAAAACTACTCCTCTTGCTCCTGCCGCCCTAGGGTTCCCTTTCGAGATTCCATCATAGTGAAGAGTATGCATGTTCTGTTATTTAATCCATGTTTCATATTCTTCTTTTGTAAGTTTTGAGTTTCCAATGATGTTTCCTCCTTGGTATTGGAAAATTTGGGATAGTTGGTTCAGCAGTTACGGGTCCCATCAGCCACTCATGTTTGATTGTTGTCATGAAGTCTTTGTTTGCTGATTTTCTCTAACTAAGGCATTCTAGCAACAATGCCTTTGCTCTATTTGCTACTAATATTGGATCTGACCTTTCATTTTGGAAAAGGCATATGTTTTTTGCCATCCAAATCTTCCAACTTATAAATTTGGGAAGATTCAACTAGGCATGTTGCAAGAGAGGTTTTCCTCTGTATTTATTTTTTCTATTTCACGGGACATGAGCTAAACATGTCTGGAACTATTACAAGGATTGCTTCACTGTTGGCTAGATTTCCAAACACTATTTTCCATACCACTTTGGAAAAAGGGCATTCAAGCATGAGATGGCTTATTGTTTCTTCGTCCTTAGTGTAAAGGGGGCATTGGGGGGGTCCCTAAATCCCTCATTTTTAAATGTTGTTTCCTGTCGGGATTTTCCCTATGTATGAATGTGGTGGGATGAAGTACTAAAGACATAAAAACTCCTTTAAAAACATTTCTATAAGTTTCTTCCTGATATGATGCTTCACTCAAAACAATTTATTGTACTTTCACTATTTCAATTCTAGGATTTTTGCTTATATGTTCACCAGATTCCCTCTCCTCTGTTTCCATGTTTGAAATAACATTTTTCTGGTTTTGATCTATTATTAATTACTTCATAATTTTTAGGAGTGTTAATAACATAATCCTTGTTGGATTGAATTCTAATGATGTCAATATCCACAATCAATGGGGTTATTAAAATTGTCCCATCTTCCACATCAGTTGTAGAATTAGTTCCTTCATCCTTTTTCTCTACTTTTTAATATTTGGCTTTCAATATATCTCGTTTGAATCCTAATAGTTCCACCGCTTGCAATAATTCCCGAATTTGCCCCCAACTTTCTTTATTTACTAGTCTTTCAAGGTCCAAGTCTATTTGGTGGAGGTAAGTTAAAGCCCCAAACTCTGGTCTTGTTTGTGAAATAATATGATGTGGATGATATATCTAGACCTTACCTTGTGAAAAAAGTAAATCCAATTAACAAACTTTCAAAAACAACTCGATTTTATTGGGATTTAACTACAAAAGGGCCCACTTTAGTAGGAAACTTGAATGTAAATTTTTTATTTATGGATGTAAAAGGATGTAATATGAATTGAAACGTTGCTTGATATAATCCAGAGAAAAAATATTAGGTTTTAGATACATCTGCAATAAGAAAGGTTTCAAATCTAAGCCATACATTTTCAAACTGGTATGATATTCATCCAAATACCAATCTCCTACTCCTACAACTAGACTTAGTTGCAACAATTTTTTACATTCTTGGAACATTCTAGGGGGGTGTTCTTCATACAAAACTATATGGGTTGTATACATAAACTTGTCCACAAATTTATTGAAACCTGTATTTTTGGAATGTTTCCTAAACAATGGAGTCCATTCAATGACAGGATAGGTATTTCTTAACAGATCCTCCCTATTCATATCAAGATGTTCAAAGATTCACAATCTAAAATATAGCATCAAGTATATTAAGTAGGATTGGAATCTGAAAATCTAGTAGAAGAAAATGTAACTAATTGTGAGTGTATGGCATCAGAGAGATATTGGGTTTAACTTTATTTAGTCAAATACATTTCTTTGGAGGAATTATGGCATACATGAATCCTAGAATCACTTCATCGATAGTGCTTGTTACACCAAAATCTCGTAATCTTGAGTTATGTGTCCTCTATGTGCCCTAATTCATAAATCACTTGGGGTAAATGATTAAATGGAGAGTTGATGTTACCCTTTTAACCTTTTTTTGTCACCCCGATGCGCCCTACTCATTGGCAAGGTGCGTCAGACCTTAGGTGACGCGTCCTGCAGATTGACAGAGCGCGTCGATGACGCGAGTTTCCCTTGCACAAAATGCGTCACCCTTCAATGACACGAGTTGCTAGTGTGCAAGGTGCGTCTTTGTTGGTTAAAATGGAAAAATAGAAGCTTAGAGCGACTTCTCGAACCTTTGGTTGCATGGAGGCTTATCCCTATATGCTAGGAAAGGTGGCACTCGATCTCCTTACCTAGTGGGATGATCCCTTAAGCTTCTCCCTCAAATACTCAACCTCTTATATCCTTTTAGCCCTATAAATATGAACCCCCTCTCCATGGTTAAGGGAGGAAGGATAGAGTACCTACATGCTAGTGAAATTTTGCTAGGAGATCCCTTCAATCCATAGGAGGAAAGGCTTTGATCTTTGAAGCTAAGATCATTTGGATGGTGTTACAATGTCAAAGCTCGATTATAACCACTCTCTTTGTACTTTTTGTAATTACATTAATACAAATACTTTCCATAAAAATCTTGTCATTAAAGAGTTTAGGATTGGCTTCTTTGACCTCTAATCTAGATTGATTTATGATCATGTGCTATCACTACTTGTTTGTTTCCATTTTTTTCATGTTGTTTTGCAGTTGAATATCTGGATATCGAGGATTTGGATCAAGCAAGGAGAAAGGAATTGCACTCATAGCGTGAGTTATCTCTCAACTTACTTTGCAATTTTATCAATCTAGGAAAGTTATATGTATTGTGCATTTGTTTTGTTCTAGATCTAAACCATTCGGACTAGGAAGATCCGTTTGTGTCTACACTTACAGATTGTCTATAAACAAAATTGGCGACCATACTGGGGAGTAGGTAGCCCATAGGTTTTGATTTGTTTGTAATTCTTGGTTTCTTGATTTCTTTCCGATTATCCTCTTAATATCCTATTTATTCATTGGATCTGATTATCAGAGAGCTTCTAGGTGATCCAGAATCTGATTGGGATTTTTATTAAGCCATTTATCTTTTTTATTGTTGATATTTTTATTTTTCATACTTGGATCTCGCCCGACGCACTTGGCCAGTCTTGAGCCTGCATCACTATAACTCTAACACACTTTGCCTTAAAGCATCTTTGCCTTAAAGCATCTTTGCCTTAAAGCATCTTGTGTTGCTAATGCCTTTTTCCCATTTACAACCCGTGTCACTGACGCACTTCCCGCATGTGCAAAGCGCGTCACTAGGCTTACAACGCTTTGGTGTACACCTGCAAGGAGCGTCGCCCTTCTAAACTTGGTGCACAAGTTTGATAAATCTCCCCAAATTGATTTTGATATGGATTATTGAGGTCTATATGTTGTCCTTGACAGTCACAGAGTCTCCTAGACACAGCGTGCTTTGTCTTTGGTTTGTTTTTGAAGTTTAGAGTTTGATTTGAGTCCCAGCTAGTCAAGCGAGTGTTACTCCGATTGTGGGAAATTCCAATTCCTCACAAGTACGTTCAGTCTTGTAGCTCCCTCTCAGTTTACCTGATTTTTTCACTCTTACTTCTCATCCCTCTAATAGTTAGTTGTTGTGATTTTTGAAAATTTGTTGTGCTTTTGTGTGTTGTCTCAAGATCTTGGGTGATTAATTTTTCTTGACAATTTCCAATTGATTGAAGATTGCACTAGAAAATATTCTCTAGTTATCTGAATTTAGGTTAAAAGAGTGGTATAATTCTCAGATTCATTGAGTACATAAGTGTGAAAGTCAAAAGTTTCCTTATTATATTCATTTCAAACACATTACTTGGAATTGTTGCAAAAAAAAATTCATGTTTTGAAATAATCAATTAACAACCTTTGAAAAAGCTAAAAATTATCAATTCTTACGGCTTCTTGGTTTTAAAAAGTTTCTTTTTATTTCTTTGAAAGTTTTAAACACATTTAGGCCTTCTCAAAGTATTCCAAAAGTTTGAAAAAGCTCTTATATTTTTTTATTTTCTCTCCACTTCTTTTGATTTTCATTTCAGAATTAGAGTTATTGTAATCGAAACGGAAATTTGTCTTTTCATTTTTGCTCATAGGTTTGCTTAAGTTGAAAATAAAAAGAGAAAGATATTTTCGAATTGATGTGTTATTTTCATTCTTGTTGGATTATTTGAAAGAGTAATTTTTAGTCTTTTGGTTGATTTAGAGAAAGAAAGTAGAGGTACTTTGTTCATTTTTCTATCGGAAAAGAAAAGACTTCTCCTTACCTTAATTATTTTCATCGAAAGAAAAAACGAAGACTTGCATTTCATATAGATTAGGTTTGCATCTTGTTTAAATTCCAAGTCTACACTTCATGCATTCACCTAACCATACAAGATAAAATCGAGCAGTATCCTAGGTTAAAATTGTATAGAAACTCATGTGCTAGGTTAGAGACATGTTCCGGTGTGTTAAAACGTAGCAATTGTCGTTATTTTCCTGCACTGCATCCCAAGGACTTCTCACTATTTCATGTACCAATGGGTATATCAAACGGCCTTTCACGTACCTTCGGGTATATAGAAAGGTAATTCACGTACTAGAAAGTATATCAGAAGACTCCTGTCGTACGGTTGTGCATTAGACATCACTACTACAGATTGGAGATCCCACGTACCTTGAGTATATTGGGAGACCTCACTAGAATTCCTCAAACCATCTAAGTCAACCATTGGTCGTCTTCACATGGAAATACACCAAGAATAGCACTCGAGGAGCTACTACGCACATACTGACAGGTAGTTGGGTTATATGGTCAAGTGTACATCCTAATCCTCCTTGGTTAGTGCTCTGAAATATTGGGCTAAGTATAATTGTTGGACCCTGTAGTATATATCGAGTTGCGATGACTTGATAATCTCGTGAGGTTCTAGAATTTTGAATCTCACATATCTTGTAAGTTTGCTTGTGGCTTCAGCTTGAGTAGGTCTTGAAGTGTGTTTTTTCTTTTGTATATGACTCTTAGGAGACGTTTTACATCATCCGCCTTGGCTGAGCAACCCTTACGGAGATCCCGCAGAATACTAAATTTGCCACCTGAATATCCCCTTAACCAGGAGGAGAACTGGGAGAAAGCATGGATCAACGCACAACATCCGAATCACGCAGAGAAGAAAATCCTAATATTGAAACAGGAGTGAACTACTCCCCTCCTACAAATCCACCTATCACTAATCCTACAGTACCTTTGTTACCGGAGCTACCGATTGGATTTTCAGTCGACCCTCGGACGACTCGATAGCGACCACGTTTGGTCCAACTGCATCATTTTGGGGAACTTCCTTAGGCCATGATATTTCTGATTTTGGCTCACTTCCGATGGTGGAAACTCCACCGCGTTAGTTCCATCCCCGATGGATTCCTAATGATGCATTTCTCGCACCAGTTTACAAGACTATCGATCGTTTACGTACATTCAGTGACCAGATTAGGCGCATGAGTTTTCCTCCAAGACCTGATTCAGAAGTACCAGTTCCCGAACAACATTCTCCCATACATTATTTTTCTTTTTCTTCACCAGTAATATATACACCCATTATGACCACTTATGAGCCAGGCCAACCATATTTTCCGTCTGGTACATCTCCATATCATTTGGTCGGTTCCACTCTGCACTTGACCCCAACGACTGGAGGGAAACCTTCAACTACTACTAACTTCTTAATTAGAACACCACCTCCGCCTCAAAATTTGAGCGAAGGTTATCCTCTAGTTAGTATTCAGCAGATGATTATGGGTCAACCTACCATTAGTAGTCAACATACGCTTACTGGTCATACTCCAATGAGTGGTAAATTTTCAACTGAGGGGAAACCCCTAGTCAGTGGAAAAAATCTAACTGGTGGGCACCATCCAGTTATGGGACAAAATGAGAGTGGAGGATATCATTCACATATGAACTATAATAGGTTTGGAAGTTCACTCCCAGCCATGGGACAAACTACGTGGACACATCAAATGGGGATACCATCTAATTGGACCCAACCCCCATAGGGGCATACATATCCAGGTAATAATAACATTGTTATAGGTCAAAAATATCCAGGGAATATTTTTCCTATATTACCCTATCCCGGAAATATGAACAGCCCATGGGGGAATCATAATGTTTCGCCGACTAGACCTCCAACTAGCGGACCACGCCTCCCACCCCCACCACCTGTCCCACCTCCTCCCCCGCCACCTGTCCCACCTCCACCTGGAGGACCCCTGTACTCCAGTGGTGGACCCCCTTACTCTGGAGGGGCACCCCCTTCCATTCCACCTCCTAATTCGGTAGGCCCACCTCCATATGGCCAACACTTTATGGGGGGGACCTTACGATCATTCAATTCATGGTCCTACTGGTACTTAGATGCCTTATCAATATTACCATTATCCACAGCCAAACCGACATTTACCATTTCTCGCTACGTTAGATCTGTCGGAGCTATCCCATTTGACCAACGATCCCATCCAACATGGTTTAGGTTGGCCATCTATTCCTGTGAAGTTACCATCAAACATACCGAAATTCGACGGCAAACCCAGTGAGGATCCTAAGAACCACGTAATGACTTATCATTTGTAGTGCTCCTCTAACTCCTTAATGGACGATTCTATTTTTCTGACGTTGTTTCAACGAACCCTCACATGTACTATTGCGAAGTGGTACATAGAGTTACCACCACACTCTTTCATTGATTTTCGATCTTTATCTATGGCCTTTTTTACTCATTTTCAACTACCAATCCATTATGAAACCGACACAAACCTTTTGACATCCCTCCGACAATCAACCTCCACTCACATTCCTAATCATATTCATGAGTGGATAAGGAGACATCACCTCATTAAATCTCCCATTCTAGATCAATTACTCACCAATTGGTTCACGAAGTCATTACTACCTATCATAGCTAAATACGTGGCTATGGGAGGGGCCGTTACAGAATAACAATCTATTTCGCGTGCCCAGTATCTAGACTTAGTCTATGCTCAATCTGGAACATTATACGACATTATCCTTAATTCCCCACGCCCTACACATGACTAAAAAAAAACCCCTAGGAGATCACACGTCGATGGCATCATTGGTTCCATTCATTCCCATCCTACTACCCAATCAGGTGGATCACAGAACCACCTGTTGCAGTTGCAACCTAATCCCTAATTTTTTGTGTAAAATTATAGGGGCCCTCCTTTAATTTTGATTTACTAGAATCTCTTTGTATCATATTTCTTTGCTTGTAATTCTTTCTTGACACTTAGAAATTTTTTGAAGTCAGAATAGGTTTTTAAGTTTCTTATATTGGAGCAAAAATTGGGTTTTGCACCGAAACAGTCAGAAGACATGTTGGTTTTGCGATGAAACAGCCAGGAGAAATTTTAGTTTTACGCTATAACAGTCGGGGAAAATTAGTTTTGACTCCGATCAGAGAAAAACTGGGTTTTGCGCTGAAACAATCGGTAGAAATTTTAGTTTTACGCCAAAACGGTTGGAGAAAATAAGTTTTGACTCCGATCAAAGCAAAACTGGGTTTTGTGCCGAAACAGTTGTGGCATTTTTTTGTTTTTACCGATATTATCGAACAAGTTTGCGCCAGAAGGAATTTTTATTTTGCACCGAAGAGATCAAAAGAAAAGTTTCCTTCGATCGGTACAAAATTGGCTTTTGCACCGAAACAATCAAAACAAAACGGGATTTGACGTTGAAACGTTTCGGTGTAGAATGTCATTTTGCATCGATGATTCTCCACCAATATTGCGATAGAGAACTTCACCCAAAATAAGGTAAGAGGGCTGGAATTTTCGTTTTGAAAATGGCCTGAAACAACCCAGTGAAAAAAATTGATTAAAATGGCTCGGTGCCAAACTTGATTCTAACCAGAAATGAATTGGTGTAAAAGGAGTTTCCATCCGAAACGATTTCGGTGCTAAGTGATTGTTAATCTGAAACAGTTTTTTTTGATAAAAATGTAAAGGTCATCGAAAAGGAGTCTGAACTTAAATTTTTGAAACTCGTTTGTATGGACACCGTTTATGCATTTATTACTAGGGTTTTGGTGCATTATTTATATAAAGGGGTTTCAACAATTTTTTGTAAAATTTGCAACGTCATTTGGATAATTTCAAGCAAATCCCTAGACGACATATCGCTAACCCCGTTTGAGCACAGCAATGTTTTTGCACCACCAGGTAGGCATATTATGGCCATTGGACTTGTTACACCTTTTAAAAAATATGGCATTCTTTAAGTATAAAAGAAAAGTTCATTTTTTGTCTTCACGCCTGTGTTTGCGTTTTTCTTACCCTGAAACTTATTAGCGCATAGGATAAATTCTTTATATAAGTGATTGAAGCCCTGGAAACACCTTTTCTAGATGCAGGTAGGAGTGGGATATTTTTTCTTATCGTCGGTAGGTCACATAGGACAACCCGCGAGGTTTTTAAAATCTGCAATATAATGGCATTATTTTTTAGTAATGGTCGTCGATGGTTGTGGCTTGTAGCCCATTTTTTTCCACATATCATTCTTTTTGTTGGTAAAAGCTATAGCCGGTAGGATAATTTGGTGCGTTTTCCTGAGTAGATTTCCTTGAGCCATTTCTAATGACAGTTATGCTGCTTTATTTGACCTCGGATCCAAATTTATTTTTCGCTGATTGGTTGACCTATAATCAATTGAAGCCTCGGGGCCCCTCACGAAAACGAATGTGTTACACTACCCTAGCCATTAGTAGACTTTGTCAACAACGTATCTCTCAACGGAATAATGAAGGAAGGTTCTCTATTGAAACCCTAAACAATATGGCCGTGGTACTTGAATAAAAGGCTTGTTTCTTTGTTTCACTAAGGATGCATTGTAATTCTGGAAAAGATAGTATGGTATCATGGGTAGAATGATGGTTGTGTCGTAGTCGCGTAGGTTAAACATTGCTCTGCATATAACCCATTGATATATTATATCTTGTATGTGGACTCTCACTCTTTTGTAATATTTTACAAGAGAGATCACACAACTGGATCAAACCTCACTAAAACTCACTCAAGAATAGCAGAGAAGAGAAGAAGAATTGTTGAATCAATAATCACTCATTAACACAAGAAATGAAAAAAATTGTTGTATCATACATCAGTTGTAAGTTGGCACTGTGAAAAGTGAATAATAACTAAATACAATCAAATGGATTAGAATGCCTCTTAAGGTCATTCGAATTCTCCTCAATGTGTGGCTTGGATAGCATTGGAGACATCATCCAATCAGTGATAGTAGTCACAAATAGTCAAAAATCTGTCAAATGAGTCTAACTGAGTCTAACTGATTCATGTGAGCACAAATCAATGGATGGAGACTCCAAGGAGGGCACATGAGGCTGGTGAGGGTGTCAATAGGTCAATTGGCACTCCGATATAGACAACTGGAAGCTACAGGCAATTAAACTAAGCAATAAATGAATAAACTAGTCAATAAATGTTGCAATTGATTGTTATTGATCCAAGTAGTGTAGTATGGTGCATATGTCATCCAGGTGAGGAAAACAAGGCGCACTAGGTAGGTAGTAGGCCTCCTGAGGGCTAAAAACATGCTCTAGGGGGCTTAACATAGGCTCCAGGTGCTGGGGAGACTACCATACTGATGACTGGATGTATGAAGATGCATGCATGCATGCAAATATAAAAAATGATGGTGAGAATATTCCAACACCCCCCCCCCCAAGCCAAACTATGAGGAATTAACTGAAAACTAGTAGGGCCCTGGTAACTAAGACCAAAGGTCACACCATACAACAATCTAAATAAATAAAGTGAGAAAAGAGGAAAAACCCAGTGGGAAGAAATCCCCCCCTCAAGATAGACTATGGTAGGATAATCAATCATGTACATCACTCAACCCAAATGGTAAGTGCACTTCTCCACCGAAGAAGGATCTGTCGAAAAGAAATGGATTAGTAATGTGAGAAGGATGGAACCTTCCATTCTGAAAATCAAATCTGATCCTCCTCAGATCAAGTGGATCTCCCACAAGATCTCCGGCAGATCTGAGAGTAGTGGATTCACATCTAGGAAGAGGAGGATCTGCAAGCTGTAGATCTGGATCTTGGTCTTCCATTTGTTCATATTCACTAATAGGTGTTAGATCTTCAAGTTCTTGTGGATCTGGATCTAGCATTCGCTCTTCATCATCTTCACTCTCATACTCTGAATATGAACTTTCATGTGATGAATATTCGCTCTCTTGCTCATCAAGGAGTGGAGGTGTGGTAGGAAAGCTCTCTTGATCAACAGGATGAGCATCATGTAGAGGCCATTCCTCAAACTGTACACTCCTATCAAGGAGTCTGTACTGGCACCCTGATAGGTTTGGTGAATATTTATTCGTATGCTTGACTTGGCAATGTATTGGCACCCTGATAGGTTTGGTGAATATTTCTTCGTATGCTTGACTTGGTAATGTATTGGCACCCCAATAGGTTTGGTGAAGATTTCTTTGTATGCTTCCATGATATTTTCCACCTGCTTCTGTTGTGTATAGGGAGCTTGTGTGGAGATGGTGGATTTTTTTGTGATATTTCGTTCACCTTCAAAACAAATCATGAAGAGAATGAATTTCCATGTCTAGGAGATTACCTTCCTACAGTACTTAGTTGTGATGAGGGAAACTGAAGTAGTGGGAACTGCCTTTGGTATTATGTAGATTTTATTTCCCAAAGTGACAATGACACTACGAGGTCTAGACTCATACACAGCATAATGTTTCCACGTATATGGTTTTCCTAAAAGAACATCACAAACTTCAAGCGGGGAAACATCACACATTACATCATCTTTGAAGGGCTTGATGTCATAGGATAGGAGACATTGTTGACTAACACGGATGTCTCGTCCCTAGCTTATCCAACCTATGGTATATGGTTGGGGTTGTGGAATCGTCGGCAACTTCAATATTTCAACAATATTGACCGAGATGAGGTTCTTTTGGCTACCATTAATGTCAACAATGAAATGTAGCGGATTCCCTTGCATCCACAGTTATGAATGGAAGAGGCTCTCCCATTCCTCGGCTCCTCCAATTCTTCGAGTTGGATATTTATAGTTGTGATGGTGGCACTCAATTCTGCATCAATGATCCTATTTCCCATTTATTGCTCTAAATTAGATTCTGAGAAATATTTCAGCTATAGTGACTTCGTCTAAGCCAACAATGATTGTTTTGAGCGGCATTCATCAATGTTTTTCCAGGGGATTTTTTGGAACTCACACCACTTACCAGTGTCCATCTTTGATTTTCCATTACCTTTCTTTGCCTATGGATTGGGTCGGTTGTAAGGATTTTGGATGTCCTTCTCTATACTTTGCTTTGTGATTTAGGGCCACCTTTTCCAGGATTCTTTTGTTGTTGATTTGCAAACCCAAACTCCCTCTTATTCTTTTGCTTAAACTTGTGCTCAATATTGACATCATACCGATAAGCAACTCCCAGTGAGGATATGTCCAGGAAATCCGTCTTTGTCTAATTGTACCTGTGCAAGCCACTGCGGTAATTTAAGACCAAGTGTCGTTTGGAGTCCCTAATACCCATTTTTTAGCAAACGGTATGGAATATGTTGGTAAAATCTGGCACTATCTGGTCTCTCTCCTGGCGCAAAGTCGTCCACCTAGTTTACTGGTCATCATAGTTTCTGATTGGGTAGAATTTCTCCTTGACGCCATTGACAAAAGTTTCCCAAGTGGGTTCTGGCCTATATATTTTAGACTCATCTGACGCATGCCTCTTGTAGTACCCATCCCACCAGTATTTGATATGGGGGAGGGACTTAAAGAGCACAAAGGTGATATTTTGTTGTCGAAAAAATTTTGAACAAAGAAGTAACCCTCTAACAGATTTAACTATTTCTCAAAAGCATCTACATCTATCTTTTCTTCAAATAAGGGAATGTCAAAGGTAACTTGTATCTTGAAGGGACTCTCACCTCCAAAATGGTTTCTCGTTGAAGGTGCATCGGCTACCGTTAGCATTCGTCGAAGGATCTGGGAAAAGTTATCCATCATCTCATTCCTTTGTCGTGTGACAGCTTCCACGAGCAAAAAAATAATAGGATATCCTGCTCGTCGTCTCTCTTTTCTTCTCCTGCCATGTGATGTTTCTTAGATCGACGAGAGGGGTTTTCCCCAAGCTCAACTAGTTCAAGACCCAACTCTCGATATTCAGATCTCATCGAGGACATGCACTAAGAAACCACAACAGCATATTGATTCGATACCACTCATCCGTATTTATATGAGAATGAAATGAAAGTGCATAAATATATTCACATACACAGCTATATTGCAAGAAACATAGAGATAAAGTAAACTTATATTCTATTAAAATGAATGGAACAGAACATATTGTAAATTAAAATCAGCTAGAATGGTGGTAGTTATATCTCTAAGAAGAGATGTGGAAGCTATGTTCATTCGTTACAATATGAATATAAAAATAGGCCAAAAGGGCCTATTTATCATAATCATTAGGGTAAGAACCCTAAACATCAAAAAACCTAACCCTAGAAGATGAACCCTCATAAAGTTTGCAGCCCCAAGGTGTTTAGTTGAATAGTCAAGTTCCCGGGGTCATAACTTTTGCATAAGATCTATGTTTGGGGCGCTCGATAACCCATTGGAAATTTCTATCCAAGATATGTAAACTTCAACTAGGGCCAATTTAATCTCCAAAAAACGTCGTTTAGGGCCTCAAAACGGCCTCGAAAGTTCAGGACCAGAAAAACTGTAGAAAATTTACTAGAAAATTGCCAAAATGGAAAATTGTTTTGAGCCAATGGAATAGGTGGGTGGCCACCTATATCCACCTGGATCAGTAGGACACTCAAGTATCCACCAACCATTCATGTATTGGGGAAGTTATTTGAACTTATTTTAGGAAATATTACACCCATTAAATATGATGACCTTGGGAATCCGACCGTTATTGTTCAGATTCAAGGGAAAAGAATTCTTAATACTTTAGTGGATATGGACACAACCATTAACATCATTACAAAGGAGACCTAGGAAGCATTAGAACTTGAAAATTTGATACCTACTCCCACTATCCTTGAACTAGCATACAAATCCACTATTCGGCTAGAGGGGATAATAGAAGATGTTAATATTCAGTATACTCTTGGGATACCTGGAGGATTTCCTTGTTTTGCAAACAAAATTTTTCCTTGAGGGCCATCTCTTAATTTTGGGAAGTCTATGGCTAGCCATTTTCGATGCTTATATTGGCTGCAGATCAAGAAATATGACGATATCCCATGGGGACTCTAAGAAAAACTTGACTCTCTACCCTCTAGGAAGGTCCAGTATGAATTGTAAAGATTCTGTATGGGCTAATTTTGAAATTGAAAATGAAAATGTTCATCCTATCCTCACCATTAATAAAGCTCTGACTTTCAAGGATGAGACAATGTCACGTCCCCTTCCATCAATCCCTCTCCGGGAAGGGAACATGACACTAAAAATGGGCTTCTAGCCCCATGATCATTTTTCAAAAACATAACAAGTAAAAATACATGTGTAGATGTACAGTTCAAATAATCACATTGGAGTAAAAATTCTACTACATCTAGCATGCATTCAACATATCCATAGCAGTCATCAAATAAAGACATTGCAGAATTAACACAAGAGAATACTTATCTTAATGTGAAGTAGTCCCGAGCAACTGGCTATGCAACTGCAACATTCCACCCAAACATAAGTCAGTTGTGCTCATCAATCTCTCAACACAACTACCACCCCAGAGCTGGGAATTATTTCCACAACGAAATGGAACAACAACTAAGACATAGCCAAGTAATACTTCACAATTTATCCAAGCCAATCCACATTTGGGTTTATCGGGATGCTAAGGAAGTAGAAAGGAATGAATTGCAAATCTATTTAGCTCAACCACAGAGCTATTGGCACTTCTATAAGATCTAGCTATCTTGGCACCCACAATACCTACACACCCAACACAAGTAAGTATTCCCTTCACTGATACACATTCCCTCAGGCCATACCTACCCTTCTAGTGCTCTTCAGGGTGTGCATAGAAAAGTAACCAATAGTCCTTTGATATTTGGTGAGGTTACACTCTTCACTAGGTTTATCAATCCAATTTGAATCCTCTTCTACTCTTGATTTCTTACACATAGTCCAATCCAAAACAGGGATGCACATTAAAGAAAGACACAAATATTGGGCATGGGAAAACGTTTTAACTATGGGAGGCCTAAAAAATATTTCCATGGGTTCCTCCAATTCATGGCAAACCATAAAACGCCTTTGGAGATGGAAAAATGACCACTGAAAGTTACAGGTCGAATTCCCAACATGTACAATGGAAACTGAGCAACAAAACGGATATCACAGACCCCCAACTTGTTTTTCCTTCTTCTCAGTCAATTTGCAACACAAAAACGACTTCCCAGCTATGGAAATGAGGGAATACTCAACAAAAACATGGAGGAAAATGCCCAGCAAGATTAGACTACGTGAGAGAGCAAAACCAATGCATGAATAATGGCTTGGGAGCAATTTCATGGGTCCTTTCTTACCTAGGAATCAAAAAACATGATTTCCAAAATTGATGGCTTGCTCATACACGAAATTGGGACCTCCATTCTCTCCATTTCTCAAAATAATAACTACCTCAACCACCTCTTGGAAGAATTAAATAATTGGGTGCATAAGTCAAAATGGGTAGTTAATGGTTTATGTGTTCTCTCATTGACACTTGGCTTGACATTATTGGTTCAAGGGTTTGAATATTTTCAATCCCTGTTCCTTGTAAAACCATTCCCCCATACTCTTGTTGCATTGCATAGATAGTTGTGGGTATTGTATTAAAATACATATTTACATGATATTGTAATTTCTATTGTGCTTGGCTAGCACGTAAACCATATGCATCAATTTTTAATTGTCGATACATAAAACGCTAAATTGATGGCGGGGCCTTGGCCTTGAGCTCCTCACCATAATTTTTTTATAACGATTTTTACAACATTTACATGTTTAAGGTAACAGGGTCAAAATCGGGGTGTTACAGACAGAGGATGTGTTGTTTTAGTTTTATCAGTAACCCGCCCTCTATTTCCCACCCTGCATACCAACTGATAGAAACTGCAATGGATTATAATACACACGACAATCATGAACATGAACCGGTGAAGAAGAAGGAATTCCAACAAAAGTGGTCCATGGTAGCATTCTTATTGAAATTGAGACTAGAAAATATTTAAACATAAATCCAAACCTAACCCCATCGCAAAAAGACCAGTTGTTACAAGTTTTAAATTATGAAAAAAGGGCTTTTGCATGGGATTACAGAGATATGAAGGGCGTACTCTCTAATATTTGTACACACCATATATATATTAAGAAGGACTGCATCCCAACTAGACAACCACAGAGGAGGATGAATCCTACATTACGAGACATTGTCAAACAGGAGATCCAAAAGCTGTTGGATGTTAATTTTATCTATCTAATATCCGACAATGAATGGATGTCGCCTCTTGTTATATTTCCAAAGAAAAATGGTAAGTGGATTATTTGTGTGGATTATAGGGAGTTGAATAAGGCCACGTGAAAATATCACTTTCCAATGCCATTTATTGACCAAGTACTCAACACGCTCTCGAAAACAATTTTTTTCTTTTCTCTATAGGTTTAGCGGATACAACCAGATTCATATAGCCCCCAAAGACCAAGACAATACCACTTTCACCTATCCATGGGAAATGTTTGCATATTGAGTCCTTCCTTGTGGACTGTGTAATGCACCTGCCACTTCCAGTGGGCAATATTGGGCATTGTCTCATATCTGGTTAATGGCAGTGTTGAAATATTTATGGACGACTTCACACCACATGGAATAACCTTTGAGGAAGCATTATCTAACCTGGAGAAAGTGCTCAAGCGTTGAAAATAGGTAAATATTATGTTGATCATAGAGAAGTGCCATATGTTAGTGACAGAAGGGATTGTGTTGGGACATTTTCTCTCCGTCGCACACATTCAGGTTGACCCAGTAAAGGTCAAGGTAATATTAGACATGCCTCCTCCAAAGACACAGAAAGAGGTACACATTTTTCTGGGTGAGACTGGTTATTACCATTTTTTTATGGAAAATTATTCAAAAATTGCCTCTCCTCTATTTTCTTTTTTGATAAAAGATGCAAACTTTTTTGGACTAATAAGTGTGAATCAGGTTTTGGAAAATTGAAAAAACTATTGGCTACAGCCTCTGTTTTATGAGGACCATACTAGAGCTTGTTGTTTCACATTGCTTCATACGCATCTGATACTGCTATCGGGGAGGTTTTGGGCCAAGAAGAAGACAAGAAGACATATTCTATTTATTATGCCAGCAAAAACTTGACCCCTATAGAATTAAAATACACAGTTATAGAGAAGGAGTTTATTTTGGTGGTATTCTCAGTTAACAAATTTCAGCACTATATAACAGGTTACCCTACCTTTATTCACACAGATCATTCAACAATTAGGTATCTTGCTAACAAACACATCACGAATGTACAAGTCACTAGATTGATGTTACTTTTTACAAGAATTTGATATTGCTATTGTCGATAAGCCTGGAAAAGACAATGTAGTAGTAGACTTTTTATCTAGATTTGTCACCAATAGGCATTATTCTCATGTAGAATATGGATTTCCATAGGATCATCTATTTGTATTATCTACTTACACACTATGGTATGCAGATATTGCTAACTATCTTGTTGTAGGGAAGTTGCCTCGCCATCTCTCTCCGAGAGAAGGGTGAAGGACTATCCAGTAGAGTGCAATGTATTTGTGGATGGGGGGATATATTTTCTATACATGGGCTGATCAGATCATTCAAATATGTATCATAGAATATGAGATCACTAATGGCCTAAAGTATTGTCATGATGAGCCTTGTGGGGGGCCTTTCACTAATAGTAAGACTGGCCATAAATCATTGCACATGAGCTATTATTGGCCCACCATTTTTTGAGATGTAAAAGAATATGTGAAAAAGTGTGATAATTTCCAAGGAATAGGTCAGTCTATTCAATCAGATGAGATGTCGTTACAAGTTCAAGTGGTTATAGATCCTTTCGAGAAGTGGGCGCTTATTTTGTGGGCCCAATCAACCTTCCATCCCGATAGAAATCATACATTCTAGTCTACACGGATTATGTGACTAAGTGTGTTGAGGCAAAGGCTCTTCCGAAAGCAATGGAGCAACTTGTCATGGATTTCCTATTCGAAGAAATTTTTGTTCGATATGGGATTCCTAAGGAGATATTCACCGATGGAGGAGCACAATTTACAAGGAAGAATATCAAGTAGATGCTTTCAAAGTATAAATTATAGCATTGGGTCACTTCACCATGTCATCCACAAGACAATGGGAAAGTGGAGAGTACGAACAAAGTGTTGGAGAACATTCTTACAAAGACTGTGGCTAGCCATTTCAGAGATTGGGTTGAACGATTAGAGGAATCCCTATGGGCATACAGGACAATTTGGAGAAGTACCACGGGCTTCTCCCCATTCAAGTTGGTATATGGTAAGTGCCTGGTATTTTTTATAGAGTTTGAAATAAATACACTAAGGACTATTGTAGAATTCGGTTTGGATTTGAAAGTAGCTCAAAATCATGGGTTCGATCAGCTCAATGATTTATATGAAATCAGTTTGGAAGCGCTGCAACACACTAACATTTCACAACAGTAGCGTGCTAAATGGCATGACAAACTTATCAAAAAGAAGGTGTTCCAGCCTGGATATTGGGCATTATTGTATGATTCTATATTCAAATATTTTAAAGGAAAACTCTGGACTAGGTGGTTGGGTCCTTACAAAGTGGATACAGTTTTTAGCAATGGGACTGTTAAGCTCGTCACTATAGATGAAGACCATACACCCTTGCTTGTAAATGGACATCTACGGGTATATCATAAACCATATTTGAAGGACTCTTTTATCCAACAAATTTCTTCTAATCCACACTTACAATTCCTACATCGGGAGCAACAAGCCTCCACAGCTACACCTGCATAATTTTCTTAAAATAATAATAATAATTCATGACAGTGAAAATTCCATTGGAACGTTGTTAGGAAGATGTCAACTAAAAACTAGTTTTCTAGTAGTTGGCATTTGAAAAAAAAATCGAGCTATCCTTGATGAAATTCTTAATCTTTGAATGTTTTAAATCTTCTTTGCTTCACAGGGATGCTTGAAATTCAAAAATAAAGCATGTTGTTACTCATATTGAAGTGTTGTTACTTGTATAAGTAACAACATGATATAATATAAAAATCTCTTAGGTAACAGCACGTGAATTATGTTGAAACTTTTCCAAGTAACAACACAAGATTGATGTTGAAACTTGTATAAGTAACAACACGACAAAATATGAAAATCTATCTAAGTAGCAGCACATGTATAAACACTGAAACTTGCATAAGTAACAGTGGGATAAACTATTGAAACTTGTCTGAGTAACAGCATTCAGTTAAGAACTAGTTTCCACAATGACATATTTTGTTCAAGTAACAGCACCACTACATCCAACTCCAAAAGACTCGCAACACTTTTATCTGTTTTTCATGCTACTAAATCTGTTCATGATGCTAAACATGTTGCCAATGCCAAAAGTCACATTAATGACTTCTCCTCATAATGACAAGATAATAGCATTGTTGCCACCATCATCATATCAAGTTCACACATTTCACCGCACGCTCCACTAGTCGCCACAAAAGGTAAGCTTAGCATAGGTACTGCCCACTTAAACGTTTGATTATTTCTTAAAATTAATGTGGTACGAAAAAAGTGGTTGATACCATCTTGTTAGGTGGACGTGGATTCCCAAAACCATAAGTTGGGGGGGCGTTCTATTCCCAAGCACCAACCCTGTCATACCACATATATTACTTAATGAGGATAATTAATCATTTGTATGACTAGATCCGTCAAATCTAAATGGAAACTGGCCTAATTTAAACCAAAAACCATGCCATCTCTCTGTGTATGCTGGCAAGCTGAAACCTATCCTTGCAACAAACATTTGTTGTAACCTTTGGTGATTTAGTAACACACCAATTGACATTTGAGGATGGGAGGATCATCTATATGACATGAGCCTGAAAACATAGAATATATACGGAAAAGTGGGGAAGTATATTAGTTTTTTCAAGACATCAGTTGGTTTTATATTTTGAGAAGTTGCGGGGATTTGATGAGGAGATAACAATGGAATTTTTTCATAACTTGGTTGATGAGAAATTTATAGTTAAAGGCATGGGAATTACAGTCACAGAGGAAATCATAGTAAGGGTAACAGTACTTCCTCCACTCTAGGAATGGTGGTTTGGTAGAAGAATTTCACTGGTGCAGGAAGAAAATGAATTTTGTATAGAAGGCAAGGTGTTCTAACGGTGAGGGTAAGGATATGCTCGAGACTCATTTCCTGGCATATGGAAGGAATCGGCTCTATTTATTTAGAAATACCTCACATGTGAAGGCCGATACTAGGTAATTTTTTCCTATCACCTTAAATTGTTGATGCATATGAGGCATGGTGAGCGATTGAACATTCCTTATTTTCTTTTGGGATCTTTACAACTTATGGAAAGGTCTGCAAGGGGTGAAAAACACCCCTTAGCAGCACTAACGAATCATGGATTAGTAAAAATATTGATTTGTGATGCCCTCGAGGTTGCTCAATCATCCTAGAATCGATTTTTGGGCCTACCAAGACAATCCAAAGAAGGACAGTAGGGTGAGGAGGAATAGTATGAAGCAGAGGATTAAGAGATGATGCAGGAGGAATTGGGTAATGAATAAAATCAAGAGGCAATAAGTAGTTGGAAGATAATAGGATGGAGGAGCTGGTGGAGGAAACTCAACATAAGGAACAGTCAATTGAGGTTGAAGCAGGGGTAGTAAGCGGATCTATGAGTTCGATTAGAATGATTATCTCGAAGAGGAGAGAAATGAACAAACATAGGATCACCCCATTCCTGCACTCGTGGATAGCAATGTGAAAATCATCAAACAAGAACCTCTCGAATAAAATTGGAAATCATGTATCGTTGAGGAAGAGAAACCCGTGACGGCCCCTACACCATAAGGGAAAAATAAGAGGGTTGCAGAATTTGTGGCTTTGATACCAAGGAGGAGAATGAGGTCAATGGGCATCAACCCGCTGAACATAGAACCCCCAGTTATCACACTTAGAGAACGAGCTATAAGGGAGGATGAGATGGAAGAAGCCAATACAGGAAATCCCAATGAAATGGTGATTAACAAGGATGAATAGCCCTTGGTTACTTCCCCAAAACCTGACATATAAAATGCCACACCTGCTCCACATGAACCAGGTGTGGGATTAAAATGGGAATATGTGATGGATGCTACACAGGCGACAATGGAATTAACACTAGTTGCTCCTCCTGAAACAGCTACAAGAGATGTTATAACTACTCCACAAGAACCAGACATGAACACGGAAGGGGAAAAAGAAACCCCTATATAGGGAGTAGTTATTGAAGCTTCAGCTGGTGCAGAGGTCCCTACACCTATGTTTGTTAAGGTAAAAACTAAAAAAGGGGAACCTAGTGCAAGATGCAAGAAGAATAAAATCCTACTTTGGTCAAGCAGGTTGCAAGGCTAACCATAACTAATCAAAAATTGAGGCAAAGGATCATAGAACTGAAGAAATGAATTAAGAAACTATCTAATTCCTCATTGTTGGACACCCTTGGAAACACAACTCAAAACTTTGAAGGAATATCTTCCCTAAAGAGAAAGGAAAAAAAGGTTAGTAGGGTAAAGATATAACGACCATCAATTTGGGAGGAAATTTTGAACAAAGCATGATATAAGAGTGTGAAGAAGGAGAAATGCACAACTTCCACTCAGACAAACCTACCTTCTCCCCTGATACTACAGGCTGAAAGAGATTGGTGGAATCTAGTGGTTGAATCATTCTAGGAAGGAGTCACGTATCTCTTGAAAAATATAGGAAAACCATACAGGCCTTGGAGAAAATAAAACTAGAGCATCTTGCCCTTCATAGGGAAAAGGAATAAAATTGGGAAGCGAACAAGAGAAAATTAAGGTTGGCACAAGAGAAGATCAGGAAGCATCGGGAGGAAAAGGATGCTATGAAAACACTTTTCTATGAGTTGTTGGGATGCAGGGCACCTTCCCCTATGTATGCCTTGTTCCTAAAGGAACAATTTCTCCTATTTCAGTTGATAGCCATGGTTGAAGGTAATATGTATTCGTCCATTGATGACAATGGGTTATGTACAACCTTCTTCTGGGTGGATGTGCTCACCCAACAATCTCTATGTGAATTTTATTTGCATAATTTTATCTTTCCCCTTGAACAAGAATTTAACCCTATACCTTACATTGGGAATATGCAATTACAGCCTTTTATATCATACATGATGAACCAGATTAGGTGGAAGGTAGCCAAGGATACTCTGGATTTGAATTAAGCCACATGTGAACTGAATATTAGGGAAAAACATGCCAATGCAGCAAAATTCATTAGAGCCCAAACTCCATTCCATAGATCCCTTGATGCGGCTAGAAGGGTTGTCTCCATCCAATCCCAAGTTTTACCTCAATGTGTAAGTTGTATTAATAATACTTCATATGAATATTTGGAAATCAGTAGAAGGGGACGACAGTTTTCTTCCGTAGCAGTAAGGACCAGGGAACCTTTTGGGTTTCCAAATTACAAGAGAGTTATGGGGCGACTAAACAGGTACATACAGTGCATTGAACAGAGGGGGCCAAGGTGGATCAATTTAAGATTTCACTTTCCTCTCATCTGGATACCTATAGAAAAATACAAGCCCATGTATGATCTAGCCTCAACAGAGCAACGATGGGGGATTGAAGTAATGATCTTAGTAGGATGTAAGGCCTCCATGGAGGATACACAAGATGCATATCAAATCAGTTCCCTGGATGAGTCCTACTCCTAGGCCAACCTGGATATCAAGAGGGATGCATGAAGACATGCATCAGAGTAAGTTGGGGGGAGATGTTGGGTCCATAATTTGTCACCTATTTACCTTGTTCTAAGCTCCCTTGAGTCAATTTATATCCTTTTTTACATCATCATGCTTATGATTTAATGTCCTAACCCAAGGTACAACCTCTTTGAGTATTACATTGGTTTAAGTTATAACATAAATTGTTTAAAGTGGTTTTGTACGTGTGTTTGGATTATTAATTGAATTACTTGGGATTATGTGCGGGCAAGGTAAGAACGGGTTGATCATCTATTGAAGAATTAATGATGTTGCTTCCTCGCGTTCTCAAGGATCAAGATATATTTGGTTTGATGTTACTAATTATGATGTTACAGTCTGAAGTATAGTTTTGTCATCATCGTATGGCACTCGATCATTTGGTCTTCGACCAATGCTCGAGTGTGGGTTAGACGATTATTGGCATGGAAACATTCAGTTATCCAGGAATATAAGAGTATTAGCATTGTAACCATCTATGGATGGGATCGTGAAATGACATAATGTATTTTTGTAATCAGATTGTAACAACATTGGCGAGTAACAGATCATAGGCTATAATTTTGTATGAACAACCTTGAGAATTTCCAATTCTCAACGTGTTCAATTATTCTATTTTGAGAAAGCTGTTACTCAAAGATAGTATAAGGAGATGTAACCCTGTCAGTCGGGGCATGTAGAGATTGATACTAGAGAAGAGGAGGTGTTAATAGAGCATTGTTGTAACTTGTTTCATATTTCCTTTTGTAATCTCAATGTCTTCTTAATTCGTTTGAGCCTTTAAGTGTGTGTGTTTGCAACCCTGGTTAGAGAAGGAAGGGCCCCCTTCGTTGACTGGTAGCTACTCCTGTATTTTGTTATTTTCATAGATAGATTAATTGCAATGTATTGATTTTATCAGTTCATTATCAATAATTGTTGTTAATTGCATAGTTGGTTATACAAGTTATTATTTACAGAGTTCTGGAGGTAGACGATTGATCAATTATTGAGAAGTTAGTTAAGTTGTCATTATTCAAATTGGTATTATGTTATCATTCATAGATTAGAAGTTTGATTATTGAGAGGGTTGATTGGAATTTTTTTACGATATATCATATATTTAATAGAACCATTTTCATGAAGGTTGATTGAATTATGATTGTTGAATTGGTTGAGTTCTGTAGTTAATAGCTCCTTTCAGAATTGTGTGATTGAGTGTGGATTCCCTTTTCAGATCTAGCAAGTTTGTTTCCGCAGTATGAATTTCATGAACATTGTGCTTTCATAATAGAAGTGTGGTTCTTTCTTTTCAAGTAGAGTGGTGAATGATTGGATTTTACTTTAGGAAGATTGAGTGAATGAGTTCTTTTCAGTTGAGTGGATTTGAATGCTACTTTATCACATTAGTTTCATATGCAATTAATTTTTTTTATCAGCACTAGAAGGAAATTGTGTCGTGCATATACTTTGCATGTAGCCTTGAGGTAAAAATACGTTCCTAGATTGAAATTTAATGTGAATGCTAGTTTTGTTTTTTAGCATACAATTATTATCCCCAAGACATATAAGAATGAACCTTGCAAATCGAAATGTGGAATTACCAGGAACTCAACGATGTGTTAGTGGTAAAGTATGGCAAGAGGGAGGAGATGAGAACCCTCTGCCTTCCTGTGCCTTCATTGTTTTGCTTTGGTCACGACCTCCTATCAGGAAATGCACACTCCACGAATAATCGGTGAGATGATTGGTTAATTGGGCCACCCTCACCTCCAAGTAAACTATTTCACGGTTAGCACATGATAGATCACAACCGGTAATAAGTGTACTCATGTGCAGAATAAAAGTAACAAACTGAGTATGCCTATGGTGTAAATGATTGGGCATAGTCATGGAGAGGAAGACCTCCACCTTGGCGTCCAACAATAGTTAAACATTCGACTAATATTCACAATGGAATGGCTCCTTGTTTGAGCGACTCCCCTCTCACTTCACAGAAGAGATTTGGATGAACTTAACCCTAACCGTGGCCTTGACTAGAGCATGAGGGAAAAAACAAAGTGCGAGTGATGTTTCCCTCTAGTGCACAGTTTGATCAACTAACTATGGGGAGGAGAGGGTATCCTTGCCAGGATGAGCGTGCCTTGGCATGCACCCTCACCCTCCATTAAAAGTAGTGATTTCCATTGTGATGGGTGACAGAAATGCCACAATCATTGGGGATAATGTTGGCAGTTTCCATTTTGGACAGGAGTGAGGTTCAATTCATTCCCCTAGTCGTGATTGTGGTCATGAATGGGAGATGTCCTGGTTTAGGGTAAGGTAAGTTTAGTTAATTAAATATTCTATTTTTTTATTGACTGAATGTAATGAATTTGTGTGTGTGTGTGTGTGTGTGTGTGTGTCACATGTGTATGTAGTTCATAGGTTGTACATATACTTATGTGTGTGTGTGTGTTATGTAGTTCATAGGTAGTCTCCTATGTAATAGCATTAGTGTTATTAATTAATTCATATATGATAACGTGTGTATGTATTAGGTAGTATGCATTACAACTGATGTAATATATGCAAAGAAGATTTAATCAATTAACGATTTGGTTAGGGTATCCCAAGAATGTATATGTATATTTGAGAATTAGGCTTTGGTTAGGTAACGAAATATGTTTTTATGCATATGAAGAGGCGACTACCTCATTAACGGCTATATGTATATATATAAAGTTGCAACTAATATGGTTCTGGCTAGTGAGACAAAGATAGTATGATTGGTTAAGTTGTAAGCTTAGTTGAAGCAGTTTAAATGCTCCGTCGAGTGATGGTAAGCACTCCATTGGACAGTTCTCGCAAGAAGGAATTTATGCAAATGTCTAGTCAAAGTAGTTTAAGGCCTCTGCCGAGCGAAGGAAAGCACTTGTCTAGTTAACCCTCGACGAGTTTTTCGATCTTATATTTGCAAAAAAAAAAATATAATTGTCACATGGGTACATTACAGTTCTTTTAAAGATGCATTGATTACAATAAGGGACATCTATGATCTATTGATCTATGTCTTTATATGGAGATTTGCATTATAATCTAACATCCCTCTAATTTGAAATTTGTGCATTGAGAAATACAATATGATCTAACAGTATACTTAAGATGCATTGATTTTAGTGATATTACACTTTATATGGTATCATTAAGTTAAATATATATGTAATTCATCATTAAACTTCATAGAAGAAAATGCTACAATGATGCACATGAGGAAAATTTCCAATTCAAACATGCTTCAATGGGTTTTGACAATCCATATGTCACAAGGATTAACATTGGAGAAAACAACTATAAATATTGGAAACAAAGAAAGATAAGGTCCCATATTTACAACAATTTCTCGAATGAAGGGCTAATGATGTTCAAACTCAACCTCCTTTCAGATATAATCAATATAAGAAGATGTCAAAGGGGTAGGAGTGGCTTTAAAAACAAAAGAAGACGTATTAAGATTGATCACTTTGTTATATATATCTTACTTTATTACAATTCACCATTTTGATGCACCTCACAACTCAATAGATTATTATAAAAATTTATCATCTTGGACAAAAACTTAAACATCTTACAACTTAAAATATTGAAACATGTAGTCTTTAGAAAAAATATTTAGGAAAACAATCATCTCTTAATAAAAAATCCTCGAAGTTAAAGAGAGATTTTAATGATAAAAATCTTGTATGTAAAAGGATAAAAAATCTTAGAGAATTATAAGAAGGAATATTATCAAATAAAAAATCACATGTACATGTAATATGGAGGAGAGCAATCATAATATCAAATCCTAGATCCATTCTAGTTTCTACTAATAGAAAACACATTTTGATCTATATACATGTAAAATGGAGGAGAGCAATTATAATATCAAATCCTAGATCCATAATAGAAAACACATTTTGATCTATCTACGTGTAATATAGAGGAGGGCAATCATAATATCAAAACCTAGATCCATTCTAGATTCTATTAATAGAACACATTTTGATCTATCTACTTCAATATATAGCACGTGATAAAGAAACTAAAGAAAGTTCTTGAGGAAAAAACATTCCACTAAACATTACTAAAATGCCAAGAAAATCAATTGATGCTTTTTTAATATTTTCAATTACATAATAAAAACATCATGGATGACTTCACTAAAATTTAACATGCCTTACGGTATAAAAATGTTACCAATAAATTATAATTACGCAAAAATGGTAAACATAATTTCCCAAAAGTGTTCATCTATATGAAACTATCATAGAAATGGTTCCAAATATTTTTTTTTCAAACAAGAAAAAATAAATAAAAGAAAAGGAAGAAGAAGAAAGAAGTCAATAACTTGATATTCAAGATGAATCAAAATTACGTATATCTTTACCAAAAAATATTCATTACTAAAAACATGATTAGTTTTACTCTAAAAGAGTTTCTGCCGTGTATCAAGAGTTTCGGCACTTTTTCAGCATTATTGAGATTGGTGCACCTCGTTTCACGAGGTGCTCTACAGCCCAGCCCAGTATGGGGGAGATGTTACAATGTATGAAAAGTAATTAAAAAATAAATGTTCATTTATAAAATAAAAACTTAAAACTTAAACCCGGATCTAAGAGAGATCAAATTTCTTGAGTTTAAATTTTAAAAAAAAAAAATACACCTCAAGAATTTGGATCCCTCTCAGTACTTGATAGATACAAGTTTAAGATGGATCTATGCTCGTGTATTCTTCAATCTATGCAAAATTTTTGATATAAATAATTTTAAAAGAAAGATACAATTTCTAAACTTTTTCAACATTGTATGTTTTTTTCAATATTTCCTATATAAAATGAAAAACATAAATCACATTTATGTTTAAATTATAATAAATACATAGAAATAATTATGATATCTCATAGGCAATTATTATAATAAAATAACAGAAAAATAACAAAACAAAACATAATTATTCTCATAATTTGTACTTCCTATAACATGGTTCCACTTTATTCTTATAAATTAAGGGAACCTTATTTCCAGTTAAACACAAATCACAAAAATACAATTAATTTTAAATCATATCACAAAAATATAATTAATTTTAAATCATTTTCAACAATGAAAATGTGAACAAAATCTTACTACTTTACAAATCACACAAATCACAAAAGTGTATTGATTTTATGGATTTTTTCAAAATTCAAAATAAACAATTATATATATATATAAAATAATGGGTCTTTCAAAATTCAAAATAAACAATTAATTATATATATATATATATATATATATATATATATATATATATTAACGGGTAGTTGATGCAATTCAAAATAAACAATTAATTATATATATATATATATATATATATATTAACAGGTAGTTGATGCATGGATAACTAGTAACTCATGCATGGATAATTGGTAGCTAAGGCATAGACAACAACAGGTAATTACAACTAAGCATGCATGGATAACTTGTAACTCATGCATAGATAACTCGTAACTCATGCATGGATAATTGGTAGCTAAGGCGTAGACAACAACACCTAATTACAAGTAAGCATGGAGAACAACACATAACTTGTTCATGGCCCTTAACTTGTGACCTATGCATGTATAACTCTTAGCTCATGCATGGATAATTGGTAGCTAAGACATAGACAACAATAGGTAATTACAACTAAGCATGCATGGATAATTGGTAGGTAAGGCACACGTAATTACAAGTAACACATAACTTGTTCATGGCTCTTAACTTGTGATCTATGGGTAGCTTATGCATGGATAACTTGTAGCTCATGCATAAATAACTAGTAGCTAAAGCATAGCCAACAATAGATAATTACAATTAAACATGAAAAACTAAAAAAACTAAAATTATAAATAAAAATATGATCATATAAAAAATAAAATACTAAAGAAAATCATTATAATTTCAAATCGTAAATCCATTCTTAAAAAAAATATTAACATCAATCCAATTTTAATATCCATTCTAATTCAATCCAATTTTAATATCATAATATCAAATCGATTCATACTTAAAAACATTTTGACCTATCTATCTATTTTTCTAATCCATTCCAATCCATGGCTATCTGCTATTTGTATGAGGGCAAGTAAAAAACCTAGATCCATTCTTAAAAAAAAATTGACAAATCTAATTCAATCCATGGCTATTTCTGTTGGGCAAGTAAAGAATGGAGGCTCGCTCTATCTTATTCTTAAAGAACATTCTGACCTATCTATCTAATTCAATCCATGGCTATTTCTGTTTGGGCAAGTAAAGGCTGGAGGCTCTCCCGTCAACTGTTGTTGAAGCGTGAGAGGGCCAACAGTACGCCTGCCGTTGCATTTGAGGCAAAGATAACCAATCCGGTAGCAGTTGCCCGTCTCCGTTTGGTAGTGGAATCTCCAAACGTAGGAGGAGCCATCTCGTCGTCGGATGGCCTCTTCAAAGCTCAATACGTTACACGTCCCCAGTACAGATGTCCAATCCTCCACCGTTTCCCTATCTGACATCTGACGTGGACTTTGTGTTTCACTTGGCCAGAATAATCACGCTCAATCTTCGTGATTACCACCACTGCGGTGGACTTCCCACATCGGAGGCGCACGAAGCTGTTCACGCTCATCCTGTCCTCGCTTCCGGGGATGCTAAGTCTTTCCGGCTCTGGGCGTCTGCTCTTCATTTTCGACGACGTGGCAGCTTCTTCGGAGACTGCCTTTCTTCCTGTCCAGCACAATATTTACGATGCATTAAACGGGAGAATGAGACAACCAACACAATGCCTCAACATGGTTTAAATATTGAACAATGCCTCAACATGGTTTAAATATTGAGGTCGAGGATTGGCACATTAGGGTTTTATGTGATTGAGGTTAGGTTAGCTTTCAAAGGATTGGCACGTTAGGGTTTTATGTGACCCCAAGTTAGCTTTCAAAGGATTGGCGCATTGCTTTTTTTATCTATGATAAACTTTAAGTGCACGTTTCAGCAATTAAGACAAAAAGAAATATCCTAGGGAGGACTAGGACATAACACTTTGGATCAAAATCTACTTTTCGGCAATTAAGACAAAAAGAAATATCCTAGGCGTAACTAGGACTTTTATGGATCAAAATTTTAAGCTTGTGGACTATGGTGAAGATTAGACTAAAAAACACATAAAGAATGGGTCGAGATCTCAAAGTGTAGGACGGCACTGAACTTAGATTTGATTCATGAAATTCAAGAAAGATTTAGAGTCATCTTAGCGTAGGAAGGCATTGAACTTATATTTGATTCAAGAAAGATTTATTAGAGTCATCTTAGCCAAGTGGTAAATAGGAAGAAAGGTTAGTAGTTTTAGTTGGGACACCTTTCATTAAAGAAGAGATTAAATTATAGTATACCTTATTATTGAAATTTCAGGAAGGGAAATGGATTATGACACATGGTTAGGAAAATGAAATCAATGCATAAATAGAATTAAAGTCTCTGGCTCTACTCAGAGTAGATCATGGTGAAATGTAATTAAATATTTATCATCATAAATATATATGTATTTATGTATTTAATTTCTAATATCAAACTATGATATAATATAAAGTAGATATAAATTACAATGCGTACCTAACTTTCACATGACCAATATTAGAGTTGCATAACTTTGAAACCTAAGAAAATATCATGCATATGTATAAAGAGATATTCCTTCTAAGCGTGTTTTAAGAAATGTGTACAGATAGAAACATTAGGCATTAGTTATATTTCTCAAAAAGTGTTTTACTTAAACAATTTTAACAGCTATTTTGATTTTATATAACAGGTGATACTTCTAATTAAAATGTGTATCAAAATTTGGAGTTAAAATAATCATATTCAACAGAAAAAATTAAGTTTAGAGATATACTTTTGCAACAAAGTCTTCTTCCAGCAAATTTGTAGGTAATTCCCAAGTAAGTATTCAAATAGCATTAAAATCCAAAACAAGCCCAACAAAAAGGGACCAATTGATTATCACCATTGCTTGAGTTGACAGCCAAAGACAACCTCTTAGTGGTCAACCTCTTTTTGGTCATACTAATTGTGGTCAACCTCTTTTTGGTCATACTAATTGTAGATCATTGCAGATAGGGAAAAAAGGAGCAACAAACACATAGCTCAAGGTACACTAGTATGATCGTCGTGGTTGATTCATGGATCTCTTTGAGAGAAGAGGGATAAAATGAAGAAATATTAGCATTGTAATTAAATTAATGAGTCGTGATGCCAAGTTTAGTTTCCCTATAAACCTCAAGCACAACTATTTGTTTGTTGGTTCATTGTGATTGTGAACCATTGGAACTTGGAAGAGAGGTCACAAGTCCATCCTTTTGTAGATGAAGAGAAGAGTTGGAGCAATATGAGGCATGAAATCCCTTACTTCGACATGATAATTACCATATTTCCTATAGTGGCAATTGTTAAGCACTATTAAAAAACCCTTTATAACAAAATATAAATGCAGCATAGCTTTCAAAAAAATCTAATTGCAAACAATAGAAAATATTACCTTCTCATTCCCACATAAGCCTCCATCATCCATTTAAGCCTCAATAATATAGGAACAGAAAGTAAGACACAAACAACCTTATCGATGACCTCTAATACACGCTCAGCCTCATTCTGGCACGCCTCAACCCGTTTTGTCCATTGCCTATGCTGCATCCTGCTCTTTGCTCTCCGTAGCTCTCCTCATCCTTTAGACTGGTGGGAAAGTCTTCAACTACTCCCGTAGTGTACTCATCCTTTCTTCAATATCCCCGATCTTGGTAGTGACCTCCTATAACTATGCATCTTCAAATAATGCATCCCATGAATGCAACACCTCCACGTACATCTTCAAGCATTGTGCTTCTGTTGTCTAAAGGCTCTGAACAGCTTATCGAACTGTTGCATGTCGTTACTCAGATAGATCAGGTGGGGTACTCGGCATAATCTTAGCCTCTAAATCTTGTATTTTTTGTCGATATCCCAAGATAAAAAAATTCCAAATGTTGTATCTTCTCCTCAGATGTCATCTCTTCAATAACTTCGCCCTCAGGTACTGCAGAGCATGCGACTTCGACAACCTTCTGAACTTTATCCTTTTCCTTTCGCAGCAGGTCCTCCTGTTGAAGCTGAACGTTCGAGTCCTTCAGCGCAGCCGCCTGATTCTTATATCCCTTCATTAGATCCAAGAGGGAACTCTCCCTCGACATTACTTATTTTTATATACCTTCTTGTAACAAGTGCAATACATAAAGTGGCAATGCAGATAACTTTAATTCCACATACTCGGTGTGTGAAATCTGCACAGTTGTGCCTGGTTCATCAAAACTTAGCGCTCTTGGAAAAAATTTAACCACCCCCTTTGTCGAAGAGGTTGCAAGTGTCTGGTGCTGGCCTTCTTCTTCTTGCGCAACTTCGACCCGTGGTGGTGTGACCTGCGACGGAGGTGAAATGTGTATCCTTTTAACTTCTTGGCACAACATATCTAGGACGTCTGTGACACCACTGAATATTTGGATCATCCCATCTTCTGCTTTATTGTTATTTTCCGCTCTATTCTTATAAATTGAGCAGAGCTTTACAAATCACAAAAGTGCTATTAACTTTGAATCAATTTTCAAGCAAATCAATGAGAATGTGAGCAGAACCTTCCCGTCACCATTACAAATCACAAAAACAAAAAATGCATTTGGTTTTTCAAGTAAAACGATGAGAATGTGTGCAGACCCAGCTATTTCTGTTGGCCATGAAGAGAATGTGTGCATACTAAAATTTTAAAATCTTAAAACTTAAAACATCGTCTAAAGGAAAACAATCATCTCTCAATAAAAATCTTGAGATTCCAAAAAGATATTAATTCAAATTCAATCCATGGTTTTTATAAAAGGATAGAGAAACCAGAGTTACAAGGGAAAATGTGATCGTATATAAAAAAACAGGTTCATTATAATATCAAATCAAATCAATCCATTCTTAAAAATGTTTTGACTTATCTAACTTGCCATCTTAATACCAAACCCTAAACCCTAGAGCCATACTTGAAAAAACATGGCTAACATGTGGGACAAGTAAAACTGGAGGCTCTCCCGTAAATTGCTGTTGCAGCGGGAGAAGGCCAACAGCATACCATGCCGTTGCATTTGAGTCAAAAACAACCAACCTATCTGTTTATCTAATCCAATCCAATCCATTTTGACCTATCTATCTAGATCCAATCCAATCCATGGCTATTTCTGTTGGGGCAAGTAAAAAACCTAGATCCATCCTTAAAAAAACCATTTTGACATATTATATATTCCATGGCTAACATATGGGGCAAGTAAAGACTGGAGGCTCTCCCGTCAACTGTTGTTGAAGCGTGAGAGGGCCAACATTATGCCTACCGTTGCATTTGAGGCAAAGATAACCAATCCGGTAGCAGTTGCCCGTCTCCGTTTGGTAGTGGAATCTCCAAATGTAGGAGGACCCATCTCGCCGTCGGATGGCCTCTTCAAAGCTCAATACGCTACAGGTGCCCAGTACAGATGTCCAATCCTCCACCGTTTCCCTATCTGAAATGAGCAACTCTCTCTCGGCGTGGAATGGCTGCCTCCGGTATCTTCCGGCCTGTAGCACCAGCGGACGTGGACTTTATGTTTCTGCTGGCCAGAACCATCACCCTGAATCTTCGCGATTTTCACCACTGCCGTGGACTGCTCACATCGGAGGCGCACGAAGCTGTCCACGCTCATCCTGTCGTTGCTCCCGCAGATGCTAAGGCTCTCCGGCTCTGGTCTACGGCTGCTCTTCTTTTCGACGACGTGGCAGCTTCGGAGACGGCCATCCCTGTTCCTTTTCTCTTCACTTCAACTTCGCCAGCTGGCGCGTGGTCTTGGTCGTAGGAAGTGTTCCATTCCATATCTTCATTCTCCTTTGACATTTCTGCTTTTGGCAATGTGTTGTTCCTGTCCAGCACAATATTATATTAGGACAGTTGCTGTATACAGGATTGTCAAGGCTGCCCATCGACTCAACAGTCACTAGCTTTTGCGGTTCTCCGCGGACATAATTAGTAATGTAGCTAATTAATTGCTACGGTCATTTTACAGCGGCCGTAGATCTAAAATTCAACGGCCCTAGATCTAAAATTCATAAGGAGATGAATCGACATTTTCTTATAGCGTTCGGCATTCATAAACTGCTAATGGAGAAATTGTTTTCTGACTAAAACCAATAGAAATACAGTATGGGATTCTCCAATAAAATCATGGTCGACCCAATAACAGCAAGCAGCAATAATCTCAAACACAGAACTAAATTCCACAAGTAATTAAAGACACCAGGGATGTTAGGAAATAAACAGAAATTGGCATAGAATAAAATAGAGAATAAAATAGAGATTGCAGAAAATAAATAAGAACATACACCAGAAATTTTAGGATGTTAGGAAATAAACAGAAATTTGAATAGAATAAAATAGAGATTGCAGAAAATAAATAAGAACATACACCAGAAATTTTAGGTGGAAAACCCTAGTCGAAAACTGCGAGGAAAGGATCAGCGTCTTTATTTCTTCGTAACAAAATATATACTCTTTCAACTCATTTTTTTGTGAGAGCAACGGTTTATATTTATAGGTTCTTATTGAAGAAAATAAAGTACAATATCATGGACCAATACCATGGGTTATCTATCTAGAATATTATGGACTCTTTAAAATATGGATTCCCTGATGAGATATATTCATTTTTTTTATTAATTAATAATATGGTTAATATATCTTGGCCTATAGAAAATAATAAGTCAAGAATTATTATTATTACTATAAAATTAAATAAATAATTTATTTATTGGTATATTGTTTTTTTTTTTCCAGCGAAAAAAACTACTATTGATATTCAGATGAATCAAATAGTACAAAGAGAGACGTGATTCCTAAACAGAATCAACAGAGTTCTCAAAAAAGGATTCAAAGTACATTTAGCACAATGATATTCAATCTGATCCAAACAGTTCAAGAAACCAGATTTTCAAAAAGTCAAATTCCAGCACATATACAAAAAGCAAAGCACAGCATAGTTTGGAATCCTATCTTTAATCAAAAGAGTAAGTGACTCCACTCGCCAAAGTGGCATTATCCATCCATTCCTCCCAAATGAGTTGTCCTTCAGAACCTGCCAAAGCTTGTTTAGACAATTTATCTGCTAAGGAATTGTGCTCCCTGAAAATGTACTCAAAGTAATGTTCTGCTACAAAGAAATTTCCTGTTGTGTCCTGAGACACCAATGTCACAAATTGGTGACATTAAGCTTGAAATCTCCAAGGGCCCATTTGATTGTGACAAGAGAGTCCCCATACACTTTGGTGTTGACTAAACCAAAAATGTTTGCCAATTTTAAAATGCACCAAAGAGCCATAAGCTCCGCTTTCATATTGGTGCCAACTCCACAATTTAGTGGAACTGTGTAATAGTGCTCTTGGTTGAGATAAAGAACACCTCCAACAGCACAAATCCCATTCTAAGTAGCCCCATCAAAGAATAAAACAGGTTGCTCCACCTTAAGAGTGAAATGACTAATTTTGGCAGTTGGCAAGTTGAGTTCATCAATCTTAAATGTTGAAAACATATTCAATGCAATCATGCAACATTTCAATTCCACCGGAGGAGTATTCTGAAAAATAGCACAGTTCTTTGTATACCAGATTGCCCATGATATACATATAGCAATACTAAAAAAAAATTTACAATTTTTGTACCAATTCAAGAGACAGAATTTGAAATCACCAACATCCCACCTTCAAGTAATTTTCAGTTGTGCAGAAACTAAATCCCATATTTTAGAAGTGAAGCTACAGTTGAAAAAAATATGTTGGTTTGTTTCTGCGGCCTTGAGACAAAGACAGCAAAAGCTTGGTTCAATCCAACCACGCTTCATCAGGTTTTCCTATGTCTTAAGTTTGTCTTGAAGGGCTAGCCATAGGAAGCATTTTAATTTGAGTGGAATTGACCATTTCCATAAACGCTTATACCACCAATCTTGAGGGAAAATATTTTTTTCTTGCATCATTCTGAAATATGTTGACTTTGCCGTTACTTTGCCAGAGCTAGGATTCCCACACTAGATAATCTGGTCATCATCATGAGTGATTTTAACACCAGCTAAATTCAGATTTTGAATATAAGATTCCCATTCCACTACAAAGAGACCAAAGAGCCCAAGGTCTCTAGAAGACAACCAACTAGCAGACCGGAAATCACCTGATCTTTGAATACAGATTTTGTCAAGGGTGGACAGATCAAGCACCTGTAAGTAACGAACTAGTAGAGTGGGAAGAAGAAAAGAGTTTTCCATCCCCATGATAGGATCCAATCCAATTCTAATACTTTTCCCAGAACCAACGTGCCAATAAAGGTCTTTCTTTATCCAAATGAGAACTTTCATAAAACCCCTCCATAATGGAGAGAAGTTCCAGCCAACCTGTTTTGGATTTCTAAGCCAAAGATGCACATCAGTTTTGATGTATTTGTTTCTCATGAGTCTAGACCAAAGAGTATTCCCGAAGATACATCTCCATAGACTTTTTAATCTGAGGGCAGCACTAAAAGCCTCCAAATCTTTAATTCCCCAGCCCCCAAATCTTTTAGGTCTAGAAAGTGCCTCCGAAGCAACCATTGGGATTTTAACTTTCTCCAATGTCCCTAACCAGAGAAAATTAAAGAAGCATATTCTAATAGCTTTGATGATGAAAGAAGGCACTTCGAGAAGAGATAGCCAATAGACTAGAATGCTTGATAGCACAGATTTGACTAATAAAAGTCTACCTCCAATGGACAAGACTCTATAAGACCACTGTGCTATACGAGTTTCAATCTTGCGCAGCAACTAGAACCAATATTTAATTAGATAATTATTGGGTTTCAAATAAAAACCCAAATATTTGAAACCTTCCTCCAATGGACAACACTTGAATGGAAGAAATGTGGTTATGGATTTCAGCTGCAAATCATTCATATTTAGATGAAAGAAATTAGACTTATCAGAACTGACCTTCATGCCAGAAGCATTACAAAAAGTCTGAATGATGTTATCATATTGAGACCATTCTGCAATCGTGTCTAAACCGGCTACCAGAACATCATCAGCAAACAAGATGCGTGAGATCACACAGTCTTTAGACACTTTAATACGTTTAATCAAACCATTATCCATTGCTTGCTTAACTAGTCTGTTGAACCCATCCATAACTAAAATGAACAGCAGTGGGGACAATGGGAAGCCTTTCCTAATCTCATGGGAGCAGCTGAAGAAAGAGGTTGGAGAATCATTAACCAAAACAACCATATTCATTGAAGTGATGCATGCCATGATCCACTTGATTATCAAAGGAGGCAAACCAATTTTTATCAGGACCATTCGCACGAAAGACCAGCTGACTCTGTCATATGCTTTCTCTAAGTCCATTTTAAGCAAAAGAGCCTTCTTTTTTATTTTAATATTATGCAACAATTCCTGTGAAATCCCAATTGCATCGTGAATCTGTCTTCCTGAAAGAAACCCGAACTGCTCAGCTGAAATAAAATTAGAGAGCGCAGGCTTCAACCTTTGAGCAATGATCTTTGTAATAAGTTTGTATAACAAATTACATAGGGAAATCGGTCGATAATCCCCAAAGGATAGAGGTTTGCTCTTTTTTGGAATTAAGGTGATAAAAGTAACATTGAGAGCACCTGAAATGAATCCATTGACTCTGGAGTAATTCACCACAGATTTGAGATCCTCACCCAATACATCAAAGAAGTGAAGGTATAACTCCACCGGCCAGCCATCTGGCCCAGGGCTTTTCTCTTTAGCAAATATTTTCAACGTATCCTCGATTTCATCCAACGTAACTTCCTTTAGCAACAGTTCCACATCCTAATAATTAAAAAACCTGGGATATAGGTTTGCCACTTTGATTTGATCAGCTAGCACACAATCACCAATATCCTTAAAGAAGTTTCCAAAATAAGACTCAGCTTCAAATTTAAGTTGATCTTGTCCATCAATTATTAAACCCTGACCATCTTGAATTTCCCAAATGTGCTTTATATTCCTTCTGGCAGATGCAAACACATGAAAGAACTTAGCGTTTTTATCTCCATGAGCAATCCAAATTGCTCTGCTTTTAAGGCACCATTCTTTTTCATCCTGAAGCAGCAATTCTTCTTTCTTTTGCTCAAAGAATTGTAATGCTTCAAATGAATCATAATCAAGAGAATTCGAGAAGTTCTCCACAAATGAGGATTGTATTTTCTTTTCCAAATGAATTAGTTCCAGTTGATCAGTCTTTTTCCTATTCTTAATCCAGACTGTAACAGCTTCCTTTAATTCTTTTAATTTAAGGCAAATTCGGAAGACCGGGTTCGTCTGAGGAACATAACAGTTTTGCCAAAAATCTTTAACCACGGAACAAAAAGAAGCATCAGCTAGCCAGGAGATGTTGAATTTGAACGGAGAAGGAGACTTAAGCCCATATTCATCTAGCTGCAGAACAATAGGCCAGTGGTCTGAAAATTTTGTATCAACAACCCTGGAGCAATGCTTTTGAAAAAAACCCAACAGGTCAACCTTGACAAGAAACCAATCAAGCCTTTTATGAATCCCCTCTTTGCCGAATCTACCATTAGTCCATGTAGGCATCATCTTGACAGGCATAACATCCACAAATTTAGTGCTAGCAAATAACTTAGAGAAGAAATCTGCTAAATCATCCATCTTTGCCGAAGAACCCCAGATCTCAGAAGCACTGCAAGTGTAATTCAAACCTCCTGCATTTATCATGTTAGCTAAACTCAGAATACCAAAATCTAACAAAGAACCCCAAAAAACCTGTCTCTCACTGTATGGAGCATAACAATTTAAAATGGAAAGAGACTGATGGATTCCACAGAAAGATCCTTTTAGTAAAATCCCCCAAGGAGTAGAGAAGACCTTGAAAGAAAACAAGTCAGGATTCCAGGAAACAGCAAGACCACTCGAAAGACCACAAGAACTAATAGCAGCCACTTCCCAAAAAGGCGGAATCTTACCGATTCGAGAGATAGCCAAAGAGTCTTCGCACATGGTTTCCTGAAAAAGTACAATGAAAGGGCTAGTAGCTTTTACAAGATTGGATAAGGCCTGATCCCTGGAAACCTTACCCAATCCACGAACGTTAATGGACAGAATGGACATTAAGCTTCACCTAAAGAGGGGGATGCCGCTCTAAGGCCCTCACTGGTCACACTACAATCGACACCAGCATCCTCTAATCTTTTCGAGACAGGGGTATAAGAATCTAAATCAGGAAGAACCGACTTATTCTCACCCTTCTTCTTCTTTCCCCGGTGAATAGTAACATTTTGAAAATTCAACGAATGTAAAGGCTTAGCCTCAGAAAATAAACCAGGGTTCTTGGAGTAAGTAGGTAAAGGAGGAAATTCCAAACAATGTTTAGACAGACAGTATCCACTTTCATTCAAAATATCATTATCTTCAACAGAAAAGTTGATAGAAGGGTTTCCCAAAGGCAAACAAACAGAGTCCGAGCAAGACCCATCCACCGACTCATCAATTAAAACCTTGGATACTTCGGACGGGATGATAATGGGGTTTGAAGGGCCAGAACCCTCATCCAGAAATTGGGAAAGTGGCTCGACATCAACCGCAGCCACAAAATCCAATTCTCTACAAATATTACGGCCAACTAAAGGATCTGGGGGTTTCATAACAACAGATTCAACCAAAGAGTCGGTGACAATGTCATGCCATAATATAACTTCGCCATTGGATATACGATTAGACAAATCTTGTTTAGATTTTTCAATGAAAGCGAGTTCATCTATTGATAAATCAGGAAAAGTGACAGGAGTTCTGGCATCAAACTTACCCAAGTCCAAATTCAACTATGACACTCCTTAAGTAAGGTCAGGTAAGTATGAACTCTAAAAAAATTTATTAAATAAATATTTATTATTATTATTATTATAAAAAAATTTATAAAGAAAAAATCTAAATATGAAATAATAAGAAATAAATTAATAATAATAATAATTAAAATAAATTAATAATAATAATAATTAAAATAAATTAATAATAAGAAATAAATTAATAATATTTGGGTGGGTTGGCTCAAGTGATTGAATGTTATGAAAAGCAAGTGAAGGTCTCAAGGTCAAATCCCGAGTGCCTATGCATAGGGCCTTGCTTTAAAAATATATAGAAATCAATAAATAAAATAAATATTCAATACATTCAAATGTTGACTTTAGTGCATCATGTTTGGCTTTTGTGCATCATGGTTACTATGGGAATCATTAAATGTGGTTGCTTCATGTTTGACTTTGGTTCACTACCGTTGCATCATGGTTTACTATGGTTGCCTCTAATTAACCATGGTTGACTTGATTGACTATGTTTAACCATCGATGACCATTTCCCATGATTGACTATAGTTGACTTTTGTTAATCGTGGTTGACTTTGGTTAACAACGGTTGGTTTTGGCTTTCCACGGTTGGCTTGGTTAACCATGGTTAGACTATGGTTGACCATTGTTTGGGCATAGTTGAATATAATCCATAGTTGATTTTAAACCAAGCTTGAATTTGAATCATGGTTGACCATTGTTTAGGCAATGTTAACTTTAAACTAAGTTTGACTATATTAAAGCATAGTTTAGAATTGTTTAATCATGGTTGACTTTAGTGTATCATAGTTGTCTATGCTTGACTTTAGTGCACCGTGGTTGCAACATAGTTAATTATGGGTGATTTTGGGTAACCATAGTTGACTATGTCTAACTATGATTGATGACATCTTATCGTTGACCATAGTTGATTTTGATTTACTATGGTTGACTTTGTGCATCATGCTTGACTTTAATGCATTAAGGTTAACAATGGGAATGGTTAACTTTAGTGCATCATGCTTGACTATGGTTAACTATGATTGGCTTTAGTTAACCATGGTTGACTATGGTTGCTTCATGTTTGATTTTGTTTGACTATGGTTACATCATGGTTGACTATGATTGACTTTAGTTAATTGTGCTTGGCTATGTTTAACCATCGATGACCATATCCCATTGTTGACTATGGTTGACTTTAGTTAACCATGGTTGACTTTGGTTAACTATGGTTGGCTTTAGCTTGCCATAGTTGGCCTAGTTAACCATGGCCAAACTATGGTTGACCATTGTTTGGGCATGGTTGAATATAATCCATAGTTGAATTTAAACCAAGCTTGACCATTGTTTAGGCATTGATGACTTTAAATTAAGTTTGACTATATTAAATCATGATTAACCATTTTTTAAGCATGGTTGACTTTAGTACATCATTGTTATCTATGGTTGACTTTAATACATCATGGTTGACTATGGTTGCATTATATTTAACTATGGGTAGCTTTGGATAACTATGGTTAACTATGGTTAACTATGTCTAACCATGGTTGATGACATCTCATCGTTGACCATGGTTGAATTTGGTTAACCAATAATAACTATGGTTAATGTTGGATAACCAAGGTTGAATTTAGTGAACATTGGTTGACTTTGGTTAGCTATGGAAAACCATGGTAAACCATCATTGGCATAACCAAGAGAACCATGGCCAATCATTGTTAAACCATGGTGTACAGTGTTTGACTATGGTTAGACTATCATTGACAATGGTCGATGAAGGGTGTCACATGATGGTTGGTTGAGTTTAACCATATTAAACCATGGTTGGCCATTTTTTGGGCATGGTTCAACTTATGACATCAAAGTTAACTATAGTTGACTTTGATTAACCATGATTGACTATGGTTGCATCGTGTTTGACCATGGCTAAACATTTTTTAGTATAGTTGATCCAAGTTTGAACATAGTTGACTATGGTTGACTTTAGTGCATCATACTATTGGTAGCTATGTTTTAAGAAGGATAGTTAACTAAAAGGTAGAGTTCAGTTAGTGAAGGTCAAACATGGCCAAACATAGAGATCATCATTGACCATGTTTGACCATGGCCAAACATTTTTAGTATAATTGATCCAAGTTTGAACATAGTTGAGTATGGTTGACTTTAGTGCATCATGCTTGACTGTGGGAATGGTTGAATTTAGTGCATCATGCTTGACTATGGTTGACTTTAGTTAACCATGGTTGACTATGGTTGCTTCATGTTTGACTTTGGTTGACTATGGTTGCATCATTGTTGACTATGGTTGACTCTAGTGAACCGTGGTTGACTATGTTTAACCATTGATGACCATATCTCGTAGTTAACTATGGTTGGATTTAGCTTGCCATGGTTGGTTGATCCATATTTATGCAGGAACGCAACAGAATACACAAATACTCATAAAAACAAATATGCAGCGAAAATAACACTTCATTTCATTACTCAAAGAACTGAAACTTGTTTATGTACAGGATGGAAATAAAATAGCTAGAGTGTTGGTAGCTTATCTTTGAGAAGAGATGTGGCGGCTACATGCCTCTGAACTCTCTGTTACAATGAGGCTCGAAGGCCTATATATTATTGAGAAACAAGGGAAACCCTACACATCTGAAAACCTAACCCTCGGAGGTGAAACGCCAGAATATGGGCCTCGTTGGGTAACTTGGTACATCAATTTCCCGGGGTCGTAACTTGGCATACTACCTCCGTTTGACGCACATGATACATCGTTAGAAATATCTATTCAAGGACTACATCCATTTATAGAAAATGTTGAGTCTAGAACAAACTCATATTTTCCTAACCATCAGATGCTGAAAAAACGTCGTTTAGGGCCTCAAAACAGATCCAGAAGTTTAGGACCCGAAAACTGCCAAAAATAGTAAATTGTGTTGGAATTAAGGAAACTGAAAAACTGAAGAAACAATACTGGGGGTCCAAGTGGAATAGGATGGTGGCTACCAATATTCTCCTAGATCATTCCTCCCCCCTTAGGAAGCAATGGTCCCCATTGCGTTGAGTCCCTCCATGAGATGAGGAAACTTCTGTTGAACTTGGTCCCTGGTGAGCCACTTTCCTTGGTGAAGGAGTTGGCCTGCTTTGACAACTCGATATAGCTGGATCTTCTGCTGGTGGGTGTTCTTGATCTGTGTGTCCATAATCCGATCAGGTGTGGCTTGTTTCATGCAGTTTGGGTTTAACTCTGTTGGTGTGGGTTGTTCTTCCACATTTGATGTATCCAGTAGAGGTGGAAAGTAGGGTCGAAGGCAGTCCACATTGAACTGGGTGCAGACCAAGGAATGGTGGAATACTGCGCTCGAAGGAATTGTCCCCGATAGCCTTGGTGATGGTGTATGGCCCATATTTGAGCGGGCGAAGCTTGCGGTGGGGTCTAGTGAGGCATTCCTTCTGCAAATGTAGCCACACTTTGTCGCCCACCTAGAAGTTGTGTTGCACCCGATGTTGATCATGTCGCTACTTGTACTTAGCATTGGCTCTGTCCAATATGCCATGAACCTGTTGGTGAATGTGTTGAATGCGCTCAATGAAGCTGTTCACCTTGGAAACTTCAGACTGGACATGAGTCAAATCAGTCTGAGTAGCTGCAAATGGCATGGCTACGTCAATGGGACATAGTGGCTGGAATCCCAAGCCCACCTGAAAGGGGCTGTGGTCGGTTGAGCTATGGAGGGCCCAGTTATACCTATGTTGTACATAGGGGAGGCTCTCATCCCATGTGCGTGGATGCTTTGAGTTGTACATGCGCAAAATGTGGACGATCATCCTATTGGCGACCTCTTTCTGGCCATCAGTTTAGGGATGGAAAGCTGTGGACTTTGTGAGATTCGTGTCTAGCATTGACCATAGGCTGGACCATAATGTACTAGGGAACCTGCTGTCGCGATCTGAGATGATAGACTGTGGGATCCCAAAGTGTACCCACACTCGTTCAAAGAAGAGTTTAGTAGTGGCTTCTGTTGTGATATTCTTCTTGCAGGCCGTCATTATGGCCATCTTTGAGAATCTGTCGACGACCATGAACACACAGTCATTGACGTGCTTAGTAGAAGGAAGGCCCGACATGTCATCCATGGAGATGGATTCCCAAGGTCGACTAGGCATTGCTTCTTGATGGACGGTTTGGCAATCCCGCAGGCAGTGCAGGATCGGATGAACTTTTCGACGTCCTATCGAAGGTTCGGCCAATACAAATACTTCTGCAGTAATGCCACTATTTTCTCGACCCCGAAATTCCCAACGACCCGACTGTAGTGCGTTTCCCAAATCATCTTGGCACGCTCGCTTGAAGGAACACAAAGGTGTCCCATGTGACATAGTAGTGCATCCTGGAGGTGAAAATTTGGAACTTGGTTGCCCTCCAAGAGCCTCTTGTATGTGTGGTTGAATTCTGTATCGCTCTTATAGAGAAGCAGCCAATTAGAAGTCTCGTTCCCACAAGAGTTGAGCATAGTGGTTATCGCTACGATCGATGGTCGACTGAGGCAGTCTGCAACATTATTGGTGATGTCGTTCTTGTACTTGATGTTCAAATGAAACTATTGTACATATGTGGACCACTTCTGGTGGTGATCGTTCTGTAACTTCCCTTGTGTCTGTATGAACTGTAGGGGTCGGTGGTCTGTGTGGATGATCGTTTCCTTCTCCAAAATGTAATGCTTCCATTGTCGACAAGCCTGTACAATGGAATACACCTCTTTTTCATAAGTGGGATATTTGCGTACTGTGTCGGACAGTGTCTCACTATGATATGCCATTGGATGCCCTTGTTGAGTAAGGACTGCCCCAATAGCATAGTCAGAGGCATCTGTCTCGATCTCAAATGGTTGTTGCAAGTCTGGTAATGTGAGCACTAGGGCACAACAGAGGCGGTGTTTCAACTGTACGAACACCTTCTGTTGAGTTTCTGACCAGAAGAATTTTTCTTTCGCTCCTCCCTTGGTGACTTGAATCTAGGGCCAAGTGATATGAGAGAATCCCAACACGAACCTGCGGTAGAAATTAGCAAGACCCAGAAAGCTGCGAAGCTCTGTTAGAGTGGTTGGGGCTGGCCAATCCTGAATGACTTGGATCTTGGTTGGATCCACATGCACCCCACACTCATCAATAATGTATCCCAGATACTGAACCTGGGTCATGCAAAAATGCACTTGTCCAAATTGGCACACAACTTGTGCTTCCGCAGTTTTTGGAGGACCTGTCGGATGTGGTGGAGGTGCTCTTCCCAAGTCTGGTTGAATATCAAGATGTCATCCAAGTACACTACTACAAATGAGTTGGTGAATGGCCGCGAGATGTCGTCCATCAGTCTCATGAAGGTTGTGGGAGCATTCGTTAGCCTGAAAGGAATGACCATCCATTCAAAAAGTCCCTCGTTGGCTTTGAAGGTAGTCTTCCACACATCGGTCGGTTCGATCGGTACCTGGTGATACCCGGACTTTAAGTCGATCTTGATGAAATATTTTGCCCCTTTAAGTTCGTCCAGGAGGTCATCAATCTGGGGGATCGGGTACCTATTCCGGACAATGATCTTGTTCAGCGCCCGATAGTCAATACAGAGTCTCCAAGTCCCATCCTTCTTCTGTACCAACACGATCGGGCTCCCACAGGGAGATGAACTTGGCCGGATGTGACCCTTCTGCAGTAGCTCCTGAATCTGCCTCTTGATTTCATCATTCTCCAGAATAGAGCATCGATAGATCGGTCCATTGGGAAGTGGTGCACCTGGGGTCAGATCGATGGGGTGCTTGACCTGACAGTGCAGAGGCACCCATGTGGGTGAGGTGAAAATGTCCTAGTACTCTGCCACGACCTTGTCCATTTGTTGTTGTCAAGCGGAGGAGCCTTGTCTGGAGGTCGTGGCCACGATCTTCTTCTTTCCCTGAGGGCGGATCATTAAGAAAACAAATTTCTCAATTTTGGAAATGAGCTTACTGCATTGTTTTGCAGTAACCAAAGAGATAGTGGTAGGCGGTGGTACCTCTGGTATCCTATACAACTTATTTCCCAACGTAATAATAACAGCGCAAGGCCGGGACTCATACACAGCATATCACTTCCATAAGTATGGTTGGCCTAATAATACATCACAAACATCAAGAGGAGCAAAGTCACACAATACCTCATCGGTGAAGGGCTTGAGGTTGTAGGGAAGACGGCACTGCTGGCTGACACGGAGATCCCGTCCTTGGTGAAGCCACCCGATGGTGTATGGCTGCAGGTGTGTTGTGGTCAGCAAGCCCAACCACTTCACAACCTCTGCTGAAATGAGGTTCTTTTGGATCCCACTGTCAACAATAAACTGTAGCGGGGAACCCTTTACCCACATATGGGAGTGGAAGAGATGCTCCTCCTCCTCTAAATCTTCTGGTTCTTCCTTTTGGATCTTCGTGGTGGCAATGGTGGTGTTGGGATCTGCATCGATAATCTTCTTCCCTCTGTCATTCCCCTTCTCGGGATTCAGTGTTAGAGTATGCATCTGATTCAGAAGCCTTTATCTCGGCCACCTGTGAATGCTTGGCCCGACACTCACTTATGTTGTGAGTGGGGATCTTATGGAACTCACACCACTTTCCCGCTTCATTCTTTGGCTTCACAGTGTTGTTCTTTGCTTGTGGCTTTGGCAAGTTGTCTTGAGTCGCCATGCCTTGGCTTTTTCCTTGGTTCTGCGGTTTGGGGGCACCTTTCGCTTGCTTGTGATTCGCAGATCCAATGTCTCGCTTCTTCTGTTTTAATTTTTGCTCAATTTTGGCAACATACCGGTATGCCGTACCAAGCAAGGAGATGTCGAGGAACTCCATTTCCTCCTGAATGTATCTGTGCAGACAACTGTGGTACTTCAGCACCAAATTTTTCTCTGAATCTTTGATACCCAACTTGGTGCGCAAGGTATGGAACAGATTCGTCAGCTCATGCACATCTTGATCTCTTTGTTGCCGTAGCGTAGTCCATTGTATGTACTTGTCCTCATAGCTCCCCATGGGATAATATTGTTCCTTTATGGCATCTCAGAAATAATTCCAAGTGGGTACGATCGAGAACAGATAGGGTTCCTCCTCGTCCTTTCTCTCACAGTACGTTTCCCATCGGTCCTTGACATGGGGGGAGGCTTTGAGTAGTGAAAAAGTAATCTTTCCCGGTCGTAAAAGTCATTAACTGAGAAATATCCTTCTAATAGATTCAACCATCTATCTACAGCGTCTGCATCTATTCGACCATCAAATATGGAAATGTCAAAGTTTACTGGTACCTTAAAATGGGTTGCGCCTCCAGAGTGGCTACTAGATGCAGATGCGCCACTAGTGGGAAGTCATTGAAGGATCTGGGCGAAGTTATCCATCATCGCGTTCCTTTGTTTTTCAAGGGCCTCCTCGAGCAACATTTTGATAGGATATTTTGCGCCCTCATCTTTCTTTTCGTCCCCCATGGACGGCCGTCGGGGTTTGCGAGGCTGATCTTGCAAAGGTTCAACCAGATCGAGCCCTAACTCCTTATACCCTGCCCTCATTGGGGACATGCAAAGAAGGATCGAGAAAGAGCAGATTGCTCTGATACCACTGATCTGGATTTATGCAGGAACACAACAGAATACACAAATACTCATAAAAACAAATATGTAGCGGAAATAACACTTCATTTCATTACTCAAAGAACTGAAACTTGTTTACATACAGGATGGAAATAAACTAGCTAGAGTGCTGGTAGCTTATCTCTGAGAAGAGATGTGGCGGCTACATGCCTTTGAACTCTCTATAATTATGAGGCTCGAAGGCCTATATATTATTGAGAAAACAAGGGAAACCCTACACATCCGAAAACCTAACCCTAGGAGGTGAAACGCCAGAATATGGGCCCCGTTGGGTAACTTGGTACATCAATTTCCCGGGGTCGTAACTTTGGCATACTACCTCTGTTTGATGCACATGATACATCGTTAGAAATATCTATTCAAGGACTACATCCTAATATAGTAAAATGCAAGTTCAAAACGGACTCATATTTTCTCAACCATCAGATGTTGAAAAAACGTCGTTTAGGGCCTCAAAACGGCTCTGGAAATTTAGGTCCCGAAAACTGCCAAAAATAGTAAATTGTGCTACAATTAAGGAAACTGAAAAAATGAAGAAACAATGGTGGGGGTCCAAGTGGAATAGGCGGGTGGCCACCAATATCCTCCTGGATCATTGGCTTATTTAATGAAGGTTAAATTATGGTTGACCATTATTTGGGCATGGTTGAATATAATCCATAGTTCAATTTAAACCAAGATTGACTTTGAACCATGGTTGACCATTGTTTATGAATTGATGACTTTAAACTAAGTTTGACTATATTAAACCATGGTTGACCATTGTTTAGGCATGGTTTACTTTAGTACATTATGGTTTTCTATGGTTAACTTTAGTGCATCATGGTTGAATATGGATACATCATAGTCAACTGTGGGTAACTTTGGGTAACCATGGTTGACTATGTCTAACCATGGTTGATTACATATGATCATTGACCACGATTGAATTTGGTTAACCACAACTAAATATAGTTAATGTTGGTTAACCAAGGTTGACTTTAGTGAACAATGGTTAACTTTGGTTAGTTATGGAAGACCATGGTATACCATCATTGACATAACCAGAAGAACCATGGTCGACCATTATTATACCATGTTTACATTGTTTGACCATGGTTATACTATTGTTGACCATGGTCAATGAAGGTTGTTAAATGATGCTTGACTAAGTTTGACCATATTAAACCATGGTTGATCATTGTTTGGGAATATTTCAACTTACTACATCATCGTTAACTATAGTTGACTTTGATTAACCATGGTTGACTATGGTTGTATCCTATTTGACCACGGCTAATCATTTTTTGGTACAGTTGATCCAAGTTTGAACATAGTTGACTATGGTTGACTTTAGTGCATCATACTTTACTTTAGTGCATCACACTATTGGTAGCTATGTTTTAAGAAGGATAGTTGACTAAAAGGTAGAGTTTAGTTAACGAAGGCCATACATAGCCAAATATGGACAATAATCATTAACCATGTTTAACCATGGCTAAAACAAATTAGTATAGTTGATCTAAGTTTGAACATCGATGACTATGGTTTACTTTAGTGCATCATGCTTGACAATGGGAATGGTTGACATTAGTGCATCATGCTTGACAATGGGAATGGTTGACTTTAGTGCATCATGCTTGACAATGGTTAACAATGGTTGACTTTAGTTAACCATGGTTGACTATGGTTGCTTCAAGTTTGACTTTGGTTAACTATAGTTGCATCATGGTTGACTATGGATGACTCTAGTTAACTGTGGTTAACTTTGTTTAACCATCGATGACCATATCCCATGGTTGACTATGGTTGACTTTGGTTAGTCGTGGTTGAATTTGGTTAACTATGGTTGGCTTTGGATTACCATGATTGGCTTGGTTAGCCATGCCTAAATTATGGTTGACCATTGTTTGGGCATGGTTGAATATAATCCATAGTTGACTTTAAACCTTGAGGTCAACTTTGAACCATGGTTCGCCATTATTTAGGAATTGTCAAGGCTTTAAATTAATTTCAACTATATTAAACCATGTTGAACATTGTTTAGTCATTTTTGACTTCAGTGCATCATGGTTGTCTATGGTTGCATCATAGTTGACTATGGGTGATTTTTGTTAACCATGGTTGATTATGTCTAACCATGGTTGATTGTATCTCATCATTGAACATAGTTGACTTTGGTTAACAACGACTGACTATGGTTAATGTTGGTTAACCAAGGTCGACTTTAGTGAACAATGGTTGACTTTAGTTAGTTATGGAAGACCATGGTAAACCATCATTAACGTAACCTGGCAGGAGAACCAGGTCCAATCATTGTTATACCATGGTTAAAGTGTTTGACCATGGTGAATGAAGGGTGTCAAATGATGGTTGACTATGTTTGAACATTGTTTGGGCATGGTTCAACTTACTACATCATTTTTTTTACTCAAGCGGTTAGAGATTTATATTAATGAATTCCGTGTAATTCCTCAATGAAGGGGTTACAAAAGGACATTATGACCTCTGTTGAGAGTTTTCTTAAATAAATAAAACTTCTAACGTGTCTTCTAGAGTACTTTTGCATAATGGACTTAATACATAAAAATGGGCCAATTATATATTTATACCTGCATATATTTGTAAACATAAATCTAAAACAATTGTTCAAGCATCATCCCTGATTTATTTGCATCAGTATGCTAGAGCATCAGGATGTTTTGCTAGATCTGAGAAGCATATTTGCTTCAATTGATGAAGTTTTGCTATGGAGGGAGAGCACCCATTTCCAAATTATGCACTCGAGCTTCAAGAAACATGCCTTTTAAGAGTCATTTCAAATCTAGTCTCACACATGCCTGATCCATTCCAAACCTATTCGCTTATGTCTTCATTACGGTTGCATATCTTCTTGTCCTTTTCCATGATGGACCTTCTTATGGAAATGGGTCCCACTGTTCCTCCAAGACATTGATTTCAAGCCTTGTTGCTAATAGCACTGTGTCTCTCTTGGATTTCATGTCTTCTTTTTCATTGTGGATTCTAAGAATATGAATAAATTGGACTTGTTCCATTTTCCATAGGATTTTCTTGGCTCGTTCTATAAGTTTTCAGAGGGCTATATCTTATGGATTTCTCCCTAATCACAAGTGTTTCTGGATGATTTTTTAATTGCCCAATATTTTATTTTTTGGATTCCCTACTGCTTTTCTATTTTCATACCTTCATAAATTGTTAATGCTTCGGTGATTATTGATTGTACTTCCTACTCCCCATGCATATAATAATTCCAATTATCCATCAAGGTTGAAAATTACTCCTCTTGATCCTCCCACCCTAGGGTTCCCTTTTGAGATTCCATCATAGTGAAGAGTATGCATGTTCTGTTATTTAATCCATGTTTCATATTCTTCTTTTGTAAGTTTTGAGTTTCCAATGATTTTTCACCCTTGGTATTGGAAAAGTTGGGATAGTTGGTTCAGCAGTTTCGGGTCCCATCATCCACTCATGTTTGACTGTTGTCATGAATTATTTGTTTGTTGATTTTCTCTGACTAAGGAATTCTAGCAACAATGCCTTTGCTCTATTTTCTACTAATGTTGGATCTGAGCTTTCATTTTGGAAAAGGCATTTGTTTCTTTCCATCCAAATCTTCCAACTTATAAATTTGGGAAGATTCAACCAGGCATGTTGCAAGAGAGGTTTTCCTTTGTATTTATTATTTCTATTTCACGGGCCATGATCTAAACATGTCTCGAACTATTACAAGGATTGCTTCATGTTGGTTGGATTTCCAAACACTATTTTCCATACCACTTTGGCAAAAGGGCATTCAAGCATGAGATGTCTTATTGTTTCTTCAGCCGTAGTGTAAAGGGGGCAGTGGGGGGTCCTTGAATCCCTCATTATTTTAAGGTTGTTTCCTGTCAGGATTTTCCCTATGTATGAAGGTGGTGGAATGATGTACTAAATACATTAAAACTCCCTTAAAAACATTTCTATAAGTTTCTTCCTGATATGATGCTTCACTCAAAACAATTTATTACACTTTCACAATTTCAATTCTAGGATTTTTGCTTATATGTTCACCAGATTCCCTCTCCTCTATTTCCATATTTGAAATAACATTTGTTTTTTTCTAGTTTTGATCTATTATTAATTACTTCATAATTTTTAGGAGTGTTAATAGCATAATCCTAGTTGGATTGAATTCTAATGATGTCAATATACACAATCAAAGGGATTGTTCAAATTGTCCCATCTTCCACATCAATTGTAGAATTAGTGAACCTTCATCCATTTTCTCTACTTTTTTAGATTTGGCTTGCAATATATCTCGTTTGACTCCTAATAGTTCCACCCCTTGCAATAATTCCTAAATTTGCCCCCAACTTTAATTTCTTTATTTACTAGTCTTTCAAGGTCCAAGTCTATTTGGTGGAGGTAAGTTAAAGCCCCAAACCCTGGTCTTCTTTGTGAAATAATATGATGTGGATCATATCTCTAGAACTTACCTTATGAAAAATTAAATCCAATTAACAAACTTTCAAAAACAACTCGAGTTCATTGGGATTTAACTACAAAAGGGCCCACTTTAGTAGGAAACTTGAATGTAATTTGTTTATTTATGGATGTAAAAGGATGTAATCTGAATTGAAACGTTGCTTGATATACTCAAGAGAAAAAATATTAGGGGTTAAATACATATGAAATAAAAAAGGTTTCAACTCTAAGCCATACATTTTCAAACTTGTATGAGATTCATCCAAATACCAATCTCCTACTCCTACAACTAGACTTAGTTGCAACAGTTTTTTACATTCTTGGAACATTCTAGGGGGGTGTTCTTCATACGGAAGTATATGGGTTGTATACATAAAATTGTCCACAAATTTATTGAAACATGTCTTTTTGGTATGTTTCCTAACCAATGGAGTCCATTCAATGACAGGATAGGTATTTCCTAACAGATCCTCCCTATTCATATCAAGATGTTCAAAGATTCACAATCTAAAATATAATATCAAGTATATTAAGTAGGATTGGAATCTAAAAAAATAGTAGAAGAAAATGTAACCAATTGTGAGTGTATGGCATCAGAGAGATATTGGGTTTAACTTTATTTAGTCAAATACATTTCTTTGGAGGAATTATGGCATACATGAATCCTAGAATCACTTCATCGATAATGCTTGTACACCAAAATATCGTCATCTTGAGTTATGTGTCCTCTATGTGCCCTAATTCCTAAAGCACTTGGGCTAAATGATTAAATGGAGAGTTGATGTTACCCTTTTAACCTTTTGTTGTCACCCTGACGCGCCCTACTCGTTGGCAAGGTGTGTTATACCTTAGGTGACGCGTCCTGGAGATTGATAGAGCGCATCGGTGACGCGAATTTCCCTTGCACAAAAGGCGTAACCCTTCAATGACGTGAGTTTCTAGTGTGCAAGGTGCATCGTTGTTGGTTAAAATGGAAAAAAGAGAAGCTTCAGGAAAATTATCGAACCTTTGGATGCGTGGAGGCTTATCCCTATATGCTAGGAAAGGTGGCACTCGATCCCCTTACCTAGTGGGATGATCCCTTAAGCTTCTCCCTCAAATCCTCAACCTCTCCTATCCTTTTAGGCCTATAAATATGAACCCACTCTCCATGGTTAAGGGAGGAAGGATAGAGTACCTACATGCTGGTGAAATTATACTAGGAGATCCCTTTCATCCATAGGAGGCAAGGCTTTGATCTTTGAGGTTAATATCATTTGGATGGTGTTACGATTTCAAAGCTCGGTTATAACCACTCTCTTTGTACTTTCTGTAATTACATTAATACAAATACTTTCCATAAAAATCTTGTCATTACAGAGTTTAGGATTGGCTTCAAAGCTCGGTTATAACCACTCTCTTTGTACTTTCTGTAATTACATTAATACAAATACTTTCCATAATAATCTTGTCATTACAGAGTTTAGGATTGTCTTCTTTGACCACTAATATAGATTGATTTATGATCATGTGTTATCACTACTTGTTTGTTTCCATTTGTTTCATGTTGTTTTGCGGCTGAAGATATGGATATCGAGGAGTTGGATCAAGCAAGGAGAAAGGAATTTCACTCATAACGTGAGTTATCTCTCAACTTACTTTGCAATTTGATCAATCTAGGAAAGTTATATGTATTGTGTATTTATTTTGTTCTAGATCCGAACCATTCGGACTAGGGAGATCCATTTGTGTCTGCACTTATAGATTGTCCGTAAATAAAATTGGATACCATACTGGGGAGTAGGTATCCCATAGGTTTTTATTTGTTTTTAATTCTTGTTTTCTTGATTTCCTTCTGATTAGCCTCTTAATTTGCCCTTTCTTCATTGGATCTGATTATCAGAGAGATTCTGGATGAACCAAACTCTGATTGGTATTTTTATTAATCCATTTATCTTTTTTATTGTTGAGATTTTTCATACTTGGATCCCTCCCGATGCACCTGGGCAGTCTTGATCCTATGTCACCGTAACTCTAACGCACTTTACCTTAAAGAAGCATGTGTCGCTGACGCATTTTTCGCGTTTACATCCTGCGTCATTGATGCACTTTCCGCATGTGAAAAGTGCGTCACTAGGATTCCAACACTCGGGTGTACACCTGCAAGGCGCATTTCCCTTCAAAACTTGGTGCACAAGTTTGAAAAATCTCCCCAAATTGATTTTGATCTGGCTTATTGAGGTATGTATGTTTTCCTTGACAGTCACAGGGTCTCCTAGACACAGTGTGCTTTGTCTTTGGTTTGTTTTTTAAATTTAGAGTTTGATTTGAGTCCTAACTAGTAAAGCGAGTGTTACTCCAGTTGTGGGAGATTTCAATCCCTCATGAGTACGTTCAGTCTTGTGGCTCCCACTCCGTTTACTTGATTTTTTCACTCTTACTTCTCATCCCTCTAATAGTTAGTTGTTGTGATTTTTGCAAATTTGGTGTGCTTTTTGTGTGTTGTCTCGAGATCTTGGGTGATTAATATTTCTTGATAATTTCCAATGGATTGAAGATTGCAGTAGCAAATATTCTCTGTTATCTGAATTTAGGTTAAAAGAGTGGTATAATTCTCAGATTCATTGAGTACATTAGTGTGAAAGTCAAAAGTTTCCTTATTATCTTCATTTCAAACGCATTACTTGGAATTTTTGCAAAACGTTTTTCATGTTTTGAAATAATCGTTTAACAACCTTTGAAAAAGCTGAAAATTTATCAATGCTTACGACTCTCTATTTTAAAAAGTTTCTTTTTATTTCCTTGAAAGTTTTAAACACATTTAGGCCTTCTCAAAGTATTCCAAAAGTTCGAAAAAAATCTTATATTTTTTATTTTCTCTCCACTTCTTTTAATTTTCATTTCATAATTAGAGTTATTGTAATCGAAACGGAAATTCGTCTTTTCATTTTTGCTCATAGGTTTGCTTAAGTTGAAAAGAAAAAGAGAAAAATATTTTCGAATTGTTGCGTTATTTTCATTCTTGTTGGATTATTTGAAAAAGTACTTTTTAGTCTTTTGGTTGATTTAGAGAAAGAAAGTAGAGGTACTTTGTTTATTTTTCTATTGGAAAAGAAAATACTTCTCCTTACCTTAATTAGTTTTCATCGAAAGAAAAAACAAAAACTTGCATTTCATATATATTATTTTTGCATCTTGTTTAAATCCCAAGTCTACACTTCATGCATTCACCTAACCGTACAAGATAAAATCGAGCAGTAGCCTAGGTTAAAATTGTATAGAAACTCGTGTGCTAGGTTAGAGACATGTTTCGGCGTCTTAAAATGTAGCAATTGTCGTTATTTTCCTGCACTACATCCTGAGGGATTGTAGTTCTTTCACGTACCAGTCGGTATATCGAACAAACTTTCACATACCTTCAGGTATATAGAAAGGTACTCCACGTACTCGAAAATATATCGGAAGGCTCCTGCCGTACGGTTGTGCATTAGACAACACTACTACAGATTGGAGCTCCCATGTACCTTGAGTATATCGGGATACCCCACTAGGACTCCCGAAACCATCCGAGTCAACCATTGGTCGTCTTGGCGTGGAAATACACCAAGAACAGCACTCGGGGAGCTACTATGCACGTACTTCCAGGATGTCTAGTTATATGGTAAGGGGTATGGTCCTAACCCTCCCTAGTTAGTGCTCTAAAATACTGGGTTGAGTATAATTGTTGGACCCTATGGTATATCGCGAGTTGTGACGCCTTGATAATCCCGTGAGGTTCCAGAATTTTGAATCCCACTATCACGTAATTTTTCTTGTGGCTTCAACTTGAGTAGGTCTTGAAGTGTGTTTTTTATTTTGTAGAACACTCTTAGGATAATTTTTACATCAGCTTCCCTGGATGAGCAACCCTTACGAATATCTCGCAGAATACTAAATTCTCCACCTGAATATCCCCTTAACCAGGACGAGAACTCAGGAGCAAGCATGGATCAACCCACAACATCTGAATCATGCGGAGAAGAAAATCCTAATATTGAAATAGGAGTGAACTACTCCCCTCCTCTAAATCTACCTATCATTGATCCTACAGGACCTTTATTAGTGGAACAACCTCCTCTGCATGACACATCTTTTCACCACTCGCTTGACGGTCTCCCTGAAGCTAGCGATTGGATTTTCAGTCGACCCCCAGACGACCCAATAGTGACCACGTTTCGTCCAACCGCATCATTTTGGGGAACTTCCTTAGGCCATAATATTTTTTATTTTGGTTCACTTCCGATGGTGGAAACTCCACCGCACTGGCTCCATCCCCGATGGATTCCTAACGACACATTTCTAGCACCATTTTACAAGACTATCGATCATTTACGTACATTCGGTGACCAGATTAGGCGCCAAAGTTTTCCACCAAGACCCGATTCGGAAGTACCAGTTCTCGAACAACATTCCCCCATACATTCTTTTTCTTTTTCTTCACCAAAAATATACACACCCATTATGACCACTTATGATACATGCCTACCATATTTTCTGCCTGGTACATCTCCATATCATTTGGTCGATTCCACACCGCACTTGACCCCAATAACTGGAGGGAAACCTTCAACTACTATTAACTTTGTAACTAGAACGCCACCTCCGCCTCAAAATTTGAGCGGAGATTATCCTCTAGTTAGTCGTCAACATATGAGTATGGGTCAACCTATCATTAGTGTTCAACATACGCTTACTGGGCATACTCCAATGAGTGGGCAATTTTCAACTGGGGAGAAACCCCTAGTCAGTGGAAAAAATCTAACTGGGGAGCACCATCCAATTAGGGGAAAAAATGTGAGGGAAGGATATCCTTCAAATATGCACTATAATAGGTTTGGAATTTCACTCTCAGCCATGGGAAAACCTACGTGGACACATCAAATGGGGAGACCATCTACTTGGACCCAACCCCCATGAGGGCATACATATCTGGGTAATCATAATATTGTTATAGGTCAAAAAAATCTAGGGAATATTTTTCCTAGATTACCCTATCCCAGAAATATTAACACCCCATGGGGGAATCATAATGTTCCTCTGACAAAAAAATCCAGGGAATATTTTTCCTGGATTACCCTATCCCGAAAATATGAACACCCCATGGGGGAATCATAATGTTCCTCTGACCAGACCTCCATCTGACGGACCACACCTCCCACCCCCACCACATGTCCCACGTCCTCCCCGGCCACCTGTCCCACCTCCACCCGGAGGAACCCCGTACTCTGGCAGTGGACCCCCTTACTCTGTAGGGGAACCCCCTTCCGGTCCACCTACTAATCCGGGAGGCCCACCTCCATATGGCCAACACTTTATGGGAGGACCTTATGATCATTTGATTCATGGTCCTACCGGTACTCAGATGCCTTATCAATATTACTAGTATCCACAACCAAACAAACAGTTACCATTTCTGGATACGTTAGATCTGTCGGACCTATCCCGTTTGATCAACGATCCCATCCAACATGGTTTAGGTTAGCCAACTATTCCTGTGAAGTTACCATCAGACATACCGAAATTCAACAGCAAACCCGATGAGGATACTAATAACCACGTAATGACTTATCATTTGTGGTGCTCCTCTAAATCCTTAATGGACGATTCTATCCGTCTGAGGTTGTTTCAACAAACATTCACAGGTACTGCTGCGAAGTGGTACATCGAGTTACCACCACTCTCTTTTGTCGATTTTTAACCATTAGTTATGGCCTTTTTCACTCATTTTCAATTATCGATCCGTTATGAAACCGGCATGAACCTTTTTACATCCCTCCGAAAATCAACCTCCACTCACATTTCTGATCATATTCATGAGTGGAGAAGGAGACGTCACCTCATTAAAGCTCACATTCCAGATCAATTACTCGTCGATTGGTTCACAAAGTCATTACTACATATCATAGCTAAATACGTGGCTATGGGAGGGGTCGTTACGGAAGAATAAGCTATTTCATGTGCCCAGTATCTAGACTTAGTCTATGCTTAATCTGGAACATTATATGAAATTATCCCTAATGCCCCACGCCCTACACATGACCCAAAAAAACCCCCTACGGGATCACACACCGATGGCATCACTAGTTCCATTCATTCCCAGCCTGCTACCCAATCACGTGGATCATAGAACCACCTATTGCAGCTACAACCTAATCCCTAAATTTTGTGAGAAAAATTATAGGGCCCCTCCTTTAATTTTGATTTACTAGAATCTCTTTGTATCATCTTTCTTTGCTTGTAATTTTTTCTTGACACTTAGAAATTTTTTGAAGCCAGAATGGGTTTTTAAGTTTCTTATATCAGAGCAAAATTGGGTTTTGAGCCGAAACAGTTGGAAGACATGTTGGTTTTGCAGCGAAACAGTTGGGAAAAATTTAGTTTTACGCCGTAACGGTCGAGGAAAATAAGTTTTGACTCCGATCAGAGAAAAACTGGTTTTTGCACTGAAACAGTCGAAAGAAATTTTAGTTTTACGCTGAAACAATCAGAGAAATAAGTTTTAACTCCGATCGGAAAAAAATTGGGTTTTGCGTTGAAACAGTCGAAGTGTTTTTTTTTTGTTTTTACTGAAATTCTCAAACAAGTTTGCGCCGAAAGGAAGTTTGATTTTACATCGAAGAGATCAAAAGAAAATTTTCCTGCGATCGGTGTGAAATTGGATTTTGCACCGAAACAATCAAAACAAAATGGAATTTGACACCGAAACGTTTCGGTGTAGAACGTCATTTTGCGCCGATGATTCTACGCTTATATTGCGATAGATCACTTCACCGGAAAGAAGGTAAGATGCTTGGAATTTTCATTTTGAAAATGGCCCGAAACAGCCTAGTGACAAAAATTGATTAAAATGGCCCGGTTCCAAACTTGATTCTAACCCGAAATGAATCGGTGTAAAGGAATTTCTCATTAGAAACAATTTCGGTGCTAAGTGATTATTGATCTGAAACAATTTTTTTTTATAAAATATAAAGGTCGTCGAAAAGGAGTCTGAACTTAAATTTTTGAAACCCGTTTGTACAGACACCATTTACGCATTTATTGCTAAGGTTTTGGTGTGTTATTTATATAAAGTGGTTTAACCAGTTTTTTGTAAAATTTACAACGTTGTTTGGATAATTTGGAGTGAATCCCTGGACGACAGATCACTAACCCCTTTTGAGCACAACATTGTTTGTGCACCGTGAGGTAGGCATCTTATGGCCATTAGACTTGTTACACCTTTTAAAAAATATGGCATTCTTTAAGTATAAAAGAAAAGTTCAAAAAAAAAATTGTCTTCGCGCCCGTGTTTTCATTTTTCTTACCCTAAAACTTATTAGGGAATAAGGCTAAAGTCTTTATATATGTGATTGAATCTCTAGAAACACCTTTTTCCGGATGCGGGTAGGAGTGGGATATCTTTTCTTATCACCGGTAGGTCACATAGGATAACCCGCGAGGTTTTTCAAATCTATAGTATAATGGCATTATTTTTCAGTAATGGTCGTCGATGGTTGTGGTTTGTAGCCCATTTTTTTCCACAGATCATTCTTTTTGTTGGTAAAAGCTATAGTTGGTAGGATAATTTGGTGCATTTGCCTAATTAGATTTCCTTGAGCCATTTCCAATGACAGTTATGTTGCTTTATTTGACCTCGGATCCAAAGTTATTTTTCGTCGATTGGTTGACCTATAATCAGTTGAAGCCTCGGGCCCCCCCACTAAAACAAATGTGTTACACTACCCTAGCCATTAGCAGAATTTGTCAATAGCGTATCTCTTAACGGATAATGAACGAAGGTTCTCTATTGAAAACCTAAACGGTATGACCGTGGCACTTGGCTAAAAGGCTCTTTTCTTGGTTTCGCTAAGGACGTATTGTAAGTTTGGAAAATATAGTATGATGTCGTGGGTAGAATGATGGTTGTGCCGCAATTGGGTAGGTTAAAGACTGCTCCTCATATAGCCCATTGATATATTATATTTTGTATGTGGACTCTCACTCTTTTAACTAAGATCCCAGCTATTGATGCTACTACCGACTATGAATGTTAGAACGGAAGAACCGTCCTTAGAGTTCATCTTGTGTTCTCCAAGACAAGCACTCGGACCCTAAAAATTGATATGATGGAAGTATGAATCAAGTTCATTTATATTTATTTCCTTGCAAATGAGGCATATTGATAGATTATGCACTGACATTTTATTATTTGAGTTAGTTTGATTAGATTAAAGTTATACACTCATTATCATTTCCTTAAAACTTGTTGTCATAACAATGTTCTATATGATATGTTTTCTATACACTAACAATGTCCTCATCACAGGATTTGGAAATGCAAAGGAGAGCTTCGAAGTGCAAAACCAAGGTTGCGGAATCCGACTCAGTTATTGAAATTCTCCCAGAAACCAAGATGGAGACCCTCTATGAAGACACCAAGGAAACAACTGGAATAATCCCTGAATATAAATAGGGTGAATTATATCACCTTATCCGAGACCAGAACGTGTCAGATGCTTCTATTGAGGAGTTGATGGTATACCAGAACATAAAGAAATTGGGTCTTCATAAGGCCGCAACTCTTCTAGATCTATTCCCATGTTCAGAGGTAATAAGATGGATATTACCTAACGTACATGTCACCTCAAGAATCATAGCTGGGGCGAATGGAGAAGGATTTGCTTCATTTCAACCAGCTCATATTAGTACAACCTATAAGTTACTGCCTCCAAAAATCATGATGACAGAAGATTGGATAAAAGGGGTCAACATAGACCATTCAAAATATGCTAAAAATATGTTGATACCTAGAAAACAGTTAAGAGAAAGAGAAAGCGGGCGGCATGATGCACAAAATTTGAAAACACCTTTTAGAATTATAGCGATGATGTTGAGTAGGATATTTGGAAGAGATAACGCAAATATATACAAACTTAGATGGGTGCCTATTATGTATCATGTCGCTTCCCATGGTACTATCTTTAATTAGGAAGACATTATTTCAGAAAGTTTAGCATCAGCGGTGGCGGCCGCCCAAGGAGGCATGACACAGAAAAGGGAATAATTTTTCATGTCTTCTTATCTTATTGACTGCATATTGATTAGAAACCCATTCCACAAGTTGGGGTGTTATTGGGTCCCAGCTGAGACCCCTCTCTATGTCACCTACCAAATAATGTGGGCTCACAAATATGCAAGCTTCTATAAACTTCTATGCGAGGAGTTCATAATTCCTCTATATAAGATGATATTTAACGAGGAACCAAATTATTTGTCGGATAATGAAATGACAGTAATCAACGAATATGGGGATTACTACATTACCCCAGAAGGCACAAATATATGAATGTATGGAGGAACTAAATCTCCTTCTCTGATGTCGAGGTATGCCATAGATTATGTAGTGCATAAAGAAGTTGTGAGGAAAGTTTTTATCAACGGGGTTGGGCATTTTCTAAATGAAAATAAGAAGGCTTCTTACCCCCCGCTACCTGTCACCATCGTGGCATACAAATTCACCAAGTTAAAAGGAGCAAAGGTATTCATAAAAGACTTGGAGGCATTCCATTTTGGGGAAAAGGTGTTTATTAGAAATGACAAATTGCATAAAGCAGCCAAGCATTGTGTTTCATGTAAAAGTCATTTTGAATACACAGGCCACTTCTTGAAGGATGAGGAAGTTTACAGAAGGGCCAACAATATGGAATATTTGAATAAAATATTTAGCCAGAAAGACGGAGCAATTTCTAGTCAAGCTAAAGAGACTACAAAAGAAGCAGATCAACAGAAGGCCAGAGAAGTTTTTGTTGATGTATATGTAACTTCGGAATGTATTTCATCAGTATATTATATGTATATTTATTGTACCCTTATAAGAGATGTGTTATTCCTCTATAAGGAAGTGTCGTCATGTGGATTGACAAGTGTCGCAAGTGTGTGTACTTGCCGATGGGTTATTAGACCACCTTATGGGGTCGGCCCTAATTAATATATAATATAATGTGGATGTACTAAAGTAGACAAGTCGGCCCCAGTAGGTCACTGGGCAAAAAGGTGAGTATAAATAGAGATAGGAGATCTCTATTTTACTCACTCGAAAAAGTATCTATCTCTCTCTCTGGAAAGTGGCGCACTAGTGAGGAGAAGGAGGATCATCTGCTAGGAGACTATCTCTGTATTATTTGGTTGTATTTTGGTTGAGCCATTGCTCTCTCTATCTCTGAGGAAGTTGTGGGGTTTTTCACCTTAGGGTTTTCCCCACGGAAACTCTGTGTCTCTTGTCTCTATGCTTTTGATTCTTATGATGCTTGTGATGCTTGTCATATTATGATTGTCATGCATTGATATACTGTAGATGTTATTCTCTCTGCAAAGATCCTATAGTATTGTGATTTCATACTGAAAATTTAACATGGTATCAGAGCTTAACTGAGAAGAAGACATTTTGCAGTGACGGAAGCTTGTATTGCTTGTTTATTGGGTTTCTCTCCACAGATTTTTGAAATTCAGTATAGTAGATTGGATCTACTCATCAAGGCGCATCTTTCTGTCCAATCAGATTTCAGTTCCGAGCATTTTCAGTTTTGGCCCTAAAAATTAGGGTTTCCACAAAAATAGGAATTTCTGGAAACTGAAGGTACAGTTGGAAGCTCCTTGCAAAAATCGAAGGTTTGAGCTTTGGATCGAGATTTTTGGCTAGGTAGATCTCCGGGAAACTCAAACCCTAATTCAGGGCTCTCCCCAGTGAACCCGGGAGGACAAAAAGGCAATTTTGAAGGACAAGACTTTGCTGATCTCAAATTCTAAATGTACTAGGCTGATCAGCTCTCCAAGGCGCATCTTTCTATCCTTTCGGAATTTTGAAATTCACATTTTGAATTTTTAGGGTTTCTCTGACAAACCCTAATCCGGGACCAGATCCAGTTTTCAGCACTTCAAGTGGTAAGTTCTAAATCTTTTCTATTTCCATTTGAAGTACTCTTAAAGATGTCTCTTCACACCAAGCTTGAGGATAAGCTTGAAGGCGCTGATAACTTCCGAGCCTGGAAGTATAGGATTGGGCTAATCCTGGAAGAGAATGAGTTGGACTCATATGTGAAAGAAGACATCCCTATCCCAGAGGATGAAGAGGCCAAGGTATTGCACAAGAAGAACTTGGTCAAGGCAAAGAGAATCATTGCTGATTCTATCAAAGACCATCTCATACCCCATGTGTCTTCTCTCAAGACACCCAAAGAGATGTTTGAATCTTTGACCAAGCTATTTGAAGGAAAGAACATAAATCGGAAGATGACCCTGCGGAACCAATTGAAAGCAGTAAAGTTTCAGAATGGGGAAACCATTCAATCCTACTTTTCAAGGGTCTCTCAGATCAAGGAACAATTAGAAGCAGTAGAAGAAATGGTGGAGAATGGTGAAGTGGTGATGACCACTCTAAATGGCCTACCCAGGTCATGGGATTCCTTTATTCAAGGAATTTGTGCAAGGAAGAAGTTGATCTCCTTCAGTAGACTTCGGGAAGAATGTTCTCAAGAAGAAGCTAGGCTTATAGCTCGTGAGGAAAAGATGGGAGGTGAAGATCAAGCTCTTGCAGCTCACACCAAAAGAAGCAAAACTAAGAAGGATCACCCTCACCCCAAAAGATTCCATCAAAAGAATAAGAAGGACCTAAGATGCTTCACATGCAATGAGAAGGGTCACTTTGCTTCAGATTGTCCCAAGAACAAAAGGGATAATAAGAACAACTCCAGTAAGAAGAAGAAAGGTAGCAAAAGAAGGTTTCATGCCCATGCTGCCGAAGATGATGAACCTCCAAAGAAGAAGGCTAGGGCAGAAAGTAGTAGTGATGATGACTCATCAAGTGAAGAAGAATATGTTCTAATTTCCGCCCTTACAGGTACCATCTCCCATGGATGTAATGATTGGTTGATTGATAGTGGGGCTTCCAAACACATGACTGGGTTCAAGGAATCATTTGTGAACCTTTCTGAACATGAATCACCCCATAAGGTGAAACTTGGGGATGATTATCAATATCCAATCAAAGGAAGTGGTGAAGCCTCTTACAACTTAGATTCTGGAAAATCTCTGAAGATGAAGGAAGTTCTCTATGTACCTGGGCTCAAGAAGAACTTACTCTCCATCTCTGCTCTAGATGCAAAAGGTATGAGGGTTGCATTTGTTGATGGCCAAGTACTAATGTGGCCAAAGGGAAAGACTATAGATGATGCAGTAGTGATTGGAGAGCAAGAGGGAGGCTTGTATAAATTAAAGGGTCAACCTGAACATGCCATGGTACATGAATCCATGGAGCCAAGTGAACTTTGGCATAGGAGACTTGCTCACATGCACTATAGAGCACTTCCAATTGCAAGCAAGGCTGTAGAAGGTCTTCCTGAAATCAAGACCAAACATGAAGGGGTTTGCAAAGGATGTGCAAAAGGTAAGAACACTAAGAAGGCTTTCCCAAGCAGTGAAAGCAAGGCAAAAGACATCCTGGAAACCATCCACTCAGATGTATGTGGCCCCATGTCATCCAGTTCCCTAAGTGGGTATGTTTACTATGTATCATTTATTGATGACTTCTCCAGGAAGACTTGGGTATACTTCTTGAAGGGCAAAGATGAGGTGTTTGATAAATTCAAGGAATTCAAAAACTTGATGGAAAATCAAACTGACAAGAAAATCAAAACATTCAGATCTGACAATGGTGGAGAATTCACCTCAAATGACTTCAAGAAGCCTTGTAGTGATTCAGGGATTAAGAGGGAGTTGACTGCTCCATATAATCCTCAACAGAATGGAGTTGCAGAAAGGAAGAACAAAACTATCATGGAAGCAGCAAGGGCAATGTTGCATGACCAGGATCTTCCTATGCATCTTTGGGCAGAAGCAGCTAGAACAGCTGTATATGTGCAGAATAGAACACCCCACAAGATATTGGACAACAAGACACCAGAAGAAGTCTTTTCTGGTAAGAAACCTGAAGTCAGCCATCTCAGAATTTTTGGTTGTCCAGTATACACTCATGTCCCAAAGGAGAAGAGGACTAAACTAGATCCTTCAGGAAAGAAGGGCATCTTTGTGGGTTATAGTGAAAGCTCGAAGGCTTACAGAATATATTTTCCAGGGTTCAAGAAGATTGATGTCAGCAGGGATGTAACATTTGATGAAAATTCAGCATTCATCAAATCAAGAAAGGCACCTATTGAAGATTATGAAGAACCTAAGGAAACAAGATTTCAAGACACTACCATGACTGATGCAGTTCCGGAAACTGCTCGTGAGTTTGAAGATCCACAAGAACCTGTAGATCCACCTCGTGAGGATAACTCTCACAAGAGGAAACCTGTATGGGCTAGAGAGCTCATTCATGATGCAGAAAGATTTGGCATTCCAGAAGAAGAACACAGAGCAAAGAAGAGAACCAGATCACACACCAGTTATGTTGCTTTACTCTGTGACATCATGAACAAAGAGCCTTCCAGTTATGAAGAGGCAGCAGAAAAGAAAGAATGGAAGGATGCTATGGTTGAGGAATATCAATCAATTATGAAGAATGATGTTTGGGATGTTGTCCCAAGACCTAAAGGGAAGTCTGTTGTGACTTCCAAGTGGATCTACAAAATCAAGCATGCTGCAGATGGCAGTGTGGAAAAATATAAAGCAAGATTCGTAGCTCGTGGTTTCTCTCAGAAGGAAGGAATAGACTATGAAGAAACCTTTGCACCTGTAGCCAGATATACTTCCATCAGAACAGTACTTGCCTTGGCCGCAGCAATGAAATGGAAGATACACCAGATGGATGTCAAGACTGCTTTCCTGAACGGTGTAGTAGAAGAGGAAGTATATGTGGAACAGCCACTCGGCTTTGAAATACATGACAGGGAATCTTATGTATGCAGATTGAAGAAAGCCTTGTATGGCTTGAAGCAAGCTCCCAGAACCTGGTATGGTAGGATGGACAGTTTCCTATCTAGTTTGGGCTTTACCAAGAGTAAAGCGGATTCCAACCTTTACTACAAGGTTGAGGAAGGGAATCCTGTGATTCTACTACTATATGTGGATGACCTATTTGTGACAGGAGATGACAGAATGATTGCAGATACCAAGAGGAAGCTTGCAGCGGAATTCGATATGAAAGATTTGGGAATGATGCACTATTTCCTAGGTATGGAGGTGTGGCAGAATGCAGGTGGGATCTTCCTTGGTCAAGGGAAGTACACAGTAGATATCCTGAAGAGATTTGGGATGATGGATTGCAAAGCCATGGCCACACCTATGGCATCAAATCTGAAGCTTCTTTGTGATGCTTCATCTGAGCCAGTTGATGTTTCTATGTATCGTCAGATTATTGGGTCCTTGATGTACCTGACGAACACGAGACCAGATATTTGCTTTGCTGTGAACACATTGAGCCAGTTCCTGACGGATCCGAGGAGTGTTCACCTAGTTGCTGTAAAGCATGTTCTGAGGTACCTGAAGGGTACAGTGGATTATGGGCTCAGATATGAGGCAAATCAAAAGTTTAACCTACAGGGTTATGTTGATTCAGATTGGGCTGGCAGTGCTGCAGATAGGAAGAGCACATCTGGGTGTTGCTTCAGTATGGGATCAGGTGTGATCTCTTGGTTTAGCAGGAAGCAGTCCTGCGTAGCACTGAGTACAGCTGAGGCAGAGTATGTTGCAGCCTATTCAGCTAGTTGTGAGGCAGTATGGCTACGGAAGCTACTGTCTGAGTTATTTGATCTCCCGTTGGAGGCTACTGGTATCTTCTGTGATAACCAGAGTTGTGTGAAGCTGTCCGAGAACCCAGTGTTTCATGACAGGTCGAAACACATAGAGATCAAATATCACTATATCAGGGATATGGTGCAGAGAGGAGCTGTGAAGCTCCTGTATGTTGCGACGGACGAGCAGATTGCAGATGTGCTGACGAAGCCACTAGCCAGGGTGAAGTTCGAGTACTTCAGAGAGAGGCTTGGCGTTATTCAGATCGAGGACACTTCGAGGAAGAAGTGACGGACACATTTGCTGAAGCCATTCCAAGCATGTTGGAAGGAGGATCCTTCATATGGCTGTGGATGTAAGCGCTGGATGATGAGCATCAGGATGATGTTCTAGTTTCTGCTTGATATGATCAGTTGGATCATTTTATGTATGTATGTACGCATCATGTTGGATGCAGGATATGATCAGTTGGATCATTTTATGTATGTATGTACGCATCATGTTGGATGCAGGATATGATCAGTTGGATCATGTGTATGTATTGTTTATGCATCATGTTGGATGCTTGGACCATGTATCTGTATATGTATCAGGTGGATACATTGTATGATCAGGTGGATCATGTATGGTGATATGTATCATGTATTTGTATTTGTATCAGGTGGATACATTGATGATCAGGAGGATCATGTATGATGATATGTATCAGGTAGATACTTGGTATGCATCAGGTAGATGCATTGATGATCAAGAGGATCATGTATGATGATATGTATCAGGTAGATACTTGGTATGCATCAGGTAGATGCATTGATGATCAAGAGGATCATGTATGATGATATGTATCAGGTAGATACTTGGTATGCATCAGGTAGATGCATTGATGATCAGGAGGATCATGTATGATGATATGTATCATATATTTGTATCAGGTGGATACATTGATGATCAGGAGGATCATGTATGATACTTGGTATGCATCAGGAAGATGCATTGATGATCAGGATGATCATAGATGACATGCAGCAGGATGTTGCATTGATGATCAGGACGATCATGGATGACGAGCTTCAGGATGTTGCTCCAGATGACATGCAGCAGGATGTTGCATTGATGATCAGGACGATCATGGATGACGAGCTTCAGGATGTTGCTCCAGATGACATGCAGCAGGATGTTGCATTGATGATCAGGATGATCATGGATGACGAGCTTCAGGATGTTGCTCCAGATGACTTGCAGCAGGACGTTGCAGTGATTATGATCAGGACGATCATGAGTACATCAGGATGATGTATGGTGAGTATCAGGTTGATACTCTGTGGCCGTGGATCAGGTTGTGCAGATGAGCATGTCTGGGAGATCCTATAGGTCGGAGTTGTGTACCCGTAACAGCCTGGGATGCTCTTTCGAGATATTGCTCTGGGAGGACATGTAATTCGTTGCCCTGGGAGATCTCAGGTCGGAGTTGTGTACCCGTAACATCCTGAGATGCTCTTGCGAGGTTTTGTCCTATGGCATGTAATTTGGGCCCTGGGAGATTTCAGGTCGGAGTTGTGTACCCGTAACATCCTGAGATGCTCTTGCGAGGTTTTGCCATGACCACATGTAATTTGTGCCCTAGGAGATCTCAGGTCGGAGTTGTGTACCCGTAACATCCTGAGATGCTAGGTTTTGTGGTGGACCACATGTAATTTGTGCCCTGGGAGATCTTAGGTCGGAGTTGTGTACCCGTAACATCCTAAGATGCTCTTTCGAGGTTTTGTGGTGGGGTCACATGTAATAGCGCCCTGGGAGATCCTACAGGTTGGAGTTGTGTACCCGTAATATCCTGGGATGCTCTTTCGAGGTTTTGTGACGCACGTAATAAGTCCTGAGGATTCCACAGTATGGCCAGTGATGACGAAGACCTGCAGGTGGTGGGCCTACATCCAGTATGAAAAAGGACTGGCTCTGTAGAACTTCCTATGACGAGTAGAGACAGAGATTGGATGAGATAGCAGCAGCAGTGACGATGATGATGACGATGCATCGATGACGATGATCCAGAGAAGAAGACTTGTCTAGCAGATCTGTGTCGAGAAATACCTTCCTTGTTAAGAGGGAGTGTTGATGTATATGTAACTTCGGAATGTATTTCATCAGTATATTATATGTATATTTATTGTACCCTTATAAGAGATGTGTTATTCCTCTATAAGGAAGTGTCGTCATGTGGATTGACAAGTGTCGCAAGTGTGTGTACTTGCCGATGGGTTATTAGACCACCTTATGGGGTCGGCCCTAATTAATATATAATATAATGTGGATGTACTAAAGTAGACAAGTCGGCCCCAGTAGGTCACTGGGCAAAAAGGTGAGTATAAATAGAGATAGGAGATCTCTATTTTACTCACTCGAAAAAGTATCTATCTCTCTCTCTGGAAAGTGGCGCACTAGTGAGGAGAAGGAGGATCATCTGCTAGGAGACTATCTCTGTATTATTTGGTTGTATTTTGGTTGAGCCATTGCTCTCTCTATCTCTGAGGAAGTTGTGGGGTTTTTCACCTTAGGGTTTTCCCCACGGAAACTCTGTGTCTCTTGTCTCTATGCTTTTGATTCTTATGATGCTTGTGATGCTTGTCATATTATGATTGTCATGCATTGATATACTGTAGATGTTATTCTCTCTGCAAAGATCCTATAGTATTGTGATTTCATACTGAAAATTTAACAGTTTTAGAAACCGAAGAAGCAAGAAGGAAACAAGAGGAATAAATCAAACAGAAACACGAAGAAGAAATAAAGCAACAACAAGAAGAAGCTCGGAGGAAAGAAGAAGTGGCAAAGGAAACAGAAAAGGAAGTCCAGCTAGAAAAGCAGAGAAAAGAAGAACAAGAGGCACCAGAGAAAGCAGCTGAATTGGAGAAGCAAAAGGAAGAAGAAGCTAGGATCAAGAAAGATGTGGAAGATAATAAATCCCAAGAAGAAGATCACAGTTTGAAAGATATGGACATAGATCCACCTGATGATTTAGGAGTCCCACTTATAGGGGGACATCTCCCATTTGTTGAGTTCAGGATCACACCGTTCACTCCTTCTAAATAGCACTCTGTAGCAAAATTGGACACTATCTTCTTTGATCATAAGAGAAAGACGATCCTGAGAAGGACAAAAAAGAGGTTGAAAATGGGTACGCAGCCAGATATAGTAACTATACAAGAAAATACCTTGTTAGAAGGCACCAACAAAGACCCTAAGTTCACTGCTTCAGTGAATATAGCAGCTTCCCAAGCCAATGCCGATAATGTTGACAAGTTTATGAATGATATGGAGTGAAGCAAAGTTAAATTGATGAAATTAAAATATAATTTGGTGCAAGACAGAAGTGAAGGAATTGAAATGAAGAGGAGATGAGATACCATGGAATCTGAAAAGGAGAAGTTACTATTGGACTATCAGGAATTGGAGAATGAAAAAGATTCTTTAAATGTGCAACTTGTGATCATGGAAGGGGAATGAGATGATTTCCTATCTCAAATTAATGAGTTGGAAGAGAATGAAATTAAATAAAATCAGCAAGTGGAATCCTTAATCATAGAAAAGGGATCTTTACAATCCCAGGTAGACGAAATGATGATTGAGAAGGGATATTTGCAATCCCAGGTTGATGAATGGATGAATGAAAGGCAATCTCTAATGGAGCAGTTCAAAGTTGCTCAAAATTAGAAGCAAGATATGACACCATTCTATGAACATTCATGTAAGGTACAAGAACATATTTATCATTCGCAAGAATTGGTAACATAGAATATTTATAAACTAAGAAAGATGATAGACAAGATGAAGGAAATTTCTGCAGATGCTCTCACTGTAAAACAAAAAGAGATAAGTACATTTAATTAGGTGAAGAAGTTAATTATCTAGAAAGGAAAAAATCCAAACTTTCCCGATCACTTGCCGAATAAGACAACTGTTGAACTGAAATTAGATATAGCTCTTCTAGACAATTGCAGAAAAGCCACCAGAAAAATACAAATTGAAGTACCAAATACCATCTCAAAGTGTGAGGGAATCTACAAAGATATATGTAAGGTGCATGAAAATTGCCACATCTCAATTGCTAAAGACATATATGAGCTACCTACTAGAGACCAGTGTTTAATAGAGTTAAAGGACAACTTGAAGGAAGACTTAGAATACATCAAGAAATTGGGCGTGCTCAATGAAGAAGATCTCAAACAACATATAGGGAAAGCAACCGTAAATGCATATTTTCTGGATGAAATTTATAAAGCTGCAGCTAAAGGATTGATAACTATGGGAAAATATTTGTCCACTCATGAGGTGGCTTTGAAATTATTAGAACCTCAACAATGTAATGTAATATTTTATGAAATTGATTTTTGGGATAGTTATATTTCTAATTTAGAAAACCCGCCAACAGAATAATGTAATTTGTAAATAATTTTCTATTTTTGGGTTGAGAAAACACAAAAGGATGAAATTGAGAAGTTCAAGAGTTGAGGGTAGGTGAAACAATTGGTCATGTAAAGATAAATAGGAGAGGAGGGAATAGCAGAGGGGGATTTTTTCTAGTGTAATAGGAGTTGGAAACATTTTATATGAAAACTAATTTTCTGCTAATGAAAAGAGACTATTTACTGGGCAAAGCTTACATGGAATTTGCGTGGAATGTCATGGATAACGGATCAGAACTATTTATTCATGTTTTCATCTTAATGATGTGAGATATTTCTTACTTTATTGGTATGTTCTAATGGTAATGAATGATTTTTTTATTTTATGCAAATGTCTGTGTAATTAAGAGCAATAAATGGAGTTCAATTTCATCAAATCTATCTTTGTGTATTATTTCGGCTCTGATTGTAAGTGCTTTATTTCAATGGCTATCTGTTGAATTTGTACAAACTTTCTCAGATATTACTCTTCTTTAAATTTCGCTCCTTGCAAGGATAGATTAGTTAAATTAGAATCATTTTAGATGATTGATGAGGTAGAAGTGGTAATACGAGAGGTAAGAACCTATGCATCACTTGTGAGGCTTCTACCTATCAATCATAGGTGTGCATCATTTAGATTAGGGCACTTGCATATTCATAATTTAAATACAAAATTTAACCGCGGTGGACCGAGCCGTAACTAGTAAAGCTTTTAAAACATATCAACAGTAGCTGGACCATTAACCGGACAGATTTCCTATTCCAAATAGTGAATGATATAATTGGGATTATTCATTGGGTATAATCCCTACTATCGATGCAAGGATTTTCCGAGCATAAAAACCACCATAGTTCGACCCATCCTCGCCACATGCTGGTACCAACACCAATCGATCACCCAGCCCTGCTTGCATTACGGAAGTGAATTCGGTTCAACCTGCTTCACGTAAAAAATATAGTGGAAAAAATAAGAACAAAGGTAAATCCAATAAGTATTCTAATTAGAAGGATCCCAAAAATAATCTTGATGACACGAAACAAAAACGGAAGGTCAAATATCCTTGTTTATTGTGTGGTGTCGATCACTTCACGAAAGAATGTCCACATCGTGAAGAAGTGCAAAAGTTTCTTAAGGGAAACCCATATTCATAGTTTTAACTAATCCCTTCCCCACACAACAACAACAAATAATTTCACAACCACCACCTGCTTCTCAAGGAGAACCTTCCACAACCACTCATGTTCTCATGATGCGCAGCAAAACGGTCAACTTATCCACCAGGTCACATACATATGACTCTATTTCTGACAAGGAATCCAACGGAGGTAATACTAAAAAATCCTCTACATCTACATCTCATATTCCTTCACCTCAAGGTCCTATGGTCATAGAGAAACCTTTACCAGATTCAGTATTACGTCCGCCAAAGAGAACAATTCGAAAAGTTGTTTTTAACCCTAACGCATGGGACGCTCAAAACTACAACATTGTAGAGGATCTAGCCCAGGCCCCTTGTGTTATTTTGACGCTAGAAGTCTTACAAAATTGCCCCAATTAGTGTAAGACCCTGTTATCTACTATAGGTTCAGTAGATACTAATTCCTCCAACACCATCATGTTCAAATTAGAGTATTTCAAGCCGAGGATTTCCCACCAATTAGTGTTTCAAATAGTTACCAATGTTTCTGGGAAAAGTATCCATCGTACTGTTTTAGAAAAAGGAGCCTCTACTTCCATTATGTCGTTATCCTACTGGATATCCATTAGCTCTCCCGAGTTGAATTGTTCCCCCACTACATTGAAAGCATTCGACGGATGTGGATTTCAACCCCACGGGTTGTTACAATCCTTAGCCATAGACTTGGGAGGTAATCCTATTTCTATTAACGTGGAGGTAGTCGCTACCCCGTTTGATTATAATTTGTTACTAGGTCAAAATTGGTTTTATGCCATGACCGCAGTCGCATCATCTGTCTTTTGCATCATGCAATTTCCCCACCATGGATAAATCGTCACTATCGACCAGTTAGATTTTTGTACACCAGACACCACTACTCATCTTGCGGATAATGTCCCTCTTTTGGGACACTCTTTGCAAATATATGCGACTGTGGGGGTAGGACTCGTTAAATACTCATCTCCGATGGGATTCTTTCCAACACCAGATACCCAAACCATGTTGCCACGGTGAACATTATCTCATCTATGATCCCAACCTCCTCCAACTCAACAGACCAATGGGTTGTGCCTGATCCTAATCATATGGATTTGATTGGAGATGTGATGCCTCTCAGCCCTATTGAATCCACTTATGAGGCCATCCAATCAGCACCCGATTTACCAGATTTCCACTCTATAGTGGCATCTACTTCAGGTTCTATGCCACCACAGGGGAACTCACCCTTACCATCACCTGATCCTATACTCCATACTTTTCATTCTGATGAATCAATCATGGATATTATGAGCTGGGATGAGCCCCCATGGGAAGAACTTCATCATCGATCGTCCTTCCTTCCACCCCTTGACATGGTAGAGAATGCAATTCATACTATTGTTTCACTAGATGTATTTTTTCACCCTCAATCTCCTATTCTTACCCAGGATACGGTAACTGAGAGGAATATGGAAAAGATCACGCCTACCATCACTATCGACATCTCGGTCAAACTAGGAATCATGGAAAATATTCACATAGTCCAAACTTGTTCTCTCAATAAACTCAAAACTTTTGCGGCCTTGTTTAAACAATTTCGTAATGTATTTGCATGGATATACGAGGAAATTCCCAGGATTGATCCTGTTATTGTTATGCATGAGATTTAAACATATCATGATGTAAAATCTATTTGGAAAAAACTTCGCCCAGTGCACCCTAGGAAGATTATGGCTATCAAAGTAGAGATAGAAAAGTTGTTGAAAGTTGGTTTTATTTATCATGTCCCCTTAACAGATTGGGTCTCCAATGTCCTCTCGGTTGCAAATAAATAGGGAACCATTAGAGTTTGTGTTGATTACAGGGATCTCAATCAGGCTTGTCCCAAGGAAAATTACCCTACCTTGTTTATCGACCAAATCATTGACAACTGTGTCGGAAGTGTCATGTTTTCATTCATGGATGGCTTCTCTGGCTATAATCAGATTGAGATCCACCCATTTAACCAACATAAGACTACTTTCATCTTCCCATGGGGTGCGTTCGCATATTGCAAACTCCCCTTTGGCCTTAAAAATGTTGTTGCCACATTCCAGCGGGCCATGTCGTATGCCTTCCACGATGTAAAGGATTTTGTGTAACCTTATCTCAATGATATGCTTGCTCATTCGCATCGTCGTGACTTCCACATCAATCATCTGAAGATTGTATTGCTCAGATGTCAACAATACAATATCTGTTTAAATCCTCATAAGTGCATATTCTGTGTGGAGTCCGGAAGCTTCCTAAGATTCATTATTTCCAAAGATGGGATCTGCATTGATCCCCTCAAGGTGGAGGCCATTGTTTCCCTACCACCCCCCACGAATATTACGAAAATTCAAAGTTTCCAGGGGAAGGAAAAATACCTGTGTTGTTTCATGTGTAATTTTGCGGAGAAAACACAGGGTTACATGCGATTGTTGGAGAAGGACGTCCTGTTTATTTGGGATGACTATGCCCAATAGGCCTTTGAAAATATCAAGTATGCGATTACTCACGCACCCGTGTTACAACCACCGGATTACACCAAGGATTACATCATTTATCTTTCCGCCTCTACTTCAACTATTGCTATGGTTTTAGTACAAGAAGATAGCAATGCGCAGGAACATGTGATATACTATCTTAGTAAGGGTCTCATCGAATCTGAAACCCGTTATTCACATGTAGATAAGTTAGCTCTGGAAACAGTCATTGTTGTTCAGAATGTTTGTCACTATATCCTACTTCACACTACTACCATTATTTCCAACTCTAACCCTATGTACCACGTTCTCACGTGTTAGGTATTAGGGGGGGAATATTCACGTTGGATCGTGATTCTCCAAGAATTCAATCTTCAGTTTGAGAAGGCCAAATCCAACAAGTATTTGGTATTTACGAAACTCATTTGTGATCTTCCCCATACTAATCAAGAATCTGAGCCCATTGACTTGCTCCCTTATGATTCCTTGTTTCTTATTACTACTTCTGACCCCTGGTATGGATATATCACATTGTATCTCCAAACCCAATGCTTTGGACCTCACTTATCCCGTGATGAACGTCGTCGTATCTGTCACCATGCAAAATATTACCTAATCATTGCTGATACACTATACCGTCATGGCATTGATTCCATTCTTCGATGTCGTTTAACTCATGAGGAGGACGGGCATCTCCTCAATGATTGCCACTTGGGGGCATGTGGCGGTCATCTTTCTCGGATGGCTACAGCCCAAAAAATATTACGCGCTGGATACTACTGGCCATCCATTTTCAAATATTGTATGGAGGCGGTCAAGAAGTGTCCTCCTTGCCATCTTTTTCATTATAAAAAGTGCTCACACCCAGCCCCACTTCACCCATCTATCGTCGTTGGTCCCTTTGCAAAATGGTGCATCGATTTCATGCAATGTAAGCCTACCTCGGCCGGAGGGGCATTGTTATATCATTGTCACAGTTGACTACTTTACCAAATGCATCGAGGCTATGCCTACATACAAGGAAGATGATGAAATTGTTTCACTCTTTATTTTTAATCACATCATTGCGATATTCGGAGTCCATCAAGCCATCATCACTGATCACGGATCACATTTCTAAAACAAGATGGTAGATGAACTAAGCACTAATTTAGGTTTTTCGCATGGAAAATCAACCCCCTACTATCCTCAATCAAATGGACAAGTAGAGGCCATTAATAAGGTCTTGAAAACCATGATTCAGCGCATGGTAGGTACACACAAGTCAAATTGGCATGTGATGCTTTTTTTATCCCTTTTGGAATACTGGACTTTCGTTGAAACCGCCACTGGTTTCACACCCTTCCAGTTTGTGTATGGTCTAGAGGCAATATTTCCTATTTAGTGCGAGATTTCGTCTCTAAAACTAGATGTTGAACTTATACTGAACACAACTGCCGAGGAAGAACAATTCTTATACTTGGAAAAACTCGATGAAACTCGTCGTGATGTAGCTCTAGCTAACGAAACGCATCAAGTACCAATACAATAAATCTGTAAAACCATATATCTTCAACGAGGGTTATTTGGTCTTTACTTACAACCAAAAACACGATAAGTTGGGGGCAGGAAAACTTGAGTCCATGTGGCATGGTCCATATGTAGTGAAACATGTTTTGGAAAAGTGAGCATATGAATTAGTCAATTATGACGGAATATCCTTAGGGGAGCCTCGCAATGGGCTCTACCTAAAGCGGTACTATGCTTGAGCTATCGTGCATTAGTACTTTGTATATATTGTACATGACGTGTGTTTATGTTTGGTGTGGCACTTTCTTTTAGTATGCTAAGATATCATCCTGATTTGTGTTTATACCATGCTCTTCCTGAATGTGTAGATGGAAACATACTATGGATTCACATACGGCGCTAGTCGGCACACCCATATCCTTGCTTTGGCGGCATGGGTAATTTATTCCCTTGTCGGTGAACTAATAAGCTCAGGAGGAATTTTCCTAGGTCTTGCAACCAATAACGTCGTCGAATATCATGCGGTGATTGGATTATTGACCAACGTTTATTCCCTCGGTGTGGACTGCATTGTTATCTACCTCGATTCTCAACTAGTGGTCTCTAATTTGACTGTGTCTATGCTATATGTGACCCTATATTACTCTGCTTATTTTGGTGGGTACACCTCCTGGAAAGGTATTGATTCCATTCAATACCTACACATTCCAAGAAGTATGAATGTAGTTGTCGATTCCTTAGCTAATTTTGTATTAGATTGGTATATTGCAAATTCCTAAACATTTGTAAAAAATATTCATAAATCAACAGATCATGTAAACTACTCATAGTGTATAAGAAAACATGCATAAGATCCAAAATCCATCTTAAAAACACATGTATAAAGCCGCTAGATAATGTCATATATATATATATATATATATATATATATATATATATATATATCTCATGTCTGGAAAAATGTTATACAAAAATGGTACTGATACAAAAATTTGAAGCTCGTAAGCTTTAAGTAGATCATATCTACAAAATATGAAGCCTATAGATTTCAGTACATTATCACACATTCATCCTATCCCTGAGGATGCTCATGATAACATATAATGTCCCTAGCCACTTGATGGAGTAGCCGACCAAATCATCCAGATACTCCAGCTTCCATGCGCTGGTAGTTCCTAGGAAGATCATCGATAGAGATATCTGGTATATCGGCAATCAGCCGCTGGAGGTTCTCCTCAAGCTCATCTAGTTCCTCCACTACCTCTTGATGGACTGTTGCTATCTCTCGAACAACTCCCATCCTCTTGATTGGAGAGGAACCTGCCGGTCGAGATCTGCATGAACCAAATATCAGATATCAGTACCACACAAAAATAATAAAAATTACAAAACACATAAAAATAAGAAGAGTATATTTATTACCATTGTCTCCCAATTTCTCTCCTTCCGGAAGAGCCATATCAGGATCCCCTCTGGAATCAGTACCTGCATAGGCATAATCCTCAACCATGAGGAGCTACACACGTAACCACCTATAGAATTTTGGCTCATATGTGATCATAGGCCAACCGCCTCCATGGCAGGCCATCACCTCTGACCACCTTACCATATGCGGATCTCACGGATCGAGATCGTCAAGCTCAACCTATGAACGAAGCAGTGGAACCCTTTCCAAGAAGAAGGATACCACAATGGAACCATATCCAAATTGTTTCAACTCACCCCTACAACATTTGGTCAGTTGATCTTTCAAACTCATGAGGAGTCCCTTGCACCAGTTGAAAAGAGTCGGTGCCATGCACTCGATGGCGTATAACATATGGGCATGTTGAATCCTAGGATATGCTGGAAATGTCCCAGACAACAACGCAAAATAGATAACCCAGTCCGAAGGCTTCAAATAATCCTACGCAAGTATTATTCTATCCTCAAGTTGTTTGGTATAGCTAACTCTAATGGATATTAGGCCTCTGTTGGCACTCTGAGAGTAATCAAGTGGAAATTACTTCCTTAATGGAATACCTAAGAATTTAATTCCAAGTTAACGAAAGCAGAAAGAAGAGAAGTAAAAATATAATCTACTTAAACCTAATTACTGAAAGAAAAACTTGACTGTGAATCCTCAGAGAAATCAGATCAAGGAATTTAGTACTTATCAACATGATGTCATAGGATAGGCGACATTTTTTACTGACACAAATGTCTTGTCCCTGGCTTAGCCAACCGATGGTGTATGGTTGGGGGTGTGGAATCATCGCCAGCTTCAATATTTCGACGATCTTGACTGAGATGAGGTTCTTTTGGCTACCACTATCAACAATGAAATGTAGTGGATTCCCCTACACCCACAGTTGTGAATGTAAGAGGCTCTCCCCTTCCTCTAGCTCCTCCAACTCTTCTAGTTGGATCTCTATAGTTGTGATGGTGGCACTAGATTCCGCATCAATGATCCTCTTTCCCCTTTCTTTCTCGGAATCAGATTCTAAGCAAGATTTCAGCTCTAGGGACTTTGTCTCAGCTAACAATGATTGTTTTGAGTGGCATTCATCAGTGTTGTGCCAGGGGATTTTGTGGAATTCACACCACTTACTGATGTCCTTCTTTGATTTCCCATTACCTTTATTTACCTACGGATTGGGTCGGTTGTCAGTATTTTGGATTTCCTTGATCTATACGTTGCTTTGTGATTTAGGGCCACCTTTGCCAGGATTTCGTTGTTGTTGATTTTCAAACCCAAAATCCCACTTATTCTTTTGCTTAAACGTTTGCTCAATATTGACACCATGCCGATAAGAAGCTCCCAGTGATGATATTTCCAGGAAATCCATTTATGTCTAATTTCACCTATGCAAGCCACTGCGGTAATTTAAGACCAAGTGTCGTTCGAAGTCCCTAATACCCAGTTTTGAGCATAGGGTACAGAATATGTTGGTAAAATCTGGCACTATATGGTCTCTCTCCTGGATCAAAGTCGTCCACCTGGTGTACTCGTCATAATAGTTTATGAGTGCGTAGAATTCCTCCTTAACATCATCGACAAAAGCTTCCCAAGTGGGTTCTGGCCTATATATTTCAGACTCATCTATCGTATGCCTCTCGTAGTACCTAACCCACCAGTATTTGATATGGGGGAGGCACTTAAGGAGCACGAAGGTGATATTTTTGTTGTTAGAAAAATTTTGAACAAAGAAGTAACCCCCTAACAGATTTAAATATTTCTCAAAATATCTACATATACCTTGTCTTCAAATAAGGGAATGCCAATGGTAACTTATACCTTGAAGGGAATTGCACCTCCAAAATGGTTGCTCGTTGAAGGTGCATCAGCTACCATCAGCACTCGTCGAAGGATCTAGGAAAATTTATCCATCATCTCATTCCTCTGTCACGTGAGGGATTCCATGAGAAACAAATTAATAGGATCTCTTGCTCTTCGTCTCTCTTTTCTTCTCCTGCCATGTTAGGTTTCTTAGGTCGACGAGAGTGGTTTTCCCCAAGCTCAACTAGTTCGGGACCCAACTCTCGGTATTCAGATCTCGTCGAGGACATGCACTAAGAAACCACAAGAACATATTGCTCTAATACCACTCATTCGAATTTATGTGAGAACAAAATGAAAGTGCATAAATATATTCACATACACAACTATATTGCAAGAAACATAGAGATACAGTAAACTTAGATTCTATTAAAATGAATGGAATGAAACATATTGTAAATTAAAAGCAACTAGAATGGTGGTGGTTATATCTCTGAGAATATATGTGATGGCTATGCTCATTCGTTACAATATGAATACAAAAAGAGGCCAAAAGGGCCTATTTATCATAAGCATTAGGGTAAGAACTCTAAACATCCAAAAACCTAACCCTAGAAGATTAATCGTCATAAAGTATGCAGCCCCAAGGTGTTTAGTTGAATAGTCAACTTCTCGGGGTCATAACTTTTGCATACGATCTATGTTTGGGGCGCTCGATAACCCGTTGGAAAGTTCTATCCAAGATATGTAAATTTCGACAGGGTCTAATGTAATCTCCAAAAAACGTTGTTTAGGGCCTCAAAACGGCCTCAAAATTTCAAGACCCGAAAAACTGTGGAAAAATTACTAGAAAATTGCCAAAATGGAAAATTGTTTTGAGCCAGTGGAATAGGTGGGTGGCCACCTATATCCACCTGGATTAGTAGGAAACTCAAGGATCCACCAACCATTCATGTATTGGGGAAGTTATTTGAACTTATTTTAGGAAATATTACACCCATTAAATACGATGACCTTGGGAATCCAACCGTTATTTTTCAGATTCAAGGGAAAAAAAATTCTTAATACTTTAGTGGATATGGGCACAGCCATTAACATCGTGAAAAAGGAGACATGGGAAGCATTAGACCTTGAAAATTTAAGACCTGCCCCCACTATCCTTGAACTAGCAGACAGATCCACTATTTGGCTAGAGGGGATAATAGAAGATGTTAATATTTCAGTAGACTCTTGGGAATACCTAGAGGATTTCCTTTTTTTGCAAAAAAATTCCACCTTGAGGGCCATCCCTTAATTTTTGGAATTCTATGGCTATATAATTTCGATGCTTATATTGGTTGCAGATAAAGAAATATGACGATCTCCCATGGGGACTTTAAGAAAAACTTGACTCTCTACCCTCTAGGAAGGTCCAGTATGAATTGTGAAGATTCTGTATGGGCTAATTTTGAAATTGAAAATGAAAATGTTCAGCCTATCCTCACCATTAATAAATCTATGTTCAAGGATGAGACAGTGTCACGCGCCCTTCCATCAATCCCTCTCTGGGAAGGGAACATGACACTAAAAATGGGCTTCCATCCCCATGATCATTTTTCAAAAACATAACAAGTAAAAATACATGTGCAGATGTACAGTTCAGTTAATAATCACATCGGAAGAAAAATTCTACTACATCTAGCATGCATTCAACATATTCATAACAGTCATCAAATAAAGACATTGCGTAATTAACACAAGAGAATACTTATCTTGATGTGAATTAGTCACAAGCAACTAGCTATGCAATTGCAACATTCCACCCAAACATAAGCCAGTTGTGCTCATCAATCTCTCAACACAACGGCCACCCCCGAGCTAGGAATTATTTCCACAAGGAAAGGGGACAACAACTAACACATAGCCAAGTAATACTTCACAATTCATCCAAGCCAATCCACATTTGGGTTTATCATGTTGCTAAGGTAGTAGAAAGGAATGAATTGCAAAGCTAGTGAGCTCAACCACATAGATATTGGCACTTCTACAAGATCTATCTAGCTTGGCACCCACAATACCTACACACCCAACACAAGGAAGTATTCCCTTCACTGCTACACAGTCCCTCAGGCCATACCTTCCCTTCTAATGATCTTCAGGGTGTGCATAGAAAAGTAACCAATAGTCCTTTGATCTTTGGTGAGGTTACACTCTTCACTAGGTTTATCAAGCCAATTCTAATCCTCTTCTACTCCTAGTTGTTTACACATAGTTCAATCCAAAATAAGGATGCACATTACGGCAAGACACAAATATTGGGGATGGGAAAACGTTTTAACTATGGGAGGACCAAAACAAGATTTCCATGGGTTCCTCCAATTCGTGGCACACCATAAAACACCTTTGGAGATGGAAAAATGACCACTTAAAGTTACAGGTCGAATTCCGAACATGTACAAGGGAAACTAAGCAACAAAAATGGATATCACAGGCCCCGACTCATTTTTACTTCTTCCAGTCAATTTGCAACACAAAAACGACTTCCCAGCTATGGAAATGAGGGAATACTCAACAAAAACCTGGAGGAAAATGCCTAGCAAGCTAAGACTGCGTGAGACAGAAAAACCAATGCATGAATAATGGATTGGGGAGCAATTTTGTGGGTCCTTTCTTGCCCAGGAAGCAAAAAGCACGATTTTCAAAATTGATGGCTTGCCCATACACGAAATTGGGACCTCCATACTCTCCATTTCTCAAAATAATAACTACCTCAACCACCTCTTGGAAGAATTAAATGATTGGGTGCATGAGGCAAAATGGGTAGTTAATGGTTTATGGGTTCTCCCATTGACACTTGGCTTGACATTATTGATTCAAGGGTTTGAATATTTTTCGTCCCTGTTCCTTGTAAAATTCATGCCCCCATACTCTTTTTGCATTGCATATCTAGTTGTGGTTATTTTATTAAAATAAATATTTACATGATATTTTAATTTCTATTGTGCCTGGCTAGAACGTAAACCATATGCATCGATTTTTAATTGTCGATACATAAAATGCTAAATCGATGGCGGGGCCTTGGCCTTGAGCTCCTCACCACAATTTTTTTATAACAATTTGTACATCATTTACATGTTTAAGGTAATGGGGTCAAAATCGGGGTGTTACAGACAGAGGATGTGTTATTTCTAGTTTTATCGCTAACCCACCCTCTATTCCCCACCTTGCATACCAACTAATAGAGACTGCAATGTATGATAATACACACGACAATCCTGAACATGAATTGGCGAAGAAGAAGGAATTCCAACCAAAGTGGTCCATGGTAGCATTCCTATTGAAATTGAGGCTGGAAAATATTTAAACATAAATCCAAACCTGACCTTATCGAAAAAAGACTAGTTGTTACAAGTTCTAAATTATGAAAAAAGGGCTTTTGCATGGGATTACAAAGATATGAAGGGCATACACCATCATCTTTGTACAGGGTGAATCCATGAATATGGGTGTCTATTTCGTGAGAATCGGGTGGTGGAGAAGCATAGCGGAAACTATTCGGCCGAATAAATATTTTTATTCGGCCAAATAACCTTAAATTTATTCTGCCGAACAATTATTGACGGTTCACCGTTAAAAGTAACGGTGACCTAGAAAACAAAGCCTTGGCGATGATTTTTGCAACAGTAAGTGAAGAAGTGATTCAACACGTACTGCCTAAAACATAATGCTTTGAATCCTTTAAAATATTGTAGTATTTGTATGACTCACATTCTGAAATGGAGGTGATTCAACTAATGTTGAAACTGTTCAGTTTATATAAAGAAAAATGACCCCATTCTAGTTTCCACTGAGATTAGATCAATCATGCATACGATTCAAGCCTCTAGAATGAAACCAAACCTTCCACTTCCCGCATTTGTCAAGTCTCTCTATCCTACACATTCAAACTATTTGGAGTTACTTCAAGCCAATGATAAGTTCAAGGACCTCACCTTTGACATATTGGTGGAGAATATTGCAGACGGAGAGAAAGCCTTTGGAAAGAAGACCAGTGAGACCACTAGAGAAACTCTTTGCCTTACTCAAAAAAAAAAGAGCCAGACCAAATACCCATCCAAGGGAGAAAACATCAAAAGAGGACAAGGAAGAAGAAACTTCAAAGGAGGGTGGGAAGTGTTGGCACACATTTACTTCGACCAGGGTTAAAACATTCAACAAAAAACACAACCACAGATACCGTCCCAAAAGGGAGTTCAATCCCTTTTGGCTACACCTGTAGAGCAGATGAAGTCTCACCCGAAATACCTATGGAGACTGCACGAACCATATTTCTGCATAATGAAAAGGGAATAGCTCAACATGAAATACATTCATCATACAACCCAATAAAATCGACCAAGATAGAACTATGGCAAAATCAAAGCTTCGACAAATTCATCACTTCAATAGAAACCATGACATCGTCGGAATGAAATAACTTAAATTATATTCTTCATTCATATTAAGTATAATTATCTTGATCATGCATTCGTATAAGCATTCAGACAGAGGAAAGAAACGCATATCACATATCGCATCACACATCACAACACATAAAGACACCATGTTTAACGGAAACCCATCCTAGGAAAAAACAAGGAAGCACTTGTCTTTATTATGAGTCGGGGCCAAATAAGCACTTCAGTTAAGACTTACAGATTTATTAATGACATACAATGAATATGTGCACACAGCCTGCAAATCAGTAACTTGGCTTCTCCCACATAACTCCGATAGATATGGCATGATGCTTCATAACAGACTCAAAATATGTTATTACAACATCGACTTGATAGTATCAAAAACTAGGAACCCTCTGTAACCAACTCGAACCAACCCAAAACTCTTCCCTTATTACGTGTTTATAGGACGCACTTAGCTTGACCCGCTCCCACTAACCCACTAACTTACTAACCAACTCATTATTACAATGTGGACCATTTCTAACTAACTGACTCGACTCCGACCATTTGATTTGTTCAACATAACCATTTTTCCCGAGTTCTTGGTCGCTTTGTCGAAGTTGACCACTTCATCAAACCACTTACGTCTTGCCTTTGTCCACAACAAAACTGTTGGTACCTCCAAAACACTAGGCCCAATAGGAGCCCAACACTCACATGTGACTCGTCCCAAGCCACTTCAAGGTTGCGAGACGGGTTCCTGTAGCTTCAACTTAAACACCTGGAATACACTCCTTGTTACTTCGAACAACTGCTCGACATTGTCTTTCTTCTGGGTTACAGTTTCAACCAGCTCTATAGTAACATGGGTTTTGCTTGCCTTGACATCCTGAGTGACTACCAACTGGAGGGAAGTATGCTTACCCCCGATGACCTATAATACACACTCAGCCTCATACTAGCATGCCTCAACCAATTATATCCATTGCCTATGTTGCATCCTTAGTTAATTGATTTCTTGTTGCAGCTCTTTCCTCTTCGTAGCTCTCCTCATCCTTTAGACTGGTGGGAAATTCTTCAACTACTCGCGTAGTGTACTCATCCTTTATTCAACATTCCCGATCTTGGTAGTGACCTCCTATAAATCTGCATCTTCAAATAATGTATCCCATGAATGCAAGACCTCCCCGTACATCTTCATGCATTGTACTTATGTTGTCTAAAGGCTCCGAACAGCTTAGCGAACTGCCACATGTCACTACTCCGATAGATCAGGTGGGGTACTCGACATAATCTTGGCCTCTAAATCTTGTATTTCTTGTCTATATCCCAAGATAAAAAATTATAAATGTTGTATCTTCTCCTCAGATTTCATATCTTTAATAACTTCGCCCTCAGGTACTACAGAGCATGCAACTTCGACAACCTTCTGAACTTTATCCTTTTCCTTTCACAGCAGGTCCTTCTCCTGCTGAAGCTGAACATTCAAGTCCTTCAGCGCAGCCGCCTGATTCTTATATCCCTGCACTAGATACAATAGGGAACTCTCCCTCGACTTTACTTATTTTTATATACCTTCATGTAACCAGTGCAATACATAAAGTGGCAATGCAGATAACTTTAATTCCACATACCCGGTGTGTGAAATCTGCACAGTTGTTCCTAGTTCATCAAAACTTAGCGCTTTTGGAAAAAATTTAACCATCCACTTTGTCGAATAGGTTGCAAGTGTCTGGTGTTGGCCTTCTTCTTCTTGCGCAACTTCGACCCGTGGTGGTTTGACCTGCGACAGAGGTGAAATGTGTATCCTTTTAACTTCTTGGCACAACGTATCTGAGACTTCTGTGACACCACTGAATATTTGGATCATCCTTATATCTTCTGCTTTATTGTTACTTTCCTCTACAAACTTTGTCATCCTATCAAACATGATGTTAACATCGTCATCTGTTAATGCTTGGGAATTCTCAAACTTGTTCGCTTTCTATTTTTTCCTTCCTCCCTGGGAAGATGTTCCAGCTTTCCGCTTATCCCCCAGACTCAGATCAGTAGGGGTGTGAATTGAGTCGCCATCCTCTTGCACATCAACCCCTCCTTCATTGTGCTGTGTATTTTGACTTGTATGTTGTTGTTGGCCTGAGGTTCCCTCCTGTCACTGTTCTTGCTACGACGGATCTAGCAAGATGTTTTATGGTTCAATGGGTACTTGCCATTCCTCCATCCATTCTTGGACCATAGCATCCATTTCTTCATGAGTAAACTTGAACCCACTAACTAACCACTTCAATACCCCATTGGAGTTTGTTTTTCAGTGACAAATTTAAAAGGGCGTGATGCACTTTGGTGGTATGTTTTGTAGAAATATAGAGTAGACATGCACCAAGAGAAGATTAAAACTTGGAAGAAATGGTGAGTAAGATCAAGGAGAAAAAATTTCCTACTAATTAATAACAAAGTTTGTGCAAACAAGCATATAATTTGAGGCAGAAAGAGACGTATGTCCATGAGTACATTGAAGAGTTGTTCAAGTTGTCACTTAGATCATGAATTAAACAATTGCAGTATCACATGGTAGCGAGGTATGTTAATGGATTAAAGTTTCATATCCAAGATGAGATGAGTGCCCATTAATTCCAAATTGTGGATGAAGCATATCAAATTGCTTTGAAGGTAGAGAGAAATTTGAATAGGAAGCGAGAATAGAATTGTAGATGAAAGGTCCCTAGAGGAATAGGAAGAGTAAATGTTGTGAGAGGATTGTCTAGTGATGGGAAAGAAAATGAAGCAACTAGCAGTTAAGTTACCATAAGAAACAACCATTGTGGTAGAGGCAAGGGTAAGTATGTGATTACTTGTTGCATATGCGGAGTAGAAGGACACAACGCATGTGATTTCCTAGAGAAGCACAATCCAGGAAGATCGAATGAGCCCAGGATTCATGATATGTAGATAGATGAGACATCAAATGTGGGAGATAACGTTTTAGTACTTTAGCATGAATACGGGGACTAATGTTCTGAAGGGTGTTTCTTAAGCTTGAGAAGAAGATTGTGGAGGAACTTGCACAGAGGAAGATGGTTTTTAAAACCAAATGCAAGGTGTAAGATAAATGTTGCAATTTGATCATAGATGGTGGAAGTATAGAGAATTTAGTGTCCATGGGGGTGATTGAGCAATTAAAATTGAATTGCATTCCTCATCCCAATCCATATCGGGTTTCATGGCTATAGAAGGGTCAACAAGTAACTGTGACGGAGTAGTCCTTGTTTAATTCCTTGTGTTGTCCCAATGATATTGGCACTGAAGAGGGGTGGTGAATGGATAATGTGCACTAATTTGCAAGTCATTAATAATATAACTATCAAGTATCAATCTCCCTTGTCAAGAATGGAAAGCCTCTTAGATGTTTTGAGTGGGGCAAAGTACTTTTCAAAGATTGATTCTAATAATGGATACCATCATATTTGGATAAGGAAAGGAAATGAGTGGAAGACAACATTCAAGACAAAGGATGTACTGTTTGAATGGTGTCGGAGAAAATTAGGAGATTAGACATAACAAATTGAGAAACATTAAGAAATTCCAAGAAGAGGTGGTGTCTAAAGACATTGTTTCGGCACTTAAGCACATAATGATAATGCATTTCATAATGACAATACATTGAAATGCACTATTCACTTCTCGTAATTCTCAAATATTTCACGTGTTCTCTTTTACACAAATGTGATCATTCTTTTAAAGCTCCAAAATGTAACCAACTCCCTTCAAGTGAGGAATATTGTGTCCACATACTTGGGTCATCACACAAAATGGTTTTCTTGAAAGTTGCACCATAACCGACGATTTTGTTCCAACGTTACACTCGATTGATTGGTAGATCAGCTCGTTCATTGGTCAATCAATATGACTAGTTCAAAGCCTAGTGGAGCCGTTAGTTGACCACTTAATCATCCCGCCAAACTACTCTTCTTGTTGACCAACACTATTGACCATTTGTCTCTAGAAGCTCTAGAGATGTGATGGATAAGAATGTTGGTTGTGGAGCCTAATCTTCCCGATTCATAGATGTTGTCGTTTCAACCATGTTTGTACCCTAGTTTTATATGTTGTGCAGGTGGAATATACACTCATGCCAGAGGGGGGGTGTGGGGGGGCAGCGCCCCCGAGAAATGCAGTTCAAGGGAAAAGGCCCTGAAATAAATTTTTGGATTGTTTGTTGGCCAACAAATTGCAGTCCTGTGGTATTGGGTAGCCCATAGTATTTTCCCATGGTAATTCCTATTTATAAGGAAGACATTATAATACGGTTGTGTAATGTATTATAACATTGTAAATATATCTGTGATTGTGTAAGAGAGACTGAGAGAGAGTGAAGAGGAAGTTTCGGTGGATCTGCTACAGGTTTTATCCCTTCATTTGTTGGATGGTATAATAATAAGGACTGGCAATTTATGTGTGGACGTATCCCATCTTGGGTTAACCACGGTATATTTGTGTCTCTCTTGTAATGTGTTTTATGTGATTTATATTTTCATATTGTTTGTTGTTATTGATCTACGATCATGTTTTTCTAGCAATTGGTATCAGATCCAAAGGTCTATTTGGCAGATAAACTCGCAGGAAATAAGGGTTCCTAGTTTAAGTGGGAGAAATGGTAGAAGAAGGAAAATTGAAGGTTGATAAATTTAACAGACAAAACTACCAGTTATGGAATATGCAAATGGAGGACTATCTATATCATAAGGATCTATTCTTGTCGTTGGGAGGAAAAGAAAAAATGCCATCTACTACAAAGCACGAAGAATAGGATGTTCTTGACAGAAAGGCACTGGGAACAATACGAATGTGCTTGGCTTCGTTGGTGGCTTTCAATATCTCAAAAGAAAATACAACAGAGGGTCTGATGAGTGCGTTGCGTAAACTATATGAAAAACCCTTTCCCTCCAACAAGGTATTTCTAATGAAGCATTTATTTAATATGAAGATGTCAAAAGGTGAATCTGTTGTTGATCATTTAAATGAATTTAATACGATTGCAAATAAGCTAAGTTCTGTAAATGTGAACTTTGATGATGAGGTTAGGGATATTCTAATCTTGTGCTCATTTCCAGAAAACTGGAAAGACTTGGTCATGGTTGTATGTAACTCTGTCTCGGGTTCAAACACTTTGAAATTTCATGATGTTGTTGGTGTTATTCTTAGTGAGGAAATGCGAAGGAAAAGCATAGGTGAGACATCAGGTAATGCGTTGACCATGGAGAGTAGGGGAAGACAAAGGGAGAGAGGAAAGATCCCAGGTAATTGCAGCAAGTCCTGGAAGGGAAGATCCAAGTCCAGACTGGGAAAGATAGAGAACTGAAATTGCGGAAAGAAAATTACATCTGAAGAAATACTACAAATCTCTAAAGAAGAAAGGAGATAGACAGCAGGAGACTACTCAGGAAGCAAATGTAGTAGGTGATGTGTTACAAGATGCTTTGATTCTTGCATTAGATAATACTAGTGATTACTGGGTAGTACATTCAGGAGATTCATGTCATGCTACACCCCATAGAAAATTCTTTCATGATTATGTTCTAGGTGATTTTGGACATGTTTTATTAGGTGATGATGAGCCATGTAAAATTGTTGGAATGGGTAAGGTACGGATAAAGTTAAAGAATGGTGAATGGGTGCTAAAAGATGTAAGGCATATTCCTGTTATGAAAATAAATCGGATCTCAATAGGGTAGTTGGGAGATGGTGGTTTTTTATCTACGTTTGGAGAAACGTGGTGGAAGATCACTAAAGTATCAATTGTGATACAAAAAGGAGACATGATAGGTACGATGTGTTTGTGTCCTCGTAATATTGAGTGTTCTATCTCTTTAGATTCCACCTGAATAGATACAGCATTGTGGCATCATAGGCTTGGCCACATGAGTGAGAAGGGGATGTAGATTCTCCACTCAAGGAAGTTGTTGCCATATCTAAAGCAGGTAAGTTTGGATCTAAAGCAGGTAAGGTAATTTTGGAATAGACTCAGGAACTGTGTTTTTGTATAATAGAAGAGAGTCTGATTTCTCGGGATTGGGAAACAAAAAAATAGTGAAAATTTAGAGCTTGTGCATACATATGTATGGGGACCAACTCAAGTACAATATCTTGGTGGATCTCGTTATTATGTTAATTTAATTGATGATGCAACTAGAAAAACTTGGTTTTATTGCATTAGACATAAATTTGATGGGTTTTCTACTTTTAAGAAATGGAAATATTTGGTTGAGAATGAGACAGGAAAAAGGTTGAAGTGTCCGAGTCAGATTTGATAATGGAGGTGAATACTATGGCAAGGAGTTCGATGGTTACTATTCATACCATGGGATTCGTAGAGAGAAGACAGTCCCAGGAACACCACAAGAAAATGGTGTGTCAGAAAGCAAGAATAGGACAATCATGGAGCATGCAAGGTGTATGAGATTGCATGCAGGGTTGCCCCTACAGTATTGGGAAGATGTTGTAGATATTGTTGTTTACTTAATAAATAGAGGGCCTTCAAGTGATTTGGATGAAGGTATTCCAGAGGAGGCATGGACAGGTAAAAATGTTAACTACTCATTTCTGAGAAATTTTGGTTGTGAAGCATTTTTCCATATTGATAAAGAAAATAGATAAAAGCTTGAGGCTAAATCCAAGAAATGCACCTTTATTGGATACGGGGTTGATGATTTTGGTTATCGCTTATGGGATTATGAAAATAACAAAATCATTATGAGTAGAGATTTAGCATTCAATGAAAAGGTCATGTATAAAGATCAGTTGCAGGAAAAGAAATAGGAAAAGGAAAACACAGAGTACACAGTACTTGATGAAATCAAAGAAAATGAAGTTCCAGAGGTGTCAGAAAATCAAGAATAACAGCGGGTACCTCAAAATCCTACAAGTGTTAGAATATCTACCAGGTCAAGTAGACCCCCTGAACAATACTCTCCTTCAATGTATTATTTATTGATGACTGACTCTAGTGAACCAAAATGTTGTGAAGAAGCAATGAAGGTGGAAACTAGAAAGAAGTGGGAGAAAGGCATGAATGAGGAGATGGACTCATTGGTAAGAAACCAAAATTAGGATTTGGTTCAATTGCCTGAAGGAAAAAGAGCATTGAAGAATAAATGGGTTTATAGGTTGAAGGAAGAAGATGGAGGAAAGAAGCAGTACAAGGCCAGACTTGTTGTAAAGGGGTTTGTATAGAAGAAATGTATATATTTTGATGAAATATTTTCTCCTTTTGTTAAAATGACTTCAATTAGGACTATTTTAAGTTTAGTGGCGGTAGAAGATTTGCATATTGAACAATTAGATGTGAAAACAACCTTTCTCCATGGGGATTTGGAGGAAGATATTTATATGCAGCAGCCACAGGGGTATGTGGTCAAAGGGAAGGAGAATTTAGCATGCAGGTTGAATAATAGATTTTATGGATTGAAGCAAGCTCCAAGGTAGTGGTATTTGAAATTTGACAGATTTATGGCAGAATGAGATTATAGTAGATGTCATTTTGACCACTGTGTTTATTTCAAGAGGCTAGATAATGGAAGATATATTATCTTGTTATTGTATGTGGATGAAGTGCATGTTGTAGGGTCTAACAAGCAGGATATAAATGTGCTCAAATGGAAGTTAGCTAATTCATTTGCAATGAAGTATTTGGGTGCTGCAAAGCAAATCCTTGGTATGAGAATAACAAGAGAATGGAAAAATCACAAATTAACATTGTATCAAGGTGAGTACATACAAAAGGTGTTGGAGAGGTTTAGAATGCAGAATGCAAAACCAGTTAGTACACCTTTGGCCAACCATTTCAAACTAAGTAAGGAGATGTGTCCCAAGACACAGGAAGAGATAGAGTACATGTCTAAGGTTCCCTATTCATCAGCAATTGGAAGCTTGATGTATGCCATGGTGTGCACATGACTAGATATTGCACATGCAGTGAGAGTTGTGAGCAGGTATATGAATAATCTAGGTAAAAAACATTGGAAGTAAGTATAGTGGATTCTCAAGTATTTGAGAGGTACTACTACTCATGCATTATGTTTTGGAGGTTCAAACACTGTTCTACAGGGATATGTTGATGCGCATATTGAAGGTGATAAAGATAGAAGGAAAAGCACCACAGGGTATGTCCTTACTATAGGTGGAACATCAGTAAGTTGGATTTTGAAATTGCAAAAGCTTGTTTCACTTTTAACAACGGAAGCAGAGTATGTTACTACTACAAAGGCTAGTAAAGAGATGATTTGGTTACATAGGTTCATAGAGGAATTGGGTAAGAAGTAGGAGAATAGCAGGTTGTACAGTGACAACCAGAGTGCCATTCTTCTTACAAAGAACTCAGCCTTCCATTCTAAGACTAAACATATACATCTCAAGTACCATTTCATACGGTCTTTTCTAGAAGATGAACTGTTGAAGCTGGAAAAGGTACACACAAGCCAAAATCCTGCAGGCATGTTGACAAAGGTAGTTATCAGAGAGAAATTGAGTTCCTGCTCCATTTTAGTTGGCCTTCAAGCATGAAGTTGAAGATGAGAAATTTTCCAGGTCCAAGTTTCAAAGCATATTCCAGCAAGTCTAGCAAGGGTGGAGTTGTTGTGATCAATCTCCAAGTGGGAGATTGTTGGTTATGGAGCCTAGTCTTCCTGATTCATAGATGTTTGTCGTTTCAGTTGTGTTTGTATCCTGGTTTTATATGATGTGTAGGTGGACTGTACACTCATCATAGCGGGGGGGTGTGGGGGGACATTTCCTCCCCACGGGGGTCCGGGGGGGACCATCCCCCTAGCTAAGGGGTCTAGGGATAGCGCCCTCGAGAAAGGGGGTTCAGGGGTGAAGCCCTCGAAAGAAATTTTTGGGTTGTTTGTTGGCCAACAGTTTACGGGACCATGGTATTGGATATCCCGTAGTATTTTCCCATGGTAATTCCCCTTTATAAGGAATACATTATAAAACGACTGTGTAATATATTGTATCATTGTAAAGATATATGTGATTGTGTAAGATAGACTGAGAGAGAGTGAAGAGGAAGTTGCATTGGATGTGATTTAGGTTGTATCCATTCATTTGTTTTGGATGGTATAATAATAAGGACTAGCATTTTATGTGTGGACATGGCCCATCTTGGGTGAACCACGTTATACTGGTGTCTCTCTTGCAATGTGTTTTATGTTATTTATGTTTGCATCTTGTTTATTGTTATTCCTATGCGATCATGTTTTTATAACACAAGAAAACCTATTGTTCCAACATCCCTCCATCTGTGAAATTCTATGTCACAGCATATCTAAGAGCGGAAGATACCTCACAAAGAAAGAATGAGCAAAAAAGTTAAATAAGAGTGAAAACTGCAGTAAAAAATAGCAGAAGAATAACTATGCAGTAGAACTCAGATAGAAGCAGAATAATCTTACAGTACTAAAGTATTAGTATAATGAAAAATTATAATACAACGGAGAGAATTTGAATCATGCAGGAGAATTCGAACCTCAGTTGGTCTAGCATAGGGATTATCACCACTAGAGTGATCTGGAAGACTCAAAGTGAACTAAATTGAACCTACACTCAGCTAACTAAAGTCACAATCAATTAAATGACTAAGGAGGGCACAATAGTGATTCTTTAATGCATTCCAGTCAAAAAAGGGTGCATGAGGCCACAATCAGTGGCATCCAGAGCTCTAACCCTCCATAAGAGTCAGATAACTTAGGTACACTGCACCAGAACACTTAGTAGGTTCCTATAAAATAGGGAACTGACTTAAGTGGTCCTAAAATGATTCATGCAAGGCTTGGAAGGTGGTATATGGATGTTGGATGACATCTGCACACCACTAGGGGGAAAATGGCATCATCAACAACTAGGAAAAATAAATAATTCTAGGTAGGACAAGGATGGAGTATTGAAATATCCTAACACCCCCCCCCTTAATCCATACTTTTCCATCCTGGGCCTTGGTTACTAATACCAAAGGTCACCCATACAATCAAATAAATGATAAAAATAAAGAAAATTCCATGAACCAAGGAAATGGGGAAAACCTAATGGAAAAAACCCCCCCTCAAATTGGACTAAAACACACCAAAATATCAATTGATCCAAACTCAAGTAGGTGTGATGCTTGATCATATGTCTGGAGGTATCTTCCTCTTGGGATTAAGTGGATCATGCTCCAAAAACATGTCCTTGTATTCTCCTTCAGTGGATGCAAGCGAATATGGAGCCTTTTTGAACTTGCTCTTCAGACCGAACATGGTGAGAGCAAATCCAAAGATATGAAGATCATCCTCGAACCTATGATTCAAACCAGCTGAGGTAGGATCAACTCCATGAATGTGTAGATAGTTCTTTGATATCTCCTTTGAACCAACATAGGTGAGATCATAAACAAATGAACTATGACATGATGGTGGTGGCTTGGACTTCAAATCAGCTCCAAGAATTGATAGATGGTTTCTTGTGATCTCCTTTGAACCAGCAGGGGTGAGATCAAAACCAAAATCACCAAAATATGCCTGAGACTTGAACCCAAGCGAATGGTAATGTCCTCCATTTTTAATGAAACTAAGAGAACATGTGCCAATGATTGAATAGAAGTACATAGGAAGCATGTGATCAAGGAGGGCGAATGCATCACCTCCAAACTCTAATTTATCTTCCAAAATATTCAATAGATCATCATTATGCATGCCAACAGACTCATGTGAAAGAGAGGATTTAAGACCTCTTCATATTCTAGAGTATGAACTGGCTTATCTTGCTCAGAATTCGAAATAGAAGGCATTGAGAACATGAGTGTTGAATATGCAGCTTCTTCTTCATTTTGAACAACTTCATCATGATATATGATTGAGGCCGAGAGATAATTAGAGAGAACACTTAAGGAGGTATCATTGGGCTTGTTCTCCAAATAATTTGCACCAATCCCTTCATTCTTCTTGCCAAATGCTTTGTCCAGTTAGGCCCATAGATCACTTCGATGTTCAGCAGTTTCCATGAGGTAGCACATACTATGAGACATAGTAGCAATACACATTGCTCCAAAGGCTCTGTTAAATTCATTTAGCCAATCATTCTCTTCTTCATAGGAATCAAAATCTCTCATAACACCAATACACATATAAAAAAGACCTTGTCTCTTCAGATATGCTTTCATCTTTGGTTTCCACTCATCATAGTTGAATGGATAGAGAGGAGGAATTCCTTTCAGATACATGGAAGCTGTTTAGAATACCTGCAAAAACAATGGAAAATATTTGCAACTGCTACTGCTGCAACTGCAGAAAACTGCTGCAACTTTTGCTGCACTCAAGAACTTCGAATAACCTGCAAAAAAATCTCAATAATGTAGGCATACTGCTACTGAGCACTGCTTTAGGATAGTAGGCACTTTTATCTGTATCCGTCACACCTAGCTAGACCTCATTGGATTTCTCCAATGAATTCAATGCTATGGAACTAGGATTTTCTATGGAAATCCAAAGGCTTCTGGTGCACTACTGAAAGAAGTTGCTCAACCTATTCGCTCTAATGGAATGAACAGAAAAGTTGAATAAAAGTGAAAACTGCAGTAAAAAAGAGCAAAAGAATAACTATGCAGCAGAACTCGGATAGAAGCATAATAATGTCACGCTACTAAATTATCATTATAATGAACAATTATAATACAATGGAGAGAATTCGATTCATGCAGGAGAATTCGAACCTCACTTAGTCTAGCATAGGGATTATCACCATTGGAGTGCTCCGGAAGACTCAAAGTCAACTGAACTAAACCTAAACTGAGCTATTTGAAGTCACAATCAGTTAACTGAATAAGGAGGGCGCAATAGTGAGTTTGTCATGCATTCTAGTTAGGAAATGGCGCATGAGGCCACAATGAGTGGCATCCGGAGATCTAACCCCCCACGAGAGTCAAATAACTCAGGTAGACTGCACCAGAACACTTAGTAGGTTCCTATAAAAAAGGGAACTGACTAAAGTGGTCCTAAAATGATGCATGCAGGGCTCAAAAGGTGGTATATGGATCATGGATGACATATGCACACCACTAGGGGGAAAATGACATCATCAACAACTAGGAAAAATAAATAATGCTAGGTAGGACAAGGATGGAGTATTGAAATATCCTAACACCATCTGCATAACACTCTCGAGATTCATGAGGTGAAATTACAATACATTTCTCCTAATAACTGCAGCTTCCTAAAACCCAAGTATAACCCAAAGTTTCACAAAATTAGCTTCCGATAAAGGATTCATAAATATTTCGGCAATTCAATCATCA